>JAJEKV010000004.1:16024669-16283106 GCA_021234155.1 Isoetes taiwanensis | reverse complement strand
AGCATGAATACAAGTGGGTTAGCAATACGCGATAAAGCACATATAAATAACCACCACGTAAGGGTGGCGATCCATCCAAATACCAACGGCAAAGAATATGCATCTAACTAAGAAAAACACCCCAAACCTCGTGCTCCCCCCCCGCCCGGGACTCCCGCGGAGGATCGACCGACCTACCGGGCCCTCAAGAGTTCAAAGACCGAGTCTTGGCATGGCGTTAGCTGGCATAGAACATCGGCTGAGGGTTGTCCACTCCATCAGCCCCTCGTGTACACGCCTTGCAGATGGGTCAATTCATCGCTATGGCTTTGCTATAGCCTCCTGAGAACGCGGACTCCAAGGTATCACCCTTGAGTCTACTCCGAGTCTGCGACGCCCCGGCCCCGATGAGGCGGTCGAGCGTCCCCTTCCGTGATCATTAGTGGTTCCATGGGTGAGGCAGAGAATCGTGCGCATCGGCGACCCCATCCTATATCCAACTTACCCACCCTAATTCTACTCCAAAGTGCAAGATGCTCCACACGGATCACACCTCACACCCGAGTGGAGTGGACCCATACCCGGCCCTCTACGTGACCGCCATCGAGGCCTAGCCCACTGTGGGAGTCTGGAGCCTTTATGTTTGTGCAAGACCCCACCCCACTTCACCATGTGTCCTTTATCCGGTGCTAAGCCAGACCATAGCATCTACCACCTTAAGTGGTCTCTTTGCACAATGTGCCGCAACTATTGGGAATATTACAGGCTCTATCTCTAGGAGCATACTACCATATATGAGCTCAGAGGTCTCTACCCCCCCTTTAAACCCCCGCTTTAATGGAAGCCACCAAATACTTCATAGACACATCAAACCAATTCCTTAACAGAGAGCACCAATCATAATTGAAATGTAATCCTACTTACTGGAGAAGGTTAATCTCAACAAAGGCAAATCAGAAAAAGAGAGTAATCAAGCACTATCCTACAAATCACAAGCTAAACTACTACTAACCCGTTTCGGGCCGGAACTGCTTATCATGGGGTGCTTCCATAGTGCTGCAAGTAGGGTGGCAGACAAATGCTAGTGGGTGGTTTAGTGATTTTGGTGAAGTCGCAGCAATCCTTGGGGCTCAGTCGCCTTGGCTCAACTGGTTCGATATTGGTTGATATGGGGGTGGTGATCCACCTTGGATCCAATTAGTAATCCCCATGCTGACCAATCGAGTTTGCCAGTGGCGCCTTCCCAAACCATAATTGGCTTAATTATTATTAATTCCCTTTAATCATAGGTTATTATCCTTAATGATTTAATTAACATAGCTAATTAAATCCCTTTTTGGTCAACCTCTAGGTTACCATACCCCATGGTGGCGTATCTATACTTGGGTGACGGTTAATGCAATTATACAAATACCGTATAAATACTTGGAACGTCACATTCTCCCCTCCTTACAATTAATCTTTACATCCTCTCAGCATTAGGGTTAGATACATGAGTAGGGTATGATATTATGAAGGAAGGTAATTCCTTATTTCAAGATAATATATTGAAACTTTAAAGTTTAAAATGGTTTAAGCAACCGAGGTGCATTCACATGATCATGATAATCCAACGAGTTCAAGGACCAAAGCCCATTATCAACATCCGAGTACAACAAAACAAGACGTGTAGACAAAATAAAATCAAGAAGTTGGGCCATCAAGAACCCTCTCTAACATAGGCAGGTCACGCATCGCTCATCGCCCGGTGCCACATGTCAAAGATATGAGTATATATGATTAGATTGTGGTTGAAGGGACCACCCCTTATAATAAATAAAAGAAAACTCTATCTACTGGGAAGCTATCATGTTTATGGTTTGCAATTCATCATAAAGATAGGGAATGGTCACGTTCCCATTGTAGCCGAAATGAACGCGCCTATCAACTATATGCTTCCAAGCAAGTCGTGGTCATGTCAACATTGACAAAGACACCACGCCCCAGAGAACACAAAGGTGATCTCATCATCCAGAATCCTTATTATCTATGATGCATCTACCCTCTAGAGCTGCTCATTTTGGCAATCAAGCTTCCAAGCTTACCGCCGCCAAGGGGTTGATAACATCGCTGATGGTGCGGCCTTGAGATTTCCCCATGAAGTCCTGATAATGCTTCTCTAGGTCTATCTTCATCACCTGTAGCATCCTCCACCGGTAAGTGCTTCCCACTTAACCAAGTATTGCAACATTTGAGTCCTTATGGTTTGTTTATAAGCTCGATCAAGAAGAGCTTGGGCACTATCTCCACCTGCCTCCTCTGCTCATTTCTAGGAGGGGTTGGGTATCCAAAACCTGCTCCGATCAGGGTGTGTGTTGTTTAAGAAGACTCCACGAAAGACCTTGTGGATCTTCAAAGGGCGGCAAATCCAAGCCGATATGCCCGCTCTCCTACACGCTCAATAATTTTGAAAGGTCCAAATATCATCCGGTGCCAACTTTGCAAGGCCAATCTTTAGCTTGGCTTGTTTTACCTTAATCTTAAGCCAAACTGGATTCACCCACCGGAAAACGCATGGGGTCTCAGGTTTATCGGCTATGCTCTTTCTCGATGATCAAAGGCAGCCTAACAAGTAAAATATTTAACTTCTTCACTGCAGCTTCCATCTCCATGAGGAGTTGTTGAGAAACCTCCACTTTAGAAACGGGTTGTGCCATGTGTCCGAGTAAGACATTGATAACCATAATTTATCATGAAGGGGACATTCTCGAAGACTCGCTTCATGCCGTCATATATAGGCAAACAACTAGATAAATGTAGTCCACCCATTGTGATTGCTTACCCACACATAACTTCAAAGCATATCCTCGATGATGCATTGGTAATGCCCATTCGATTCATCCTGCTTGAGGATGATATGTCGCGGCTCATAGCAAGCTTGGTCCGAATGGTGGCAAAGAAATCTTCCGTAATGCACTTAACGAATTTGGGATCCCCCGCTATCCGATATAATAACTCGTGGCATTCCGTGTCCTCAAGATCTCTTTGGCAAATACAGCAAAAAGATTAAAGGCCGTATCCGGTAAGTACGACATGGCAAGAATGAGCCATTTTCATAATTTGTCGACCACTACCATTAAGGCATCATATCCCCGAGAGTACGGGAAGGCCCACAATAAAATCCATGGTTATCACTTCCATTTGGCGCTATACATCCAGAGGTTGCAACTCAGCCTCGAATCCTTAACCGTCAGCCTTTGGTTTGTCAATAATAATCATGACAATCGCTTAATGTACCCGGGCAAATGTCCTTCATAGAAGGCCGTAATAGCCGGAGCGAATCTTAAAGTAGGTCTTCATAAAACCCGCTGTCCAAATTATAGGGCCGCTGGTGTGTGCGGGAGAATGAGCTTAATCGATCCTCAAGTCTCGTGTACACACAACTTATCCCTTGTAATATAACAAGTTGCCTTCTTCTTGTACGAAAATAAAGTTTCACGCTTCCTTATCCCCAGGCGAAGCTTCCTCCTTAGCCAAACTATCCCAAACATCCTAACCCCTAATCGTGGCCAAGGTCTGTTCTATGTGCTTCCCAAACTCAATCGTGAGTGTAGAAATGGCATTACAATGGTTCGGTCACCAAGGATGGCGTGATTAACGATCCGCAACCACATTGTGCTTGCTGTGCTTATACATAATCTCAAAATCATATTCCGTAAATTCCATCCATCTTCTCTCGACGAGGTTGAGATTCTACCAGTGGATAAATAACTGAGACTTTGATGATCCGTATCCAATCGGAATCTTCTACCAAGAAGGTAGTGGGTCCATATCCGCAAGGCACCTGACAACGGCCAATAATTCCTCATCATGGGTAGGATATCACCGTCCGCCTCGCTCATATTTCTTTGAATCATGTAATAACCTCCCTCCCGCATTAGACTCCACCGTAGCAATCTTATCGCATCCGTTGCAACCAGCTTATCCCCGCCAGATCGGGCAATGGAGAACCGGTGCCGATGTTAAGGCATCTTTTTAAGTCACTGAAACTCCCCGAACTTATCCTTCCAGTGCTCCATCCAATCCTTCACCTTCATGCTTCAGAAGATTTGTAAGAGGCGCCTGCAATCTTCGCAAAAATCCTTTACAAATTTCCGATAATATCCGCTAATCCCAAGAAGCCTTTAACCCTAAACATTTCCCCGGAATAGGCCATTCCTTTATGGCCTCTATCTTCTCTTAGATCTATAGCAATTCCCTCTCACGAAATGACATGACCCAAATAATCGACCTTCTGAGTGGCAAACTTGCACTTAGAGAACTTGGCATAGAGCTGATGACGCCTTAGCTTTTGTAGGGCCAATCTAAGATGCTTCTCATGCTCCTCTAGGGTCTTACTATAGATGAGAATGTCGTCAAAGAAAATAACAACAAAATCATCCAAGTATTGCCTAAGACATCATTCATCAATCGCATGAAAGTTGTTGGGGCATTAGTTAATCCAAAAAGGCATAATCAGAAACTCATAATGCCCATATCTAGTGCTTAAAAGATTTATGGATGTCCTCCTCTTTAATCCTTATCCGATGGTATCCGGGCGTAGATCAATCTTTGAGAAATACTTAGCCCCTTGCAACCGATCCATTAGATCATCTCGCTTCTAGGCAAAGCATACATTCTTGATGATATGCTTGTTGAGTTGCCGAGCAATCAATACACACATCCTCAACGAGTCCCCCTTTTCTTAACAAAAGAATAGGAGCGGCCAAAGGCTAAACACTAGGCCTAATGAAACCCGCTTTTAGTAACTCCTGAAGTTGCTTCTAAGCCTCGCAACTGGGAGGACTCATACTATGGGGCCTTTGCTGGTAGGCTTAGTACCCTGCCTCTAAAGCTATCTCACATTCCACCCTCTAAAAGGAGGAAGCTTCCCGATTTCATCCGAAAGATCACCAAATTCCTGAGAAGATGAGCAATCCCCTCCTCGCAAGGTATCGATTACTTGCTTCGCTTAGCATCCTGACTCCAATGGAGGCAAGTCTAATGACGCAGAGGAGCTTTTCCCTCATGAGATAGCTTTACCCAACCGCATGGCTGGACATAGACTCCATGATAGGGTTGAATGGTTCACCTTTTATAGTCACGCCCCCATTAGTCTGCGCTGAAGGTAAATCTCCCGCTCGCTCAGCCTATGTTGGCTTTGCATGCCAAGAATTCCATACCAACAATGAGGTCAGATTTTGCTAATATCCATCAACTCTAAGCACTCCAAAGCAAATCGCACCGCAATTGTATCTTGAGATTACGCGGGCCATGAGTATGTCCGACCTACCACCGGGCGAGAGTGATGTGCCTCTGGCCTGACCCCAATGTTTCAAGTCAGAAGACCCGGCCATTCTAGGAGAAGTAAAATTATGTGTACTTCCCCGTGATCCATAAGAATTACAAAAGGCTTACTGGCCTACTTGACCTATGGTGGAAATGATAGGCCGACTTTCAAGATTGCCTGGCTTCTATAGCCGCAAGTATATGAGACGACCGTATGTACTCGAGCCTCCCCTGGCTGTTGTGTTGATTCAAGATCGTCCCAATCGAGGCCTGGCCATGGCCACCGGGCAAGCCTCATGTGATATAAGGACACCCCGCATAAAGTGCTCCTAGTCATAATACACCTATAGTATGCCTTATCTCTCGGCGAGTTGTTCTCGTGCCCTTTAGGTATAGACCAAAGAGGTTCCAACTTCCTACCGGGACATTGTTCCGCATCTACCGCGGTTGAAGGTGACTTTTCTTTTTCCGCGCCATAAGAGTTCTCATGAGGGCCCTTGACTTGGCGCAGCGGGATTGTGGCGGTGTGGACGGCCGGGCTGTGAGTATGGAGCAGACGCGGATACTGGTTCTTTGGTGTGTCCTCCTCGAGGCTCAATGTTTAGCCTCAGCCCCTCGCAACTCGATTTCGGTCTATGGCCTTAAACTATCGCTTGATGGATGGGGCTAACCTTCAATGTACCCTCCACCGCCTCTTTTCATTCATACCGTACATACAAACCTTCAAAGATAAATTCATCAAGCAGTAAGCCCCGAACCGACATACCCTTCCGCTCTAACCTATAGAAGGTCCTGAATATGTTGGCACTTGTAGCGCACGGGCAATATAATGCGAATTTAAAAGCTTTTAGCAAACTTAAACTCTCAGACCGCTTCTATCCAGACAAGCTTGGCTCTTAGCATAGCCCTTTTCCACCAAATACACGGCAAACCGTAAGGTTTGTGGTGGCAACCTTCCCGCATCCTTTTCTCAATCATGCCATAGATTTCTACCGGTTCACCTTCATTTCCTGTCCAACCGTGACTCGTGATTCAGTCCTTTCTAGATTTTCCGCCATCAAATCGGGCTACCCTATTTTTCCATATACTAGTTATGGCTGGTAGCAACTGGCTTTATAAGACTTTATCCCATGCCGCTTGCATGGTCACCAGATGATGTCGACGCCTTTAAGGACAACACCGGCGGCTGATTGTGAGGAGGTGGCACTATCCCGAAGAACCTCAATTTTAGTACGGGGCCTTCCCCTCCTCCAAGGTGGGCAAAATATTTGAGGTGGGACGGGCCGGTAGGTGGATTGGTGGTAGCGAGGTAACTCCTACCGCCTTTGTATATGCCGTTGTGGTGGGTTGGCATGGCAACACATAGCTTTGCAACTCAATTGCCTCTTCTTCATTAATATGTTCATGTTGGTGTTAGTCACCGGGTATTTGAGGGTGTCCGCCGTGCTGGGTTATGCTCACCGCCTATATCCAAAGATAAAATGGTATAAGGCATTTATAGTGACATAAGGTCTCACAACAATGCCATTTTGGATTAGTTAGAGAAAAAGTACAAGAAAAGGTACAATGGCAAAGATCCTTATTACAGGTGAAAAAATACTATTCTATTATAGTTCGGTACATTGATAGTAACACAAGTTGATACAAAGATTTAGTACAAGGACGTACATTATACATTGGAGATTTAAAGTTCAACTTACCTATAACATCAGAAGACACAAAACTAAAGAGACCGGGCCTAGGGTTCGCAAATGGGTACAGGATTGAATAGCGAACACTTTTCAATGCATGACCCTAACGAGCTTGTATCGCGTGCCCGTGCCCGACTATTACTGATTGGTCTAGCGTTGGGCTAATAATAAGGAGATTGAAAAGCCTCCTTAATGCATAGAAGATTTGCCATGTGGTCATTGCCAATAGTCCCTCGAAAGCTTCCCGTGGCCCGGACATGTCCCAATAGTCCCATGTAACGGGTTCGAAGAGTCCGCTCCTGAGGTCCTAAATAGGCTCGTTCCCCGAGAATGTTAACTACCTCCATCCCTTTGGCTGGGTCATAAGGCTCCCGTGGCCTTGAGGTTCCATCTCGTAACCTTCGTCCCCATTACGGGTACTCCCCATACCTTGACCATAGTCCCACCTCCAAGTCGGGGTCATCCCTCCTTATCAGTCCGTAATTCTCTCCTCATATTCTTCGAGTGTTTCTTCCAGAAGACGAGATAGAAATGAATATAGAACATTGAACAATTTCGTTTATGCCCTAAACTCTAACAAGATAGAAGAACACATCATGGAAGAGAACAATCTTAATTGTATTCATTGAGACAATAGTCACAATTGATAAAAGATGGTATATCATAACTATAGAATGGCTAGAAATTGCCAACCAAAATTCTACATCTATACGCAATACAAAATGCGAATACAATTATTTAAGAGCTAGGTCCCCTCTTCATTCAGACCCAGGAGGTGGTGGCGGGCTTAGGGTGTGAAAGGTGAGTCACCCCCGGGTCTACCGTGGTAGCCGCTGATGGAAGCAACCTCCCGGATAAGCAAAAAACCAATGGGGCGCCGTGTATGAGCTTCATGCTCATCCAGTGGTGCAATATCTGCCCCAAGGCCGCTAAGGCAAGATCCTGGCCAGCATTGAAAAGTACATAGGTGAACGACGATAGGGAAAGCTTCTTGTGCCCGCCAATGTGGAGAGGGTACCTGGGAGGGTCCACCATGATGCTTCGCCTCCCGCCCTAGATCTCGCTATAAAAAGAACTTGCCTCCCTGTCAAAGCTTAATAAGAAGAAATGAGTAAGGTGGTTTCAATACTTTCCCTTTAAGGTCTCGACGCGGGCTTCCTCCTTATCCAAGTTCATAGGGACTTCTTCCTCCTTAAGTTCCCTTTGCTCTTCCTTCAAATGAGCAGGATTATGGTATAAATCCTCTCCCTCCTCATCCGAATCGGAAGGAACCCTCACCATGTTAATGTTTGGCACATGAGGTCCCATAGTTGTAAAGGCATCCTATGAGGGCCGGAGGCTCTTCCTCGCATCACCGCCCCAAAGCCGTGAGCAAAGTCTCACCGCTCTATGGTTTCCCCCTCGGAACTGAGTAATCATGCACCTCCGGAAGCTCAATAGGAGCGAAGTCGATGAAACCATCCATACGCAAGACTACTAGCTCATAGAGCACATGGTTTTACGCTTTACGCCTACGCTTTAAATCCGCCACCATGTGATAGGTCCAGATGATATCATCCAAGAGAAGATATTCTTGCCCTTGGTGATAAATAAATCGAAGGGCATCTAGCCCCCTATAAGCGTGCAGCTTGCTCCCGTGGTGGCATCTCCGCCAAGTGCTTCCAACGCAAAGTCACCCATGCCTATATGCTCATCTTCTCCCTCCCCTCGTAAGATCTGTGGAGTTTGCCTTTCTCTCAAGAGCAAAGTCTCATCCTCAACGAGATTGATCCATGAGGATGGCTAGGCGAAGACGACTGGTGATATTGTCGCCCATGCTGCGTAATAACGCGTGTGTGTTTGCCCCATCCGAGCTTCCTTTCAAAGACATCATACGCATGGGTGCCGCCTAACAATCATATCCCTAACTACCTCCCCGCTCTAGGTACAACTCGGGAGGATCCCCTTAAGAGGAATACACAAAGGAAGCATCTCCTCCGGGTGTAAAAACTCTAGGAATACGGGTATAGTCCGGGTGCAACAAGATATTGGTGGATGAGATCATATACCGAAGATAGCAAGGGGCGCACAAGTCAAAGGGCACTTTAGCGCTTCCCATTGCTCTCCGCCTTGATACCTTGCAAGAAGGTTTGGCTGCCATGGCGCTAGAAGGGAGGAGGAAGCAAGAAAAACAGTATGACAAATGAAATGAAACTTTGAAGATCCCCTTTTAACCCTTTTTATTATGCCGATCGGCATTTTCATTTAACACAAAATAAAAAAGGTTCTTAATACAAAACAAAAAGTTTTTATTGAATCTCAAAAAAAATATTTACAATGCGGAAATCTCGCTTCAGAAAAATATGCTAAGGATGCTCCCCTCCGAATCCTCAAGGCGGGGCTAAATCCTTAGGCATGATAGTGACCTTCTTTGTGGATCGGCGCCAGATTTCGGGCCACCAAAAGTGCCACTAAATAAGCCTCCAGCGGCCTCTTGAGTGCCAAAATGGCAAAGTCCGGAAGCGGAGGTCGGTTTTGAACTCCGGGCAATCTCCCCGACCAACCTCCGGAAGGGAGCTTCCGTGATCAAAAAGTTGGGTCGACTTCTGAAACTTTCTGGATCTCCCAGTAAGGCTTACGATCGGTCTGGTACCAATGGGGCTTCCTCAGGAGCGGTTTGGAGGCGGCCCTTTTTGCAGTGGATCTTGGCCCCAACAAGCTGAGTGGGATCGTCCACCGCTCCACGCCTCCATTTGGAGCCGCGTTCTTCCCAAAAGCTCCCGCCAGTCTTTAGTTTTTTCCTTGTATTGGCTGGATTTGGTTCGGGCCCCCACGCCTTCCTCAGGAGGTGCTTAGCGATTACGTGTGCTGGAATTAGGGGATCTCCCTGGCCCTATTTGAATCGTATTTTCACTGTCGGGCCTTCTCCTCTTTCTCCCTTTGGGTCCTCTTCTGCTCCTCCCACAGGAACTCCAGGCTCTCCCTAAGGTCTTCTTCAACTTTGGTAATGTTGTGCTATCTTTGCTGGCTGAAAGAAGTTCGTATAATCACCGGTTGGGCGGCTGAGGCCATGTCAATCTGGATGGTTATTAAATAATCCCAATGCACTGATCGACCCATATGAAGGCTAGGAATCTTCATCCCTACGGTATGGGGGATCTCGATGGCCCTGCTCTATAATGTATGCATCTCCAGGTCTGGAGTACTCCTCCTCGAGCCAGACGGGCCGGGGCTTCTATCTCCCTTTGGTCATCTTCCCCGCCAAGTTTCGATACGGGTCGGGCTCAGCCTTATGTCCCCCTCCCTGTGTCCTTCACATCTCGAGAGGGTAGAACTTAATCAAAGATCATGACCAAGTCAAAGTTCGCCATGGTGTAAGGAAGTCATGAGGTCTAATCTGACGTAAAATCTGCTCAGAGAAATGATAGATGGATAGGAATCCTATCATTGTTACTTCCAACCGTTCACCAACTCCGGCCCGTATATGTCACAGCGCCTGGGCCTAGAGTCATGTGCCGTGATCAAAGCATAAATCTCCTCGCTATGGTGGAGGGTCGTTGGGTCTACTTGGTGATTTTGGTGTTTTGGCCATGGCTATGGCGCTAAGGTTTAGGGGATAGGTATGTATAAGGCGCTTTAAGTGCTAGGGAAGCGGTAATGAAGGGGCGCTTAGGTTAGCAGGAACAAGGGCTAAGAAGCAAGGTCGAATCAAGGCTTATGGCGTGGTTAATCGTCCGTGAGGCGAAGGCGCCAAGGCAAAGGCGAAAATAAACAAACTTGAACGGGGCCAGGTTAACTTTGAAATTTTTAAATTTTTCTTATTAACTTTTTATTTTTTTATTATAAAGATATTTATACTGGCCCGAAATACTGTGGCTCTGGGCCGCACGGACGGGCGCGTTTCTGGCGGCTCCCACCCAACGCGACCGGGGTCGACGAAAAGCAAGCGCGAGGGTTGACTTTTTGGGCCCGTGTTGACCTTGTGATTTGCAGATGGTAAGGCCGCATTTTTTGGCTCTCCCACCTCAAGAAGGGGCTCAGCGGCCCAGGGATTGACTTTCGGGCCTTCCCTTTGACCATTTTCCGGGCCAACACGCATCGGCCCTAGGGTATTTGGGGTAATGCCTTGCGATCCAATGGAACCACTTTCTCCTTCATTTGAACTACCTACAAAAATTTGTAAACCCTCGAAACTTGGGGCCTCCAACACCCTAACTTCTTTAAACCTAACGTTTCTTACTTTTAACCTAACACAAACCAAAACATCAAAGAGGACTAACAACACACTAAATTAGCCTCCTCCTAACTACTGAACTAACGAGTTAGTGTTTGCCGGTGCTATGATTTTGAAACAACCAAATCACGGCTCGATACCATTGTGACGCTCCCTCAATATATACGACCCCCGACCAGATACATTGGGGACTTTCCCCCCATGGTAATCCATCTTGCCATGAGCGGGCCCCCACCGAACGGGCCATCGTGGAGATGCTAACGAGTGAAGCATACTTGTGTCATCCCGCCCACGCCTTTGATGGGCGCCCTACGTCATGAAGGCATGAATACAAGGGTTAGCACACAAAGATAAAGCACATATAAATAACCACCACGAAGGGTGGTGCATCCATCCAAATACCAACGGGCAAAGAATATGCATCTAACTAAGAAAACACCCCAAACCTCGGGTTCTACCCCTGCTCGCACTCCGTGAGGATGTTGTACCACCTCAAAAGTTCAAAGCGGACCCGTCTTGGCATGGCGTTGGCTGCATAGAACATCGGGTAGGGTTGTTCCTCCATCCGCCCCTCCCCGCGCACACTTTGCGGATGGGTCGATTCACGCTATGGCTTTGCTATAGCCTTGGAGACGAAACTCAAGGTATCACCCTTTTGAGTCTACTCCGGGGTTCATGGCGCCCGGGCCCCATGAGGCGTCGTCGAAGCGTCCCCTTCCGGGATCATACAAGGGTTCCATGGGTGAGCTAGAGAATACGTGCTTGCATCGGCGACCCCCATCACGCACCCAACTTACTCACCCTACTTCTACTAAAAGTGCAAGATGCTCCATATGGATCACACCTCTACACCTGGGAGTGCTGGACCCATACCTCGCCTCTCGTGGCCAGCCTCAGGCCTAGCCCTTGCGAGGAGTCTCAGAGCCTTTTATGTTCGTTGCAAGACCCCACCCCCACTTCACCACATTGTGTCCTTTATCTGGCCGCTAAGCGGACCATAGCATCTCCACCCGGTGGTCTCTTTGTACACAGTCCGCCAACTGGGAATATTAGAGGGCTCTATCCTAGGAGCATACTACCATATATGAGCTCAGAGGTCTCTATCCCCCTTTAAACCCCTGTTTAATGGAAGCTACCAGAAATACTTCATAGGCACATCAACCAATTCTTAACAGAGCACCAATCATAATTGAAATGTAATCCTACTTACCAGAGAAGGGTTAATCTCAACAAAGGCAATCGGAAAAGAGAGTCTTGAAGTACTATCCTACAAATCACAAGCTAAACTACTACTAACCCGCAGGTTTGGGCCGGAACCGCTATCGTGGGATGCTTCCATAGTCTTTTCGCAAGTAGGGTGGCAGCAACGGTAGTGGTTGGTTCAGTGATTTTGGTGAAGTCTGCTTGATCCTTGGGCGCCAAATGCTCCTTGGGCCAATTGGTTCGATATTGGCTGATATGGGGGTGGTGATCCACCTTATTGGATCAATTAGTAATCCCCATGCTTGCCAATCGAGTTTGGCGGGTGGCCTTCCCCCAAACCATAATTGGCTTAATTATTATTAATTCCCTTAATCATAGGTTATTATCCTTAATGATTTAATTAACATAGCTAATTAAATCCTTTTGGTCAACCCCTAGGTTACCATACCCCTAGACAAATCAGGTATAAATACTTGGAGCGTCCAAAGAATGTTATGGGACCAGCGATTCAAATTTATACGCATTATGGGTGCATTATCTGAACCGGTCAGTTGCTATCGATTTTAAATTACAATTTATCCCCTATATTAACCGCTTATCCGCTCATTTCAAATTAAAACTTAATTTTTGTATTAAAGCACATCCACGAATATTTATTTTATTATTTTCAAAAAACGCCTATAGTGGCACGCCGGATTATTCATTCGCCATGGACTTTTTCAAGAAACCGCATCAACTCCGACTTCTTCCTGGCCGATAGCCTCCTCGCTGATCAACTCGCCTCCTCGGTGATCGGCCGCCTCGACTTAGCGATCGCCTCCTCGTGATCGACACGCTATCATGTCGGCCAACTATGGTGAGTGCTATCGGTAGGATTTGAAAGACTGTTCTTGAAACATATTATATTCTTGAAGATTCATGTGAAATCATTCTTTTAATATTTTCAATTATCAAAAGTGAGAAGAAGAATGCTATCTAATGCAAGAAACTTGAAGCGTCGACTTGGATTATGTAAAATCGAAGACACGGACCACGAATCTAAGTGCCATGGTGTCCCTCTTGGAAAGCAGTTTCTATAAAGTTAGCATTATAAATAGCAACTATGAGGATGAAGCTCTTCCAAGAAAACATCCCGGTGGCGACACAATTGGGGAGGCGTGGGCACATTTGTGGCGTGGCCAAAAGAGCGTCTAAAAAGGTATGTACAGGACCTTGATACAAAGAAGCTATAATTTTATAGATCATGTATAATGAGGATAGTAAAAAAAAAAATGAATATATCATAACATTTGCGTGATGTTGCGAATTTTGAATTCTTTGATTTTCTTTAGCCGATCATATCAACCCCATGAAACTACACATTAATGAGAATGTGTAGTTTCTTGGGGTTAGTCATCATTTGGCTGGAGGGCATCAAAGGATTCAATGTTTTCGACATTGCATATAAAAAACATAATAAAATAAGCGTGACATAAAAGTTTAAGCTGCAAAATTAGCGCCGGTGAGATTGTATTTATATTCAAAAAAAAATATATGTACATTTTTCCTTACACGTGAAAATCGCCCGTAGCGAGTTCTTTCTAAACTAACATAGTTTGTACATATCTCTACAAAAATGTCACATAGGCCCACTTCATCATTGTCTACCGAGTAAAGTCCTACACGTACCACTCGATATGATATCATCCTCCCATTCCTACGCGAATGTCGAGTCTCAAATCGAGTGTCCGTCGATCCTTGATACTCCTAATCAAAGCCTCGTATTTATTTGTTGGCATGATCCTTACTAAGAGCATGAGGAGCCGCATATGTCGGTGATGCGATGGTAGCATTCCCATGGCCCCCGATCTGGTGTCATATGGCTTGTCCAACTCTGTGAATGTTTTGAACAGCAAGTAAGTAGTATCTTGTACGAGGGGTCCGGCATTGATGGTCGATCCGGGGAAGTATATTTGAACTAGAAGCGGCCATGTGTAATGCACTAGAACGAGAAAATTAACTAATTAGCAAATGATATTCCTCTCCCCGGAAAACGATTCTAAATATACAAAATCCAAAATGCGCCCGAGCGTTTGCTATATTGTTTTTCCACAGATCTACTTCACACGCAGCGCTGGCCTTGATTTGTATAAAAGCAGTATGAAATAGAAAGGCCAAACTAGAAACGCTACCGACGCATTTGATTAACCTAGTGGGAAATTAGAAGTCAAACTAGAAATGCGCCAAGCGCGATTTCGCCAATTCTAACATATCATTCTATAGAAAAAAAAAATGCAGAAAAATAGAATACGAAGCCAGGGAAATAGATAGAGCAAACCTAAGAGCAGATAGAAGCGTAATAAGAACTCATAGAGCGGATAGAGCGGATAGAATAAAACGGATAAGCCTTGGATATATAATAATAATACTCCTTGTTTAGTTCATTATTTAGTTCATTGTTTCGGTTCATTATTTAGAGCAGATAGAGCAAGATCATATAGCAAGATCATACAAGCAATAGAACATGTTTATAAGCAATAGATAGAGCAAGATCATAGAGCAAGATCATAGAGCAAGTTCATAGAGCAAGATCATATAAGCAATAGAACATGTTTATAAGCAATAGAGGGTTTTTATAAACAATAGATCTATATATCAAGGTGCTAGGGCAGTATAGGACTGATGCATCTAAAAGTCTAAGCCAGTAAGCACTCCCCTTGATTAACCCCAAAGCTCATATAACTGAGATAAAGAACGGATAAAGCGGATAGAAACGAAGTTTCAAATACTAGAATAAAACAAGAATAAGATAACAAACTTTTAAGTAAAGAACATGAAATACTAACCTTTGTTTTCTCAGACCGAGATTTGAGCCTCCTCGCCTTTGAGCGAAAACCAAAAAATCGAAAACAAAAAGTTGATTTGAGCCGAGAAGAAGCCAATAGCAGATGATTTGAGCCAATAGAAGCCGAGAAGAAGCCGAGAAACCTTTGAGCTGAAAGCTTTGTAGAAACCAAAAACCCTGAAGCCGAGAAACCTTTGAGCAGAAAAACCAAAAGGTAAGATTGATGACATGTTCTTCAAAAAAAAAAAAAAAAAAAAGCCAAACCAAAAGCCACAGAAAAAGGTAAGATTGTAGTAGCTCTAAAAAGCCACGGAGAAAAAGGTAAGATTAGTAGCCACATAGAGCCAAAAATCGAAGCCGGAAGCCGGCTCGAAAAAATTAAAAAACTAGAAAAGTTTAGCCTAAAATGCTTTAGCCGCTTTATCTCGGAAAGCACCGAGAAGCTCGAAGCGCACTCAAAGATAAAAAAGCTTCGCAGATTGTTCGAAAAGCACCAAATTGTAAGAGGCAAGCAGATTGTGAGCGCACCAAATTGTGCACCAACTTAGAGTTGTAAAGCACACCAAGTATGAAGTTCAAATCGCACCCTAAGTTCAAAGAGAGATGAAAATTTGGAAAGGGAGTGTAAACTCGAAAGTAATAACTACTTTAAAAAATTGTCATCGCCATAATAATAGCGCCAAGAAAATTTATTACAAGGGTTAAGGTTATAAGTTATAAGAAATTTTAAGGTAATATTTTAAGGTTATAAGTTAATAGTTAAGGTTTTAAGTTTAATAGTTTATGAATTAGAATTTAGAAGTTTTAAGTTTTAGAAGTTTAAAGGTTATATTTATTTAAGGTTAGAAGTTTTAACCTTAGAACTTCTAACCTTAAAAGTTGTAAACTTACTTCTTCTAACCTTAACTTTTAACCTATAATAACCTACCTTAAAACTTCTAACCTATAATAACCTATAATTAACTTCTAACCTAAAAACTGCTAACCTATAATAACCTTAAAAGTTGTTTCTAAGGTTACAACATTTAAGGTTATTATAGGTTAATATATTATAGGTTAACTCATGCTAGGGAGATGTTATTTGGATATGCTAACTTACTATATGTTTTTATGCATTTTAGGTCAATGGCATGCAAAATGCTAAATCCCCCAAGGCCCCCAATGATGCTGATCAAGGCAAGGAAAAATCCCCAACTAATGAAGATGACAAAGATGATGGCAAAGGAAAGGAAAAGACCAGAAATGAAAAGGATGATGCCAAAGGAAAGGAAATTGTACTTTATACTCGGGTCGATTGGAAAAACAAAAAGGTCAAGATCCTGCATGCATGCAAATGCGAGATGGGAGAAGGGATTATTGTTCTAGAAGATCCTATCAATGCAAAGAATGATGAAAGATTAGGGAGGACAAAGTTAGGTGTGGCAATCTCAAAATTATATGACAATTGAAAGGAAAATGGTTCGAGCAAACAAGAATGCCTTGTTTGTGTGAAGCAACTAGAGGTTCCAACTATTGTTGCATGGCCTAGGGACAATATTCAACCCGGAGGGGAACTACATGTTTCCTATAGATGTAAAACCATTGTCAATAATGTTCACACAGTGTAGCAAGAGGCCACTTCAACTTTCAAACATTATCCCACCAAAAGATGCAAGTCGAGATTATGATTGTTCTCATGAAGCCCCATGAAGGTTAGAGGAAGTGAATGTTGTTGGGCCTCCTGTATTAGAATGTTCACAATAGAGGAGATGGTGGTAGCAAGAGCTACATATCAGGAACATAAGTGTGATAGCGGGGAGGAATTTCATGTACACCATATTTGGCTATGCAATTCGGGATGAAAGATCAAAGAAGAAAAGATTCCCATTGAATAGAAAGTGGATATGTTCAAAAGCATGGATGGCTATACATGGAATTCCAACCTCTTCTTGGCACAACCGGCAAAGAGACATGAAAATGGTAGTAAAATTGCATTGCATGGGAACACCGGCACAGTAAGGCCTACCTCAAGAACTATAGTTGCAAAGGAAATATTTGAAAGATATGTGGATTTCAATGCGAAAACATGCCACATAAGAGTAAGAAGGATGAACAAGGTAGAGTTATTGTTAAAAAGAGATTGCCATCCCATTGTACCCCAGAAAGAGCATATTAGAGGAAATAAATGCATTGCTTCGGGAACTTGGAGTGGCCTCTATATCCCAGCCAGTTTTAGTAGGCTATGGAATAAGCATTTCAAGCATGTGACCATAGCAACTTCAAACAACTTTGCCAAGTGCAATTTATGTGCTAAGCTTTGAAGGAGACACTAGATAAGACTGTGCAACCAAGTCTAAGGGCAAAGATAAGGGGAACATATAAAGGACCATATGACGGATCAACTATCATGTAGATCAACTTATTGGATGTGGAGGACCTTATCCGCAATGGAACCTAATAACTATCTATGTATTATACATGATAAAATGGACCAACATGAGACTTGTCTTCCACAATTCAAGTACATTCCTAAGTCATGTGGAAGATCATACCCTTTGCTGATTTCAATGATCAAAGCAATATTGCATGGGCGATCCCTGACCTACTATGGTCATTTCGGTTTAGAGTTGTGGAGTGATGGTCCATATTTTCACATTGGGGAGTATCATGAGGTGTTTAAGAAATTATGAGAAGGGTTACAATGGTCACCTCCAGGATCCTACAACTAGCCAGGCACTACATAGTGCATTGTTGGATGGAACCCCTAATAGTATTGAAAAGTTTAGCAAGGCAAGGTTTAGGAGGAATGGACCTAATGAACATGTTGGAGCTTTAACATCTCGTGCTAAACCTCGAGATCCGCCTGAAAAGCTCCTCTTGCAACTAGATAATTGTCTTTGGTCAAAATAAGAGAAGTGGATGTTTTCTTTCCTATCCTACTTAATTACCGTGGGTATTTTTGAAAGAGTCAATTTGGGGTTCCTAATGCCCTGGACATACTCATGAGGATGTGGATGCATTGTTTGGAAAATATAGTCATGTATTGAGGCAGTGACGCTTACCAACTTTCCCAAAGCTATTGGAAATATTTCATGGATGTACAAATCCATCTCCTATAGGATCTCTCATAGAAGAAGTGCCTGATTGGAAGAGTTTTGTGGATGGTTATGCTCTCGACATGGAAGGTCATTCTAGACCTCTTCAATTCACTTTTTGGGTGAGAGAAGGGATTCCAATCATGCAATGGAAAATGAGACCTTTAGAGGAGAAGTGGAGAGGGTGGGCAGAAATTTGGCACAGGGATGCAAATGGCAAGCCTATGATACCTCCCCGTCAACCAAAAGCTCTAAAACCAATGAAGAAGTCAAGCAATTGGGATTGACTAAGGATGGCATCAATAACTACATCAAGCATTTGCAAACTAATTCAGATGAGACTAATGGTGCATTGATAGATTATTGGAAGGCGATGATCAACTTGTTGGATGAGGTAGACACATCCTCGGAAGAGCTGAAAGAAGGGTGGTTCCCTAAAAGTAAGTGGAAAACATTAGCTGGTGCTGACGAAGATGATGGTACCATTAGTAGCATTGTGAAGGCATATGCTCCTCCTCAATCGATAAACACTATGTTGGTCCTAAGAAGGATAGGCCAAAATGTCTAGGCATGGATTGTTATGAACCTTCTCTTGGCGTGGAGTGCCACCAATTTGTAGTAGTAAAACCAGCGCCAGATCTAGAGACCTATCCGGTGTGGTTAGGATACACTATCTCGAATATTTGCAAAGAAGAAGGTGATGTTAACTTCAATAAGGTGCGTGGAATGGTGGTGTCCAAAGACATCGGTTGAGTAATGTCACCAATAAAGAAAGATATTGATTGTTGGACAAAGAGGTGGAGGAGAAATCCTAGTGATCCCGATCTTTGGCTAGACATTGAAAACCGTATTGTACTGTGTGGACTCCAAAAACTATTCCAAGTAAAACAACGAGAGTTACAATACCTCGGGATGTAAGGAATAAGGTTCTCATATCCTTGGGGATGCTGGTGGAAAAATGAAAAGCAGTTACTATGTATCAATCCACAGCTTAATAAAAGTTGTGTACTACTATAGTTTCATGATATATGATTTTGTAATTTGAAGTTAAGGTGTGAATTTATATTAAGGTGTGTGATTATATGTTAACGATAGTGACTTTAATCAAGTTACTAACAAGGTCTTTAGCATGAAGGGTTGCCCTTCTGTGATCCGAGAGTGTGTCTGCATGCTTTTTGTTTTGTTGTTTCATAATGGATCTTGTTTGTTTAATATCGAGCCTTCATTTTGTTGTTTCGTAATGGATCTTCTTTGTTTAATATCGAGCCTTCTAAATGCTACAAACATAGGCATTCATTTTCATAGCCCAGAAGTTCTTAGATTTCATAACTTGTGAGGTTAATTCATACAACTAAAGAAAAAAAGAGAAGAGAAAGTACTGATAACTTCATCGTGCATGCATTGACCCTCATGCATTAGAATAGAAAATATTCAGTTGGTCATTTTTTCTCATTTGCACCTAAAGACAAAATATCAAGTAGCATAGTATTTCTAGCAAAAAGAACACTTTTTATGAAACTTTAAAATAATCGTCCACAAACTTGACTCCACAAGAAGAATGATCTCAACAATAACATGGTTCTCCTTGAGGAGATGACGACGCGTCTTTTAGAGCAAATAGATAGATCCTTTTGGTTAAGTATGGTGCTTCCATGCCCTAAGTTGTGGTGCTTCTATGACCATTCTTATTTCTTGTGCTTTTTGGGCATCCCTTGGGTGTGCAATTCTCATTTCCTTATTTTTCATGGTTGCATTTGAGTGCTCAAGAATTTAAAAACCATTGAATCACAAAAAATCTTAAGGTACCATCATACTTTCCATAGAAATTTCAGGCAATATCTTTTCCTCATAGACTAGGTTATGAAAGCAACTGATGATTGTGAATCTCCCACATTTTTCTATTGCAATGTCACGGCCCATAACCTCATAATTGTTATGCCACATTTATGATAATCATGTCTCATATATGACAAAACGTCTTGATTCCTAAGTATTTTAGAAAGTAAACAACGAAACAATTTGGCTCCTTTGTTTGTTCCTTCTAGCATGTCTGATGAGTTACAATTTTTGAGAACTATAAATTGTTTGCATAAGGAATCGATTAGTAAAATAAGGAGATATGATAAGACTGGTTAGGATAGAATAAAACTATATCAGTGGCATAAATCATGTGAATTGGTCAAGGTTTTATCCATTGGACATATTTTCTTGCTTGTTTTGCTTGGCTGCTTTTCGTTCGTTCTATTTTGGTGTTTCGGTTCAAAGCCATAAACCTGCTACAACTTGCATGTCTGAGGCAATAAGCGAATAACAAATTGGAGTTCACATAAAAGGTCAATGAATGCAGGCAAAAGAAGTCTAGCAGAATAACAAGAAATCCAAATTGTAAGTTATTGATTGAACTGTAGTTACCTCAACAGTAAGAAATCTCAATGTGAATGCCACAAAATTTGCCAATGGGGCAAGAATTCTGAATATTGAAGGATATTGAAGACTCTCTATTAACAACAGGATCGAAAGGAATCCTTAAAACCAATGAAGACGGATGAAGAAACCATCTCAAACCCAGGTCACCCGTAGAATTCCATAACTATGGTTCTGGATTACAGGGTTTTATTACGTGCAAAGAAGCACGCAATTTAAACAAAAAGCAATAAAAGCAAATTCACATTCTGCTTGACAGCCAAAAGCAGCCAGAAATCCTACTAGAACCTTATAAAGATCAACTGTCTCGGAAAGGGTTGAATGAAGTACTTAGCAAAATTGCATGACATCTTCTTTGATGTATCCAACCCCAACTAATCTTTATGGCGGGGTAATAACCCTGGTTGTAACCGAGTTGTATTTGTTGCTATTCCTTGTCTCTAATGTTAACCTTAATCTAATCCGAGTGCTTGCATGAGACATTGCCTTCCGAGTGGAAGAGCAAAATATTTTTTTTCCCCGCCTTACAACTACATAAGGTTTAGAGAAGCCGGCCAAAGAAAAGGAAGGGTGAATCAATTGAAGGATCACCCACCATCATTGAAATAGTGAAATCAGGGATGAAGGGGATTGTGGTAGCTAAATGCCATCATATCCTTGCACCTATCCTTGAGAATGACCATTTTGTCTTTTTGTTTTTAAGCTCACACCATTTGATTCCAAGATCCTACACGCACCAAAGAATTCCGTCTTGAATCCTCTTACGGGTTATGTGACGAACGAGAAAGCAATCAAAGGGTATGTAATACTTTAAGTTGTTGCTTTACTTTTCTTAAGCTATTTGATTACGCTAAATTTTTGTGATATGTAGGTTTTGCACACACAAATGTTAACCCTATCGATCGGTCAAGTATCTAGAGGCCGATTTCATGAAGAGAAATCATGTTAATCAGGATTCAAAGTAGAGGTGCCAACAGCCCGATTTAATATCATTTGGGTTGTATGTGATGGGATTTATGCACAAATATGTTGAAGCTCTTGTCTCTCGTAGAGATATGGAAGTAAGTTGTATGCCTTCCCTTGTATGTCCGCGCATCTCATGTTCCTTTAAATATTTCTAACCTTATTTATGGATGTCACAGTTACATCTAAATGGTTCTCTCATGAATACATACTGTCCACGACGACAATTTCTAATAGATGCTTTGGTCACGCATTGTGATGCCAATCCGAAAGAACGTTAGAAATCGAGTAGTCCTCGATTTACGATTTAAAGAAACTTCGATTTTCGATTTATGATTGATGCACAATAGAAGATCTTGAGAACAAATTTGAGCTGATCATGAGTCTGAGTATCCGATTTTGCAAGATGAACTATGTAATGTGCTTATATCTATATATTTTTTTTCACATTTTTGTGAACATTTCCTATCATAAAGAATGTGTAAATGACACTATCTTTGAATAGTATACTCTTGATAGTATACTTTATGACTATGTTTCGAGTGATATGTTTTTGTGACCTTATACCACACCACCACCCCTCCACCACCACACTCACACCACAATCTACAACACCACACCACCACCACCACACCCCCACCACACTCCACCACACCACACCACACCACACACCACCACCACCACCACTACACCCCACCACCACACCCACCACCACACCACATCATACCACCACACACCACTCGAGACACCACCACCACCACCTCCCCCAACCACACACCACACCACACCACATCATACCACCACACACCACTACCACCACCACCATCACCCCCCCCACCACCACACCCCACCACCACATCATACCACCACACACCACTGGACACCACCACCATCACCCCCCCACCACCACACCCCACCACCACATCATCATACCACCCCCCACCACCACGGATACCACCACCACCACCCCCACCACCCGGACCCCACCACCACCACCACCACACTCCACCACCACCACAGAGAAGTTGTTTTGGTTTAGGGTTTGGGTGAAGGCATACTTTGCTATGTACTTTGCATTTTATAATTAATGACAAAAACTGTTATTAACTTGAGTTGCAAACTAAATACCAAAAACTTGAGTTGCAAACTAAACTTTAGTTGAAACATGTTTCTTATATCCAGTATACAAAAGGATAGAAATAGTTCAGTTAACTAAAAAGAATGAGTGGAAACTAAGAGAAAACAGTTAAAGCAAAAAAAATAGTCACAACAGGTTGTAGAGAGAGGAGTTACGTTAATCAAAAAGCTTTACAAAAAAATAGTTCTCATATCAAAAGCTTTACAATTGAAACCCCGAGATTAAAAAACAAATCTAAAACTAATCGGGCTGGGGCCATCCTCGGCTCTATATGGAGGTCGTCCTCCATGGCATACATCTTCATTTCCAGAAGACGCTCTTCGTCAGGGTAACCTCGATCAACCCATTCGAGAACCCGGATTGAACAAACAGCTTGTGCCTCTGTGATAAGTTTCTCCACTTGTGGTGGAGTGAACTTGGCCACCATCAGAACGGATGCCCTCGATGAGGACACGGATTCCCCGAGTGGCGGTGAAGAAGCGAGCACAATAGTTGGAGTACTCCTATGGAATGTAGTTTTGAACCCGCCATTGACGGAATGAAGCGGAATGGACGAGAATGAAAGCTGACCCGACAGGAAGAGGAAAATGGGCCGAATGAAAGTTGCGAGGGCGGAATTTTGGGAATAAAAGGGATGTTTGCATGCATACAATTTTGGGAATGGGGCCGAGAAGAGGAAAGGGATGTTTACATGCATACGATTTCACACGTCGAGGATTTCACACCTCAATATTTTTGCAAATGTAAAAGGTATAGGTTGATCAATATATGAGACCAATTCCTTGGTATGCAGTTAGCACAACCCTAACACAAAGTTAGCAATATCCCACATGCATATATCACAAAAATCGTGCGCATATATAAATAGTGTTTTGCTGCTTCATTGAAGAGTGTGGATAGAGATTAGATGATGAAAAGTTATGGCTCTACGGCTTGTAATGTTCAGATTCTGAGGGCGAGTGTCATATTTGTTCAAAATGTAATCCTCGTCCACCCTTTTTTTTAGTAATGGGCTAAAAAGCCCATTACAAAATCAAGGTAACAAGGAATATTCCTTATTACCTTGAAAGGAATATTCTTTATTACCTTGAAATAGGTCCTAGGAAATAGGTCCTAGGGGCAACTCTAGGGGCATGGTTTTTTTTTTTACAATGGGACTATGGTATGTGACGTCGGGGATCATCATCGTATAACCAGTTTGAAAAAAAACCATGCCCCTAGAGTTGCCCTAGGACCTATTTAAAAAAAAACCATTGTTTAGGGGCATGGACCTATTCCTAAGACCTATTTCCTTGTTATTTCAAGATAACAAGGAATATTTCTTATTACTTTGAAAGGAGTATTCCTTATTACCTTGAAAGGAATATTCCTTATTGCATTGAAAGGAATATTCCTTAGTGCCTAGTTATCAGGAATATTCTTTATTACCTTCAAAGGAATATTCTTTAGTTTGTTTAAGTGCACCCATAGTTACAAGGAATATTCCTTATTACATTGAAAAGGAATATTCCTCATTGAGTATAACCCTTTCATTTTGAGCTAGGCTTGTGGGATATATGCCGGCAACAACCATTGACCAATTGGGTGAAAAAAGAGGACAATGGGAAAGATTTTGAGAAAAGGATGTTGATGTATTTTGGCGAGAATGTCCAATCGGGTTAAGGAACAAATCATTGGCATGGTACGAGCCATATAGGAAGCTTGAGGGGAGAAGGGAATGACGGATAAAAATTCCTTTTTTACATGGTGGTGACCTGTTGATTATGGCGGGGAGGAGATCGAGCGACTAGATCACAATCCATATCCCCAATTCAAATGCAAACTCACCGGCGCCCAGGATTCTTGAAGGAGATCAATGCCGAACAAAGGAAACCAATTGAACAAAATCAAAGCGGAGAGGCGATCCGCGTTTCGAGGTACTCCTATTCTTAAACATGCTTTTTGTTCCTAATCTAACAATTGCTTATGATGTTCTACACAGATGCCACAGAGGAGACTTAACAATGTTGGAAGCATGGATCAAGCTATGGGAGTAGCAAATTACAAGAAGGATGAGGAATCCCAATTATCTCAAACGAGAACTAGAAAGTATTCTAATTCAACTTAAACAGGAAGTTGTGCATGCAAAAAGCAATCAACAAAGTCTTTGAAAAGGGTTTTGGAGATTCAATAGCCTCAAACCATACTTTACCAATCTCTATCATAAATGGCAATGACGAGAAGCACATGTCTTGCTTCGTTAGATTTCCACCAACTTCCAAGCAGTTGTCACGGACACTCTTCTCACAATTTTAGAACAGGGACCATTGCTGATCTCACTTAATCGGGACCTTACGGATGAATCTTGAGTCTTGAATCTTTACCTTACGCTACGGATGTTTTTACAGCTTGCACTAAAAGTATAACGATCTTGGAACTATATAAACAATATATTAATGTTTGTGTTTTAATGTCGGTTCATGGATCCATTTTATAAGGACCATGACTTTTGGACAATATGCTTGGACATAAAAATATTTTCTGATTACGTGAACATCACATTGATTACATTCGGTTTTGCAAGTCCATGCCTTAGTGCATAGAATAGTTACTTCAACAACAGGGTTAATGTATCCGCGAGATTCTACAATCTCGGCAAAATTTCAACAACATTTCATGCCAATAGTTAGTCAGTTCATATGCATAAGATGTACCTTTAATCTTATGTTTGGTAGCTCCAATGGAAATCTCACCCCAATTCTTGACTTCGGGATGGACAAGAACTTTCTTTCCTTGAATAAGCTTTGTACTTTTGATGGCAACCGGGAATCAATTCAAAGTAGTTACCGGCTATAACTTCATTACCACAATAAAATTCATTTTCATAGTCATCCTTGGTGTCTTCTTCGAGGGCATGTTTCATACGTACCTTTGGATGAGATAATAAGGGACCCTTTCATAATTATGCGGGGATGTGAATGATGCAAAATAATCTCCAACCTGCCTTTGTCTCATCCACATTGTCCACGTCATTTGCCCACGGGTCCTCTCGCCTCATTGCCCATCCTCTTCAACATTGTCCCTGTTTGTAGGCTCTAGTTTTCTTTACTCCCACCTTTTAATGATCAAGATTCTCACAAGCGTGGCCAATCAAAATTGATGCATGCCTTACAAAACATGAAAGAGATCTACACATTAACTTTGTTGGATCATTTGGATCTATGGATGATACGCAATGAAGAGATTGCACCCCTTTCACTTTGGGAGCACATCAAATCTTTGGGAGCGGTCAATGTCAAACACCTTCCAAAATACCCTTTCCACATCGAGAATTTTCTCTTCAAGAACCTCACATGCGTTTTGCATTTTTATCACTTTCCTATCCTTTTTTCCTTTGTTTCACGCCTCAAGCCATAGTTTGGCTATGGCTCCTTCTCCGATCATATGTGCCCTTCCCATGTCCTGAGCCAAAGAAATTCCGATTCGATCTTATGTTGTTGATGATACCTAGTTACATGATAGAAAGCTCTTACGGACTTGAATTGGGCTGCACCGTCGGACCAAAGGAAGTGGTATTTCATATGGCGGCACCATTTTCTCTCGATAATTGAGGTGCATTGTGAATGCTTTTTGAACAAAGTGAGTATCATGTATTTTGTCATCAGAAATAAAGAAGTGCACACATTTCCTCATTTTACCACTGTACCTAGAACATCGTGATGTGGACCAATATCTTTGATTTGTTCATTGTACCAATGTTGTGCTTGAATCTGGTTGAATGGCTTCAAAGTATAATTCTCAGAAATCAACAATTGATAATACGGTATCATCACGAAGACTCTTCATGGATTCCTTGAATTGTTTGCTCGCCAATGTGCCACAAAGTTATGATATACAAACTTCGACATATGATCAAACATGTTATCCAACATATTCTTGGATCGCCTTTCTTGTCAATTAGCTTTAGTCTTCGTTGAAGTTCCTTTCTTCGGGCTCATTAACGTAACCATAGACTTGCCAATCAAAGCGTTTGATCAATCTCTCTCTTGTATTCTCTTGGACACAACTCAATTAATTGTTTCCCACAATTTCCACAATCGATTTGATACATCGTAGCTTATGCCACTCGTTGCCTGTTTGCTCATGTCACATACCATAGCCCTCCAAAATGTGCTAACATTATCAAATGTCATGTTCTTGGCTTGACATATCCCGGCATGAGCTTCAAATGACACACCACAATTGCCGCGAACAATTTTCATGGAGTCTTGACATCATCAAATTAAATGCCTGCTTGCAGATCTGATTGCTCATGTTTCACGCAACAACATGTGTTTCTTTCCTTTAGCTTTCTAATGCAAGAAGGTTTTAAGTATTCAAATTGCCTAAGCCTAATCCGAACCTCACGGATCTTGATCCACAAAATTGAATAATAATTCACTGTAAAAAATACAAGTGAAATAAAATTAGTCACCTCATTACATTACATTACATTACATTACATTACATTACATTACATTACATTACATTATATTACATTCTTTGTACGGCTCAATCTTGGGCTTGGGAGTGGTTCAAGCTCACGACGGATTCTATAAGGCTAGCAAATGATTTGGGAAGTTATTAGTGCCAAGGTTACAAATTTTAGAGTTAAAAGAACCATTGGATTTAAAATCAACTTTGTTATTATAAAGGCGATGATAATTGTTGAGCATTTAACGGGAAATACCGGACACATTAGAGCGTTTCGAATCGAATGAGAAAAGGGTCGATCTGGGTCGGTTAAAAGCCGAGCTATTAATATCCCCCGGCCGAATTATAGTATTCTATGATCGTTAACCTTTTAGCTAGATATTTGTGATCAACAAAGGTATATCGAGAAAATAGATTGTCTCGACCTATTTAAGCAAACCGATCTAACTGAATCTAGAGGAGAAAATCCGATTGATAGCTTAGCGAATCCTCTGCCTTGTCAAAACCGTCTTTGGTTGAGTTTGTCTCTTTGTGATTGTAATTCCGGATCGCCGTGATTGTAAAGCGGGATAACGATTTCCTGTAATAGAGTTTGGACCCGTTGGGTGGCTTAATCCTTCAAAAGATTGAAGTGAAGATTTTCTCTTTGAATTGAGTTGTTGAATTTGTTTAAAAGATTAATTCGTTGTATCAAGTTGGTATCGAGCCAACCGTTCTTGAACACAAGAACGATGGCTCACCGTTACAATATCTCTGAAGAGCAATACCAACAGGCCTTAAGAATGGCCGACTTTATCGCTACTGGATAAGCGTTACCCACAGCCTACATCCCCAGAAGATTATCGGTATAAACTAGAGCGCGGTTGCTCTACTCTATAGCTTCCTTCTAGTAATGCTCAGCCACCTCCATTACCTAGAGATCCTCCACTGCTCATCCACCACCACGAAAATCATTTGCGGATCGGCAACCCGGATCCTCGATGCTTGCTGAAATTGATCGCCAACTAAAAGGAATAAGGCTCCTAAATGGTTGGAAAAAGTTGATCTGCCATACTTTCTTGGCGGAGCATCTGTTAAGCCAATGCAAGTAATAAGTTTCACAGGGATATGGGAAAAGTTCTTGAGAGAGTTAATGCGACCGAACAAGAAAAAAAGCGCAAACCATGGACACCTATTTAGATGAACAAGCTCAAGTTTAGTGGCAAGGTCATGAGATTAATGCGACTGAAGTTAACTCATGGGCAGTTTTTAGTAGTGCATTTGAAGCCCATTATTTGCATGCGAACTATTACGAGGATATTGCAAAAGAATGGGACCTTGTTAAAAGCAAGGATGACCGGAGAAAGCGGTGTCCGAATATTATATGAAATTTAGTCATCTAGGTTCCGCGGTTAGGAACTTAGGTGAACCACGAACTCTTAAGGAAGTTCGTGAATGGGTTGAGGAAGACATATTTGCGAGTTAGATCTTATTGAACCAGTCAACATAGAAGGCGCAATTAAGCGAGGGCTACAGAAAGAAAGTTGAACCCCAAGGCTCGTAAGTTGGTTATATGGGAAGGGCGCCTTCATGAGCGAGAAAAGGTCAAAGCGAGAAAAATTTGAAAGTAGAAGGGATAAGAAAAATAAAAGGGGCGTGAAGAAGTAAGACCAGGGGTTTAACGGAGAAATGGAAAACAGCTCTAATAACGAGACGAAAACAGGAACAAAGTAAAGGGCCAAAGAGGCTGGATGTTATAATTGTGGGGTCCACATTATCAATCCAACTATCCGAAGAATACAGCCCCGTGAGATAAAAATACAAAGAAAGTCACGGTTTAAAGAGCCGCCGCCTAAAGAAAGGCAAGTTGCTCAATCCCACCATGTGGAAGATAGACCCGAAACTTCTAGGGAAGGAGAGGAAAGAAATAAAGGAAAGCTTGCGACCATTGAGCAGGGAAAAAAGGAGATTGCAAATTGCATACCTAAAGAATTTGTCGGGAAAAGCGTCTGAGGGGTCTTGAAGCATGGTACATTTAAAATGAAGGGTTCGATAAAAGGTCAAGATGTGGTTGTTTTACTTGATGATGGAGTCAACACATGACTTTATCTCGCGGGACTTGGTGTATAAGTTAGAATTACCTATTTGTGATTTGCAAGCGAAAATCACGGTGGTGCGAGGTTTGAAAGGTCCTAGGAACCGATTGATAAATATGTGGTAGCTCCCATCCAAATAGGGGCGTATTTTGAAGAAAAAGGGGTTTTGATTATGGCCCTTTAGGAACCATGGGCGTGATATTAGGAATTGGATGGCGAAACGTTATGATGCCCGACTAATTCTGAGGGAAAAGAGCGGTAACTATAATGGTTGAAGGGCAACCTTTGAAGTTGTGTCTGATTCCACATCTCAAAGCGAAACCCCTCTTGACATACTACGAAACTAAGAAAATACAGAGTGAAGCTGAATCATACTTTATATACTTGAGAAATTCTGATCCAGCATCACAGGTGCCTCTCGAATTATATAGCTTTCTGAGACGATTCGACGATCTCTTCAAAGATGAGGAAACTTTAGATCTACCTCCTCATCGTCGAGGAGGATCATGCTATCTGATTGCAAGAAAGCTAAACCTCAAGCGAGGCCTTATAGAGTCAGCCATTTTGAGAAATTAGAGCTTGAAAGCGAGATAGCGAGAGATGTTAGATGTTAGATGCGGACTAATCGGCCAAGCTATTCCCCTTTTGGCCTTTTGTTATCCTTATCAAAAAGAAAGATAAGGGATATAGAATGTGTGTGGATTATAGAGCTCTTAATAAGCTGACTGTCAAAGATAAATTCCCAGTACCTAGAGCTGATGATTTATTTGATGAATTCGAGGTGCCTGTATATTTAGCAAAATTGATTTGAAATCGAGGATATCACGGATCAGAATAAAGGAAGAGGACATTGGTAAAAGCGGCATTGAACAACTTTTGGTCATTATGAGTTCCGTGTAATGCCTTTTGGTTTGACCAATGCTCGGCAACCTTATACAATCGTCTTATGGGGAGAGTTCTAGCACACGTCCTAGGGAAAAGTGTTGTAGTCTTCTTTGATGACATATTTATATATATTAGAACTATTGAGGAACATAAGAAGCACCTTCAACGGGTTTTTTGACCTTCGAGGCAAAATAAGTTGTTTGTTAACGAGTCCAAAAGCGGGTTCTTTATGCAAGTTGGATATTTAGGTCATATCATATCCAAAGAAGGCATCACGGATGGATCCAAAGATTAGGGTTATTATTGATTGGCCACGGCCTGAAAATCTCAAAGATTTCACGATCCTTTGTATGCGGTTATCGATTACTATCGAAGATTTGTGAAGGATTTTGCAAAAATAACCCTTCCTCTTAGCGGGTTTTTAAAGAAAGATACCCCTTTGTTTGGAATCCGGGCCAGGAAGCTTTAAATTCTAAAGAGAACATGGCAAGCCCAGCCAGGTATTAGTGCTACGATTGGAATAAGCCTTTTACAATTTGTTAGGATGCAAGTGGAAATGCTATTGGCGCGATATTGATGCAAGATGGACATCCATTAGCTTATGTCGACCGATTGCTCAAACCATTAGAGCAAAAAAGTATAGCACTTATGAAAAGGAATTGATTGCCTTAGTTCATGCACTTAAGAAGTGGAGGCACTATCTTATGGGATCTAAGTTTGTGGCTAGCTTGAAACATATACAAACCACAAGGACATTATCAATGCCGCGGCAATTAAAGCTCATTGACACTATAAAGGATTTTGAAGGGATGCGGCTTGAATATAAGCACAGGAAGGAGAACCAGGTTGCGGATGCATTAAGTCGGGATAAGTATTCAAGCTATATCGTGCGGGAAATTTGTTGATTTGGAACCTATGAAAAAGAATATGTGGCGATCCCTCCTTTGCTACTCCATATGCACAGTACAAAAGGATGGAAGAGATCCTTTGGCGGAAATCTGAGGTTCATAATGGGTTATTACTCTCTAGAAATCGTACTTGTGTTACACAAACATCTGAGGTTGAAGGTTATACGAGAATGTCATGAACCTCCATATTCTGGTCATAGAGGAATTCAAGCTACTTTGGCAACCCGTTAAAGGCGTTTCTTTTGGCCAAAGCTTGAAAGGGATGTAAAAAATATGTTGAAGCATGTCTTATTTGTCAACAAGTAAAAGCTTCTCTTTGGTAAGCCTGCGGGATTAGTACAGCCTTTGCCTATTCGGAAAAACCATGGAAGCATATTACCATGGATTTTATTCAAGGGTTACCAAAGGCTGTTCCACAAGAATGATCAAATTTGGGCGATGTAGTGGGCCAGTTGTCTAAAAGGCTCATTTTATTCCTTGTAAATCTAGCATGGCTGCCCATAAGCATGCAAGATTTTCTTAAAGGAAATATTTAAGGTCCATGGGATGCCAGATGCAATCATAACAGACAGAGATCCCCTATTCTGTAGCAAATTTTGGGGTGGACTTATGAAAAACTTAGGTACGACTCTAAAGTTTTCCAACGCATATCATCCCCAAGCGGATGGTCGGTCGAGGTTGTCAATCGAGTTATTGAAGATATCTTTGAGATCTTATGTTGCTGAAAGGAAAAGCGAGTGGGAAGAATATCTTTATCTATTGGAGTTTGCATATAATAACACGGTACACTCGGTTACTCAAAGAACTCCTTTTGAAGTAGTATCTGAGATATTCTTTGGAGTCCCCAATTACCAAAGCTTGGAGGAGAAGTACACCTTCAGATGAAGCCCTCTGGACTTTCTGGGATATCTTAGAGAGGTAAAAGCGAGAATCCGGAAAAGTCGAGGGGATGATGGCTTCAAACTTGCAAAAGAAAAGAAAAAGGGTAGTTTACAAAAAAGATCAATGGGTTTGGATTCATCTTCCAAAGAAGCGTCTACGGAAGATGGGTGTCGGTATGTAAAACGGCCCCTAGGTATTATGGTCCATTCAGTTGACGACAAAGTAGGTGAGAATGCTTATCGTTTACATTTATATGGGAAATGGACTAACTTGCACCCGATTTTTAATGTGGGAATCTTGAAACCCTATAAGGAAGTGAAATTTCTCACGAGATTTTTTTCGGAGAAATGGAGCAATCGGAACCTCCCAACATTAAAGATGATGAAGAGGTCTTTGGATCAGGAGAAAATATTGACACACCAAGATAAGGGAGACTAGAAGTTCCTCTTATCGGCCGGTATCTCATGAAATTTAAATTTCATCAGATCCACCGATGCGGTATGGTATTCTAAGACTTCGATTAAAAGAATACGGTTCCTTGGTGGGCCGAATCTGAAAAGAACTTTGCAAGAATAATAGGCAAAGTTCAAGACACGAAAAAAACTTTATATTTGGAATTCCATATTATTAATATTATTGCGGTTATTTTATATCTAAATATTGATATGCATAGAGTTCTTTACTAGGATTGTAAAGATATTAAGACCTCTAAGCGAATTGAGGTCATCCCTAAAAAAAGGAGCGAAAATCCTCTAAAAGGAATTGAGGTAAAGCGAAAAATCCTCTAAAAAGGAATTGAGGTCATTTCTAACTGAATTGAAATGAGAAATCCGTAACCTCTAAGCGAGCGAGGTTATCGAAATAAACATCCTTAGGCGAATAAGGATGGACAATTTTTTCCCTCGAGGTTACTGCGGACGTTTAACCTCGGGAAGGAAAAGTTATTCTCAATGCGGCTTGGGGGAGTGGTTCAAGCTCACGCGCCGGGATTCTATAAGGCTAGCAAATGATTTGGGAAGTTATTAGTGCCAAGGTTACAAATTTTAGAGTTAAAAAGAACCATTGGATTTAAAATCAACTTTGTTATTATAAAGGGCGATAGCGAATTGGTAGCATTTAAGGGGGGAAATACCAGGACTGTTAGAGCGTTTCGAATCGAGCGAGAAAAAGGTCGATCCAGTGGGTTAAAGGCCGAGCTATTAATATCCACTGCCGAATTATAGTATTCTATGATCGTTAACCTTTTTGCTAGATATTTTGTGATCAACAAAGGTATATCGAGAAAATAGATTGTCTCGGCCTATTTAAGCAAGCGGATCTAAGCGAATCTAGAGGAGAGAAAATCCGGTTTACATAAGCTTAAGCGAATCCTCTTGCCTTGTCAAAACCGTCTTTGGTTGAGTTTGTCTCTTTGTGATTGTAATTCAGGATCTTGAGTGATTGTAAGCGGGATAACGATTTCTGTAATAGAGTTTGGACCGGTTGGGTGGCTTAATCCTTCAAAAGATTGAAGTGAAGATTTTCTCTTGAATTGAGTTGTTGAATTTGTTTAAAGATTAATTCGTTGTATCAATTACATACAAATCTTTTACATATTCAAGACCTAAACTCCCACACATACATGTATATTCGACATGAATTTTATTTCATTTACTATGAAGTCACATAATTTCTTGACAATTAATACATCTCCACACTAATTTCTTCTTAATTCTTGCCCTCGTCTACAATACATCGAATATACATGTAAACAAATATACATATGCGTGTTGCCATGAAATAATCATGTAGAGCAAACTAGTGCATTTGCATCTACATTACATTCAAAAAGTAAAGAAATGCATTTACAAACTTTACATCGAGTGTTACAAAATAAAAAACATCTTTATTACGCATGAAAAGATGCAATTCTGACTAAATTACGATTAGTGCACATGTAATGTCAATATATTGAATTGGTTGTGTCCTCTTCTTCATGACATCTCTAATTTTTTGGTGAAACCTTTGAGTTATCTAACCAAAGGCGGAGCAACCATATTCTTGATAGCGATCTATAGTATTTGTTCTTGGATTTCGACACTGCTAATGCCCACATTTGTTCCACCTAGTGACATTCTTTTCCTTCTCTCCTTTGCTAGTTTCATATTTCTAGGATTTTTTTGCAACTTAGAGCGCTGGTGAAGTCTTACGTAATTCTCCTTCCTCTCCAACCACCATAGATGGTCTGAGATGCTTTGCGGCAAGTTTGTCATTGCTATTTGCATGTTTGACATCTTGGAGGCCATCCTTTAAATTCTTTACGGATCCGTTTTCGATAGCCTCTTGAGGCCTTCAATGGCCAGCTCAAATAGGAATTGCAATCTTTTGTCTGCAATAATCTTCTTGCAAATATACTTTGATGTTTTGGATTCAAAATTAGATACCTCATTCATTATGAGATTCTGGCCGGACATTCACCTTTCTTCTAATTAGCTTTGTCGCGTATCCACCTACAAACCCTCTGTTTGATTTTCTTTGCACCTTGTAGCGATTGCTTTCCGAAACTTCATCAACGGCGGGATTGACATCGAACCGAACCCGGCGACCTCGAGTGCGTGCATGAGAGTCAATTCTTCTTCCATAGTTTCTTCTTCAATTTGGTGCTTTAAGACATTGATCCAAAATTACTGCGAAAGGGGATACAACATCACAAAAAATCAGATTATTAACGATTTGTATTCTTTGCTTGAAGGGATTTGTATTCTTTGCTTTCGGAAGGAAAGGGATTCAATTTCTTCAAGATACATTTGTTTCTTGAAATGCATTCGATTTAGGGGAGGCGGTATAATCGATTTGGGGCAAGTTTTTCCTTGAGGTAGAATCCGGAGCCATGTTTGATCGATGAGGAAAGTTCAAAATGGCGCCAAGATTTGGGGAGGATTTGGTATAATCATGGAGAATATTGTCGTCAACGCCTTTATTAATGATAGGCAACTCCATGTAAAATTCAAAATGTACATTACAAACACTTTAACCAGTTCAAATTTCTACATCAATATACAAAAAAATTCAATCACCCTTTCATGCTTCTACCCTATGATCAATGGTGGAATGCAGGCGAAAAACCTGCACAGTGTGAGAGCTTCGCACATGCGCCTCCTCTGCCCATATTATCGCCGGCCCGGCGCTCAAGGATGCCAGCCTTGATTTTGCAAAGAGAGCCGACCATAATAGTACGATAGTTGGCCGTGCGATGAGGGTCCCCACCTTGTAAATGGGCACAACTCTACTAGTGGTCCCTTTGTGGAGGGAAAGCCTTCTTGCAATGCTTTGTTGAATAACTTGGCAGGTGAGAACATGCACCCGGTGGAGGCCGACCCATTTCAAGTTTAAGCCTACATGCCATCTAAATTTGTTGCCTTCCCATTAGCGGGCGTTGCGGGCCCATGATGACATCCCCTCTGTGATGACCCGAGCCATGCCTATCTGTGGAGGGGCGGTGTCGGCCCCAGCCGGTGTCGTAAAAGGCATTGCAAATCTTTGTACCCATTGCTCCAGGGTGATGTTCCACAATGAGAACGTGCGGTCTTCTTCAAGACCCTTCTCGAGAATGTCTTGGGGTGCGATCCGAGGAGACCAAACATCTGTTGGCGATGCTTTCTGCGAGGTAGCGGCTTTCTTGTTCTCGCGAGGAAGGGCGGTATTGACTAATGGCACGTAGGCGGGGAGGTGGGATCGGTGACTTCTTGGGAGTGTGCTTGAGGCTCCAGAGCCTCATCATCAAACCATACATTTTGGGGGAAGGTGGTAGTGCCCGGGTTCGCCGTGGCAGCCTCTCCCAAAAGCATCTCTCGGCCCGGTTGTCGAGCCGGGTGGAAGTCGTATGGCCAGTGCGTGATCTGCCGAGGTCATGCTCAAGCGGTGAGCATAGATCACCGCAGCCCCGGTAGTCCGAGCGCCTTGGTAGGGCTTTGGGGTGTTGAGAGGCGATAAATGCGGGAGCTTGCCAATGGAGATGCCGAGAGCAGGGGCTCGTGGTCGAGTCCACTTCCTCCAGGGTCTATTCAATGGAAAATGGGCAACGGTGCGGATCATGTTCCTCAATCGGCCGTGATAATCCGGCCTGCTGGGCCGCCCCTTGGTTCTCCGTCTACAAGTGCGGCCGGTTGGAAGATGGCCATTGTGCCAACCCATTACAAATAATCGGTCAAAAATACTACCCGGCAACAACAAGCGCACGCCGCGGAAAAATGGTTGTCGCTTTGACACCCCTTGACCAAACCACCTCTGCGGGGTTAATTACCCAAGGCGTCCTCGGCCGGGGAGCTCAAATTTTAGGACACCTTTCGGCTCACGATAGCGTGCATTAAAGTGGCCAAGCAACATAACCTTGCCCAAAAACTTGGAGGGCTCAATCTATCCACATCGAGATGAGTGTTATAAAAGTTGCTCTCGGCATGTGGAAAGTAACATCTTTGGAGAAACGGCATTTATTTGTCATCTTTGCAGCACCCCCAATATCGATTGTGCACTGTCACGTTTTATGTCACGGCCCGGTAGATGCCCCAAGGTTGCGATAGTAGCGGGCAACCCGCCATGTCCTCGCTTGCACATTGCACTCATTGAACAGAAATCTGAGATAGCACAGGGAGGTTGGCTGACTGTGCCACATGTTCCCATGTTTCCATGAGGGGAAAATGGAGATCCCTTATCACAGTTACAATAGAGTTGAGACTCTCCCCTTTCTGCACCAAAGGGAAACCCGGGCAGTTCCAAAGATACCATCAGGAGGCCACCGGTTCCCTATTTGTTGGCATTTGGTAGGCGGCTCGATGATCTGTTCCGGTTCGGCGGTGTCGCGGCGCGAAAAAGCCGTTCGCGAGGAAGCGATTGGGCGGCGAGCGGGAGAGATGCGGTGAGAATCGGTGGCGTGCGGTGGCGGCGGCGCGCGTTACATCGGTCACCTCCCGGCCAGTGCGGAAACTTCAAAATGCGGCTTACCTGGACTGAGCTGCGGCACCCCCCCGGCGGCGGGCGTCCACGACTTTGAAACGGCCTACTGGCGGCGGGACTCTGTTACCATCGGAGCAGATCACAGTGAGCATACAGGTGAGTCCTTCCAATTGCCCTACTCGGCGTGGGGTGCCTCACCTTTTCGCATGTACGCCCCGCAGTGGGCGACAGCAGCAGGCGACATGCGTTGAGCCCCAAAGCGGCTTCTCCCGAACAATGTGCCGCGCATTTTGAAATGCCATGCGAGATAGAATCGATCTGGATGGATTTGGTGAGATCCTACTCCTACCTCCTCAGGTACCACCACATTACCACCACATTATGGCGGCCCCTCTTGCTCAGCGGTTCGCGGGGCAGCATAGGCTGTCCCGGTATGTCAGGGCGTGTGGGCTGTTCCGTTCGGACAAGGCGGTGTGGTGTGCAAGATGGAGGCGGTGGTGTCACGATACGCCTATTTGGTGGCCCGGTGGGGGCGTGGAACATGTGTGCTTATGCGGCCCGTGTTGCGTGCCTGTGGCGCACGGGTGGTAGCCTAGCTCTCTGTTGAAATATCTGTTTGGCGGCCAGCTCATTAGTTGCCTTGCCATAAGTGTTCATGGACCTCGGCATGGAGGCCCACCTTCTTTGGGAATGGTTGCTTTCGAACTCTTGTATCTCTCCACGTACTTGTCTGTCTCGCCCTACTGCGAGGGTTCTTAGCTCTATCAGGCCGAGCTCGGGCGTTCATATTATGGTGGCGAGACCCCTCGGCCCGACTTGAGGGGAGATAGTTGCCATTATCCGCTCAACACCCTAATTGTCCCATGCCATAGTCTCTATGGTGGTGGAAGGAATATCCCCCTTGAGGCTTCGCAAAGTCAGACAAGGTCACAACATCTTGTTGCGCTCAAAGTGTGCCCGGCAAGCCCATCTTCTAGCTTTGGCGCGTGGTCCCCCATCTGTGCAATCCATTGCCTTCCAGGTTGCCAAGCGTGTCTTTTGAGCACATGGGGCATGAGGATTGTATCTACTGTGCGAGGACGCAATCACAGGTTTTGTTGCTCTCAATCATTTCCTCCATTTGTTTCATGGCCCTCATCTCGCTTTGTGTGGTGGAGCAGCCTTCATCCATCTCCGGGTCAATCTCATAGATTGGGCCTTACTTGAAACCTCCCTCCTCATGGAAGAGGTTTCTCCCTTGTCCTTGGTATCCGGCCCAGGTCGTTTTATGCCCGGTCCCTCCTTTTCAGTTCTCCCGGTGGGCATGGGGGGGGCTGGGGGCGGGGAATCCCCCTCAAATGGGGGAGTGCAGGCAAGGGGGCTACTCTGAGCGGCCATGAGGTTGTATGGTATGGAAGGATATTAGAGAGCTAAAAAGGGTTATTAAAATTGAGAAATGTTTAAAAAACATAAGCGATGCCCTTCCCTCGATGGTTGTACGGGGGTTTAGGGGTTTTAACCTGTGGAGGGAGGTTTGATTTGGCTATTGTCCGAATTCTTTTGGGATAGGGCTTGGTTTGAAGAAGCTTTTTGGAATAGGTGGGACACAAGGAAGAAGCGGAGACACAAGAAAACAAGAAATAGCGGGGAGCTGGACACAAAGAAAACAAGAAATAAGCGAGGGGAAGCAGACCACAAGAAAACAAGAAATAGCGAGGAGCGGACATAAGAAAACAAGAAATAAGCCAGAGGCGACTCACGAGGCTTAATTTTGAAAAGCGACCACCCGCTGAATTTTGAGCGAAACTTGAATACTCCCATCATGCGCCAAACCCATGCCGCCATGGGTCGTGTAAGTGGAGAGAAGGGCTAGAGAGAAAGCTGAAAAGGAAGGCCAGGAGAGGAGTAATGGAGCAAAGGGTGCTAGATGGGGAGAGTGGGGAGAGGAAGTTGAAAAGGAAGGCCAGGAGAGAGAGGTTGAAAGGCGTAGAGAGAAACTAGGAGAAAAAGTAGAGAGAGAAGAGAAGCTGAGCCAGAGAGAAAGAAAGAGAGAGAAAGAGTAGGGCTAATGAGATTCGACAAACCCAAAGAGAGCCTCACTCCTGTGAATTTTGAGTCGCCAAAACTTGGAACACTCTATTGGGTAAACAGTGAGAGAAGGGGCTAGAGAGAGAAAGTTGAAAGGAAGGCTAGAGAGAGAGGAGTAATGGAGCAAAAGGTGCTAGATGGGGAGAGTGGGGAGAGGAAGTTGAAAAGGAAGGCTAGAGAGAGAGGTTGAAAGGCGCTAGAAGAGAGTAGAGAGAGAAAGTGAGCTAGAGAGAAAGTAGAAGCGAGAGAGAGAAGTTGAGCGCTAGAGAGAAAGTGAGCGGGCGCTAATGAGATTTGACAAACCCAAAGATAAATCATAAATGCCTCAAAATCAATCACCCCCCTTGTTATTTCATACTTAGCGGTTCCATGGCCATGTGATAACATGTTGAATTACCCTTCTAGTCGTGTTTAGCCAATTCTATTCCAATTATTCTTGCTTTCGAATACATCAAATTATTAATGCCCTATTATATCCGTTGTGTTTTGTCCCATCCCATACCAAGGACCATTACATCTTTCTTTTCTTTGCTTGGCTAAAATCACGAAAAATCAAGTTATCGCTTTGTTTCATTGTAAAAAGAAAATTATAGAGCTTTAAAAGGCGAGACAATCATTTACTAGAAACGTAGAACCCACAACAAAATCCTTAGAAAATACAGCCAAGTTAGGTACCCGATAAATAACCGCTCTGTTTTTTATTCAATATTTGTATTCATCTCACATTTACGCTATGATCTTGCTTTAAAATATAAAATATATCATGGCGGCATGCTAGCACTCCACAAGGGCCAAGATATCATCCTATAGTACTATATTTCTACGCACATGCCTTGTGCCAAAGTTCATGGACCCATAAGCACAAAGCTAGGTGCTGTCAATCAATGAATAATTTATAATAGTTCCACTTCTATGTTGGCACAACACAACTCCCATAAATTCCATTGATGGTATCTTTTGACTCCTTCATACAAAATAGAGTTTGCCGCCACGGTCGGCTCAAGTAAAATTTTGCTCCAAGAAAACTTGGCGACTGTTTTAGATGTACAATTAGTTGGCCACTCATCACGGCCATCACGACTCAATTTTTTCTTTGAAAATTTCTCATCCTTTACTTCTTCAAGATCGTCATCATCTCATACTTTCTACCTGCTTGTTCCTTCAATAACCAACTAATTTTCTAAGACAAACAATTTCCTTTGGCATTATATTCTTTGTAGGGTCATTTGTTTATTGACCTAACCCCGAGTTGCATAGCTGCCCAAGTTCGAGAAAATGCGAAATATATTAGCATCTACGTGCAATATTTGTCTAGTATACCTAACACTAGAATTCATACTAAAACCATCATTCAATTAAATTGGGATTATGTCAACTCCAAAATTACGCCAACTTGTAGTAGTTTCCTAGTTTCCTAAGGGGCTTTTGTTTTTTTAGCTTTTTTTTGGACTTGATAAATCACATAAACATTGCGGTTCCCATGTGTCTTTTAAATACGACTTGAAATATGCAAAAGAAGGCAAGTTCTTTAAATTCATGACATCAAAATCCCCGAACATTGAGGCGAAAATAATGTATAATCGCTAACATATTACATTATTTTATAGGCAAGAATAACCCCAAAATTATAGATACATAAAAAATAATATCATTAAAAACAATCATATATTCCAATAAAATATTAAGAGATCAATCCATGTTTTTTTTCACATAAGTATCAAGGTGTAGTTCCATGTCAATTTTACATGCGGTTGGATGTGATTTTAACACTTCACGTCTTTATCATCCCCATAGCGGATTATTCATAATAGATATAAAATGGAGCCGAGAAAATTATCCATCACAAAGTTTTAGGATCATAAGATGGTGATTTAGGGCACGAGTTTGATTGTAGAAACATTCAAGAGCATCGATGTCCACTATGGTTATATCATCCTGATTCTAGATACCAAGTTCATCCATCATGTTACTCAAGCGGTTGATAGATAGCCTTGCCTGTGGTATCTTTCGGACTATAGAACTGCACAACAACAGATAATATATAACTTGATACAACAATAGAAATAAGAATGATGATATAAAACAATAATCGCTAAAATAATTGCCATTGGAAGCCCTTTAACTTCCTTGAATATTGCCTCATATTTGTACATGTGTCTATGATATACATGGGTTCAAAATAATTTTATGTGAAGGGATGTAGCTATATAAGAGTAAGAAATAAAATAAAATGGTCATTATGTTGCATATAAAAGCCAAATAAAAGTAACAAGAAGTTTTAAAGGTCTTTCACTAGGATTAAATATATAGCCCTTTTGAACCTACAAATGTAAATGATTGCAAAAAAATGGTATATAAAGCCACAACAAACCACGCCAAGCGTGATTTAATTGGTATATAAAGCCACAACAATGCACGCCAAGCGTGATTTGAAATCTAATATTAATGCACCCATGAAAAGAAATTACTTATTATTGAACAACATATTTAAAACAAAATATCCTCCATTTAAGGATTCCAAACATACTTGGGTGAAATAGACTAAAAATGAGTGGCTAAAAGAGCACGTAGCCAACAAATGCAAGAATTCACTAGTTTGTAAATCACGCTTAGCGTGTTTTAGATTCTCTGACTTTGACTTTTTGGGTGCATATCAAGCTAGCTCTCTCCTATGCAATGCAGCCCAACCCATTGATTCTAAATCACGCTTAGCGTCTTTTAGATTATCCGTCACTAATTTTTTGGATGCAAATCAAGCTAAGCCCCTCCTATGCAACCCAACCCATTGGTTCAGAGAGAATATTAAATGACACTTATATCTTCTAAAGCTATTAAAATTTAAAAAAATTGCTACCATGCAAGGGCGGATTTTGACCAGCTCTGCACGTCGAATCCTTGCGGCTTTCACATTTCATCCGCATTGTACAATATACTGACAATATACAATAAGCAGAGGGAAGTACCAGAGGCAAATATTCAGTCGGAGACTTCCGCATTTTTCAGAAAGCTCCCCATCAAAGAAGCGGAGATCTTCTAGACTTACCTGCAAATGGGTCTGGTTATGAAGCAAAGCTTCGTTGTATAAAGCAAGAAAACAATTATTGAGACTAAAAAAAAACTGGAAGTGAGAAAAGCAGGTAGACAAAAACGCATCTGTAAGAGCAAACGGCACCAATGCCTACTCTTTAAATTTGCGTGATTTTGCTCAAACTCTGGCGCCTCACATCTGCCTTCTGAGGGATTTGAAAGTACAAGTTTTCTGAGGGATCAAGATCAGCAGTCTCCGGCATGAAGAGCATTTTTGTGCCCCCAAACTTTCTGTAACTTTTTTTCCTTACATCGCTTCCTTACATCCGGTCGCGGGGAAAGCGAATCTTATTCTTCATTGTTGCGGTCGTTTTCGAGGCCCTCTTCATCGATTCTAGTCACGCAAAATATGGTGAGTCTTGCATTCTATCTTACGCCTTTTACCTTACGCCTTTTTGTCTTTCCGTTAGGACACCATTCTGAAGCTTGCTCTCTATTCCGACAAAAAAGCCTTGAAAATCATATTTGTCCAATCAAGAACCTTCATACGCTTATCTTCCGTAGATTTTTACGCCTTCCATTTTTTTTTACCCAATCCAGGTGCCCTTTATCTTTGGTTACTAAGTAAGCTTCATCTAGTTTGTTTGGCGCGAATCGCCCTTTAAAATTCTACATGACATCTGGAATCAAGCCCAATAAAGGATCGAGCAAGAAGCAACAAAGGATCGAGCAAGATCGAGCAAGAAGTTGGAGCAAAAAACCACGAAATTGGGCGCATTTTTTGCGATACATATTCAGGAGTTTAAATCTGCTCAATGCACTTTGAATCTAGTTTTTCGAGAAACAAGCTGAAATATGGATCAAAGGCTTTATAACGAATTCAAGGAGCACATCTCAATGGAAGGGCGAAAGAAAAAGCCCGGATCGAGGAAGAAATTGCAAGAGAAAGCACAAATAGAAAGCCACAGCGTAAAAGCGTAAGATGGAATTTGAATTTGTGCAAGAATCATTATCTAATTTTTTGAATATGTATCAAACCCAGTAGATTTAATCCAAAAAGCAAATCTAAAGATGAAAGAATAAAAGCCCGAGTTAGGGATCAAGCAATAAGCTACAAACGAAAGCACAAAAAGCGGTAAAAATAGAAGCATCATTTGGTTTTGATTCAAAAGTGGTTTAAAAAGAATGTATTATAATTGTGGATGTAGGAATAATAAGAGTTCTCAAAATCCAGCTTCACGGATGAGCATCGGAGCATTTAAACAAGTCTAATACAGGGCAAATGCAAGGTTGCAATTTAATCTGATTCTTAGTTTTTTGCCACGCTAAGCGTGTCTTTGAGTCTATTTTCGAGTTGATACATTTAGAAAAAAAATTTTGTTTTTTTAGTTAAACTAAGCTTTTTCCATTATTTCAAAGATTTTCAAAGATGATACATTTTATAAGAAAAAACGTTTGGGATTACTTTTTTTTAGGTGAACCTTTTTTTTTATGAACCTGGACATACTTTTCGCATTAGGCTAAGCTAAATGTGAAACCGAGCTTATTAGATTACTTTTTTAAGGTGAACTAGACATATGCTAAGCTTCAATTTTGTTTTTTTATTCTGTTTCTTTTGCTATTATGTAAATGCTAGAATGTGTTTGGTAAGGTGAAATGTCTTCTAGTTTGGACTAGAAAGCCTAATGTTAGGAACTATACATGAATCTTGTTGGGATAATAGGTCGTGTAACACGGTGATTTTATAAGACATTTAATTTATAAATGAATCTCTTTCTTGTGAACTTGAACTAGACATACTTTTTGCATTATGTTGCTTCATTTGTTTTTTTATTATGTTCCATTTGCATGTTTCTAGCTTTGCATGTTTCTTCAACATTATATAACTCAATTGTTTTTTTTTTATCTACTTTTGAAAACAGAATGGAAGTGCAATATGCACTTTTTACGTCTCCTTTTTTTCTTCTAATCGTGCTATATTGTGAAATCTTGTCTATTTTCTAAGTAATATGGTATTACGTTTTCATACTTTTGACACGAAATGTGTGAATTTGAATATGCTATAAAAAACATGCAATATAAAATTTGTCCCAAAATTAAGACATAATCCCAATTTAATTGAATGATGGTTCTAAAAGTTCACATACCGGAGAGAGTTGTGAGTCTCATCCAAATTTGACTCGTGGGGAGATATGTTGACAAACATGAGCCGCGTTTTGCATTTCCTCAAGAGAATCACTCATAAGAATGGTAAGCTTGTGATTTCAATAAGGTATGTGCCGCTCTCCTATGGCCCAGTGAACTAATAACGCGTCCCAAAGTCTCTGAGATAAGGACTTATTTATACTTTGGGCCTCCTTTAATTGTTTTTATTCTTTGGGAACCAGCCAAGTCCACAAAACTCACCGCAATTGATGGGATTTATATTAACTTCAAACCAAAGAAAACCAATCTACAAAGCGTAAATGTGTCTTTTCTTATCTTACTTTGCCTTTCACAACGGACTGAGTTTGCATGTTTGTACTCGATTATAATAGATAGTATCAAATGTGAGCGAGAACATTCGCATTCATTTGGGTCCCGGATGTATGCCGCTTTTCAACTCCACATTACTATTGTTTCTAAGTCAGCCCTTGTAATCACCGGCACAAGAGTTGCATTTTCCACTACCACCATGTCCTCGTAATTAAAACAAAGGGAACAAGTAGTAATGCCGGATAAAATGGACTATTTTACCTTCAATCTTTCTTGATTTCAAGCTTACGCCTTTAAAATTCCTTAGAAGAAGCAAGTCCACTAAAAGTATCCTGTAAAAGTTCCGGCAGATGTAGGCTGGTTCCACCCAAAAAACATTTCAATCATTTGCACGGGTAAAACAACTTAATGATAGGCTTCTAGAGTGCAAAACAACTAGCACCTTCAATGAAAAAGAGAACGTGTTCCGGACGCTTTTTAAAAAGTTCCTTAGTTGCTCTTGGTGTAAGCCCTGGGTTTCTTGATTGCCATAGATAGTGAAAGTCTTTCCGGATCGGTTTGAACATATGCAAATATGCATACATTATAGTTATGAAGAAGATGCACACCTTTGTATTTTTAAATATAGCATCTTGGCTTGCTTCTTCATCAAATAATAATAATAATAATAATTTATTTACGTCCAACAAAGACCCATAGGTCATGGACGTAAATAATAATTTATTTTACGCCCATCAAATACATGATCAAACTTGTGCTTTTTGACTTGTCCATCCTTCCAAGGGTGCTCCAAGGTGAATTCATCCGGATGATAAGAACCATCTTCGGTTTTCAACCTTTTCTTTCTCAACCGTAGGCCTCCTAAAACAGCATACACTCTAAGCTTCCCTTTCATATCTAAGGCAAATAAAGAAATTAGCAACCTAATTGAGCCTATTTCACAAATATTATCCTTTATATGTACCTTCCAAAGATGTTGAAGTATCTCTTCCTTAAAACTTGCTCTTCTTTGTAAAGCATTTCAAAATTTTGCACTAATTGATATGCTTGCCGCTTTAAAATGTCGGCAGCTTGTTTCATTCTTAGATCTATATTAAAGAAAATAACCGCCATACATGTCAAACTAGGAAATGTCTTTTAAGTGAATGTCCGAGGCATTTAAGCATTATAGTAATCCACGAAATTTTCCTCAAATCCGGGCTTTGCGAAAAGAGTCGCAAGAATGATTCCTTTTCGAAAGTAAATTTTAGCCAACAAATCGATGATGGCTACAGCCCCTAAAACTAGACTTTGGCTTCGATTTGCAAGTCGCACCGCAAAGCCCAAAAATATCTTCTAACCAAAAACGCATATAACTTTGACCTTTTTTAATGAAAATATCATTTACCTTTTTTCCTCCCATTTACCTTTTTCTTCAACAAAAAAAAAGGATATAAAACGCGGATATAAAGTTCAGTGGGCATTATAAAGTTCAGGTGGGCATTGAAAAACGCATCGTCTTGACCGCATTTAGAAACTCTTCTCTTGTGGCATGGATTTTGCTTTTGATAGTCTTAACAAAGAAGTGGATCACCTCATTCAACGAATACAAGTATGGAGATATAACTGAGACCGAATTGCAACATATATCTAACATTTACAAGCACTACTCTAATGTTGCAAATGACATTGAATTTCACAGGTAGTCGTGCAACCCCTAGCCACATGAGCAAGGGGCCTTTCATGCACTACCCCACATTATGACATATTCAACAAAATTTGGACTTATTCAAATCTAATAGATATACTTCAAGGATGCCATGATAAGATTATAAGTATTTTCAACTCTTATTGATTTCAAAAATTGCTTCAATTTACCTTTAGATCAAAAGTATGATGGCTACTAAATTATAAGATTGCTTTCTAAACTAATTTTCACTTTACTCTATTCTATTCTATTCTATTTAGAATTAAATTTTAATCTAAAATAAACTCTGTATGATTAAAATGTTATTTTTTAGAAATATTTATAGAAGAATCTTTAGATTGAAATTAATTAAGTAATGACGCCTATGTCTTAAAAAATTAAATAGCTTATTATTAATTATGTTTTATTTCATCAATAATAAAATTATTTAATAGTTATTATTAAAACATTAACTTTATCATTTAATTAATTTCAACTTAAAACTTTTCCTAAAGTATTAAAAGTTTGTCAATTGTGAAATTCTCATATTGAATTTTAAGTCAACCACTTATTAAACCATCGATTTCATTTAAGAATTATCATGATTGGCAAATTTTAATTTGTTAAATCACCGAAAATTGAAATTTTATATTTTGAAATGTCTAATTCTAAATAGTTTCAAGTGAAAATTAGTTTGAAAAGTACTTTCATTCTTTGACAACCATTATAGTTCTAATTTAAAGATAAACTTATATAATAAAAACTTATAAAAATTATAACAATCAAGAAGAATTAAACAATATAAAAATTCTTATAATGGCATCCTTTGAAGTGCTATCTATTAAATCAGAATAAGTCCATTTTTGTTGAAATCATTGCAAAAGAATGTTAACACGCTCAAGATCATCCAAACCTTTGGGCCTCACATTCTTTGATGATCATGGTAGATTCCTCCCTATTTACGGGAATTCAACTTCCAGTTTGATTTGATGTGGATGACTATTCAAGACTCCATTGATTTTCTATGCCAAAATGGCATCAACTTTGATTATCTTCAACTATATGGCATACCACATGATGACTTTGTTAGGCCTTTTCACAAGCACATGTTTCTTTCAATGGGAGCCTCAACCGGATCACTTTAGTGGCGATACGACATTGCATACTTGCTCAAGCTTTTCTCTTGCCAAGATTTGCCGACTCACAAGATGACTTCTTTGTGCTCATGGATCCAGACTTTCCCCTGGAGATAATGATGTGAAGTATATGACCAAGTTTGGGTGTCATATCTATGGAAGCTTAAGTAATGTGGCTCAAAGCTTGGGGTTCGAAAGAAGGTCCTTCCCATAATACAATTTGATAGCTTTTTGTCCTTTGCCCGTGCTTTTAACAAATTAAAAGAAAGGATCTTTTGGGCTCATAATTGGAGTTATCTATGGCTTTGCGAACAGCGTTGCCGAATCTCTAGCCATCTCTTTGTAAATAAATATTCAATGATGAATAAAATAAAGGATAGAAACCGAAAATGAGCATTTATTAAAATCAAGTTCTATGTTTAGATCTTTGTAATAGTTACATCGAAAAAGTTTTTTTTGAAGGACATAATAATGGTTGACCATTATTGTGCTTCAATTCCATAACACTAATGGCCACAATTTGGTGTCTACATTTATGTCAAGCTGCAAGAGTTTAAGCTTCAAGCTATTTTGTTTGGATGAGAAGTTTTATGTTTAAGTGAAACCGGAAATACTAGGATTCAAATCCCTTGAGTTGTTTAATGTAAGTTTTGCTAAAGCTTAGAATATTTTTTTTGAACGTGTTTTTACTTCATATTATTATACACTCAAAATATTACAAAGTACTTCCGTAAGTAAGAAATGTCCCTGAAGCATCAATCACTTTTAGATGATCACTCCATATTGAATTTTAATACGATCGTGCCAATTGGAGATCCGAATTATACAACTTCTACTTAATTTAGGTGGAAGCACCACCGAGAAGAAATAAACTTATCATAAAAATCCTTTCTTAGCCTTCATATTCCATACACTCCATATTAGCCAAGACTTTGCCATGTGAAATGCAATCCTTTTAGAAGCAACCGATTTGGATAAATACCCAAAAGAAAGTGCCGACTATCCAAAGATAATCCAAAAGAGAATGCAGCCGTGACCTAAGACTACTCACCTGCACATAAATATAAAACAAGGTCCAATGTTTCAATGCAATCACACATTGTTGGGCAAAGTGGGCTTACTCCCCGCTTAAAGCGATGAACCATCTCATTAACTCTCAAAGAGCGATGAATCACCCGCCAAAGTAGAACATTTACCTTTGGAGGATTATATTTAGACCAAACAAGGTTCCGGATGGATTGCCATGAGAAGGCAAAAGTCCCTAAGCGCCATTTTCGAGACAAGGGGTTCACGCTTTGGGCGTATAACCCATCCGCATGCACCGGAAGGGGTTTTGGACCCATTTTCGTACATACCATTTCGACGGGGGTCCTTTTCCGGTATTTTTGCACTATCCTAGGTAATTTTTATTCGAAAGGGGTCAAAATTTGCTTTTAAAGATCCATATCTGGGGGGTTTTTTGCCACCCCATGCACGCCAGATGGCATATCCCCCTTATACATGAGTGAATCCCTTGTTTCGAGAAGGTGATAAAGTATTAGAGGAGGTAGCAATCTGTAGCATGAACTCACTAGCTTCTTTTACCTTCTTTAATACCTTGAACAAAGTTCGGCATCTCTTGTTACCCACCTTCTTAATTAGAGGAAGAGCACTTGCTACATAGCCCATATCCGATATCTTTATCCAACAACCCATATGTCTCCATCAAACCATTGCCAAGGAGCAATGTCAATACCAAAATACCAATGTTCAATAGAAATAATACCTGCTCTCCTCCACCTCGCTTTGGGAATGCGCGATGCATTCTACATAACCGGGTGTAGTTGTCCATGAGTATACAAAGGCAACCACAGAAAAGGGGAAGATGCCCCGGAGACAAGCTTCCCAATCAAATGTAATCACTGTTGGACTACCTTCGGGCGGCAAGCCTTTCAAGATGAGAGGCATGTGAAGAAGCTTTCAATGGATATAACAATGCCCAAGGGAGCTCAATTCTCACACCTCGCTTATGAAAACCATACACTTCTTTTTACGATTGTTTTAAGTAACTTCATACACGGTGATGCACAATCATCTTTCAACAAATGAACAATAGCTTAGAAGCTAAGACCTTACCGTAAGAAAGATCCAACATACCAAGTCCTCCTTGTTGTTTAAACAACATACATTTCTTCCACGCCACCTTCACGTTGCCTCCTTGATCTGGCATACACCGCACAAAATCTCATTACAATCTTTTTTTATCTCTCGCAAACTTAGAAGTCGGAGCCAATAGAACCGAAACCAAATAAATATGCGTATTGTTCAATCATCGACTTAGCTACTTGAATTCTACCGCCAAGGATAACTTTGAACCTCTCCACCAAATCGCTTTGCCTTTGTAAATTTAAGATAATTTCATCCCATGCTTCATTCATGTCAATATCTAAACCAAAGGGGACTCCTAAAAAATGCAACCTGCTTCCTTCCCCACCCATAAAGCACTACACTTAGCCCAATTAAAGGAGACAGCCAGGATGCAATTGAAAATATATCCAAAATCTTTTTGATTATCCGCGACATTATTCTCTTCACACCATCCACTAGCAAGAAGGTATAAATGCAAAAACCATTAACCAAAACCTCATTCACCTTCCTCCAATAATAATCCCTTTACCAAACCATCCTTTTTCAGCCCCTCATGCAATAGTTGCAAAAGTCCTTCGGCCACTATAGTAAACAAAAAAGGAGCTAAAGGGCAACCTTGCCTTATTCCACGCTCAATTGGAAAAAAGCACCAATGGTTCTTCATGATACAAGACTACCCCCTTAGCGTAAATCAACATTTTTGCATCATAGATCTAAAACTGCACTCCAAATCCCAATTTCAAAAAGCATGGCATCCAAGAAAGTCCACTTCACACTATCATAAGCTTTAGCAAAATCCAATTTTAAATATAGAAGATTTTGACTCGAACATTGGGCCCAATGAACTCCTTCATATGCTTGCCACTATATTATGAAAAATTTGTCGACACGGAAGAAAGCCCGACCGAGCCGCATCTATTCTCAATCCCAAAACTGCTTAAGTCTTTTCCTCGATAGGCTTTTGCAATAATTTTATAGATAGTAGATAGAAAAGTTATTGGGCCCAATCATGAATGCTCCACGGGTTCTTTCACTTTAGGAATAAGAGAAATCAAACCCAGATTCAAAATCCTATCAAATTGATGTGAAGTACACAAATCTTTGTAGGCCTCCATAATGCTTACCGACGGCCCATTCCCAATACCTTTTAAAAATTCTCTGTGGATACCATCCATATCTCGACATTTATCCGGGGTTAACTCAAATGTTGCCGCCGCAATTCGACATGGAAAGTGGGGCCTCTAACAATTGAGATTCCGCTTGTGAAAGAATTGCATGAACCTTTAGAAAGCACAATATCCTCGCATTACATCTTCATGAGGCAAGTGTTTGACCTTAAAAAAAGTTTCAAAGTATTGAGTAAGGGGATCTTAATCTCATTTGGCTCTGTCATTACCCTCCCATCCAACAGAGATAAAGAGTGCATAGTAGCTGCATACCTCTTCCGCTTTGGAAGCTCTAAAAAAATTTTATTACAACGATCTCCATCTTTTCGGCCGGGTTAATCCAGTTTAACTCAAGCCGATTGAATTTGGGCCACTTCAAGACCACGAATAGCATCAATAACCTGTTGCAATCTAAAAAGAGTCCGTACCCACTTTCTTAAGCTCCTCTAATTCATCATATAACTTACTTAATGTCTCTTTTTCTTCCACGAACTTTCGTTCCTCCCACCTTTTTCGCAAAAAATCTTGACATTTGCCAAAGCCTCAACAATTCTTCGCGATACCATGTTGTTGTTCTTCGCGTATATGTTGATATCAGTTAATGAAAGCTAAGATAAACACAATGAATGCAAGTGTTACTAAGGTTTCTCAGCATGTAGCAACAACGTGGCATTTAAGAAAATAATATAGACTAGAAACATGTGCGGCGATGCCGGGCATTAGTCTTGGACGTGTGGAATGTATAGGTGTACTGTAGTTTATAGGTGGAGGTTTCTTAGTATTATCCATCTTTAAAGGAACTGTACTTGATAAATATAGAACTTGGCTACTCAATTGTCTCCTTCTATGAAAGCTAGAAATTTATTCGTTGCATATTCATGCAACCTATGCTTTGTCCATTCCCAAGTCTAAGCACATTTGTATCTACATATTTTGCACACAACATAGTAGTCCTAGTTTTGCTAACCAAATATAAGCAATGAAATATCTATGATGTGATGACATGGTTCACATATATTATTGCATGCCCATTCATGAGTTGCATGCTACACCTCTTACTTTTTCATCATTCATGAAAACATAAATCATAAACCCTAAATCCTAAAAGCATAAACCCATGAACCCTAAACCCAAAGTCCTAAACCTGGAGTAGTACTTGTGGCTTGATTCAGCAGCTCTTTCATTGGTTGATGATACCATAAACCTCTAAGCCCTAAAACTTACAACCCTTCCTCTACTTGTGCACCATAGATGCCTCATTGGGAAAAGTGAGTATAGACTTCCATGCAAATTGATTCTAAAGTTGTTTGCATTGATGTGGATGGGTCTCAAAAGTTTTAAATAACTGGTCACAAATGTTGATGTCTATGAGAGTTTATGTTCATTAATGTTTCGTTTTGTGGTCAGATCTATCTCATGCTGCCAAAAAATGATCTATTAATTTCCCCTTAAAAGACATATACATATATGGTTATCTCTAGAAATAATTTTCTGATAAAATATTTTAATTCTACTAATCACTTATGCCCTTGTTTTCACTATAATTCTTAATGATGAAACACCTCAGATCATTGCATTTCATACCTGTAAGGCAAATGCTGCATGCATATTGTTGTTGCATGCTATTGCGGCATTTTCTTTGGAAGCAAATCCTCAACTTCTAGAATTTGAGTTTCAGTACATTTTATTTTATTCACTGCAACAACCAGCATACACACATGAGAATGATAAGTGTACCAATCATCTCGAGAAAAGGATAATGAGACCAAATAAAGTCGGGCTTGTGTGGGTGTACTATAGATAGGTTTCTTAGAATCATGCAAAATTCATGTTAAAGGCCCGATTCGCGGTTCAAAAAATCATGTTCAAGCTTTGAAAGCCTTATGCTTAGAAATATTACCAAGTTCCAACGGCAATGAAAATTCATGGCGGATGCTATCATTCTAGATTAGTTATAAAACATCCAACCCACTTATTATGATCCTCCAAATGGCTTCCTGAATATTGTGGAAGCCGCAAACGCCGCCCCATTCAATCAACAATGGGATCACTCTAGATGGGGTCTTCACTTTCCATTTGGCAACAATCCAAGGGAGCAATACTAACTCCTCGAAGTTCTATAGTGCCTTTAATACAAATATTCATGCATAGAAGAAAACATGTCATACAATAGCCAAGTTTGCCTTTTAATCCAAAGAAATCCAAATACTTTTGTACTTTGCAATAGGAAATTGCTTTGTTCAAATTTATGTCACTTTTGAAGATAGAAATAATATTGTCATAGCACCATCGAGATACTACCTTTTGCAGAACAAATTCTAATTTAACACTTGTTTCCTTTGTTTCAGATTCACCAAAGACTCGTGAATCTTTAGACATAAAAGTTTTTGGACATGTGGTCTCGCGACTTTCTGTTTTGTATATTAATCTCATCTTTTCATAGAAAACCTCCGAGATTGAAAAAAATTGCAAAGCGACATCGGATCTATTAATAAAAAACATCTAATATTAGAAAGTAGTATAATATCGGATGTTTTTATTAATAAAACATCTAATATTAGACTACTAATAAAAAACATCTAATATTAGAAAGTATCGATTCGGAGAATAGAAATGCAAGAACACCTACTTCATACAAAGACAATATTTCTGGACATTACTTTTCTCCCTCCTAAACCATCTGCAACCACATATACCCCAGACAACACAAGTATCTACAAATCAGGAAAAGGCATAGAAGTACAATGCATCACCTCAAGCAAAAAAAGATAAGTTTTGCATGAGTGTCTATTTCTAGCAGTGTCTATATTACTGCCAAGCCAAACTACGCAGATTCAACAATGTTGGCATTGAACTGAAAAGAAAGAAAGAAAAAAGAAAGAAAGAAAGAAAGAAAGAAAAGATTTATTAACGTCACGGGCCCACCCGGGGTCTATGAGACCATAACACAAAGCGAACAGGGACCTCCGTGAGGAAAACCCTCCTGTTATCTAAAGTATGGAAACAAAAATATTAAGTTTAACAATTGAAAATCTAAGAATGCTGCTTTCGCAGGGTTTGATGGAGATAGCCCATTTGTTCTGTGATTCTTTTAGTAATTCATAATACCCCTTCTTAGCTTGCTTTGATGCTTGATGCTTGGCCTCTTCTCGAAAGACTTTTTATGTTTCATGGTCACGATCGTTTTATCTTCTTAAACATTGCCAAAGTCACCCTTTAGGGTCGATACTTTCTCTTGATGATGAGTCCACTATCATCTTATCATCATTTGACCTCGTGTGAAAAGAAATTAGTTATTTTGTTTGCTTCAGGCCTTGGATTCTTTTGTTTGAGAATATTTCTCCCCGTCTAGAGATATTTCATATACAAAGTGAGACACACATTTAAAATCGTAATATTCTACCAGCTGTCGTAGAAATGTGGGGTCATTAAAAAGACAATGATACCGCCTCTAGTAATGTAGTAGGTTGTGTAGGTAAAAATAAAATGTTCTTCTGACTCAACCATGTTTAGATTGCACATTGGGCACATCTGATCCTCACGACTAATATTTTTCGTCCTACCAACCTCAATCTCCAACTGGTGAGATGATACTCTAAACCGCCCCATAGAGTATCTCACTTTATTTGCGCAGATCAATATCTAAATATCCGGCCTTATGATGAAACCTTATCCTTGTAGAATTTCTTTTTAGCAAGCAGATCTTTGACGGATTCACCCATGTATTTGAGATATAAAGATACTCCAAGTCATGGCGTATAAGCTGACTGATTTCTCGCTGAGTAAAATTCAGATTATTATCCATTATACTGTATTGAAAAGGTGGATATTTCCCATAGAGAAACCCATCTCCTCAAACAATTTAGATGTCCTTAAGAACTAATAGCGCTTACCTTGGTCTGCCAATGTTTTAGACGACACGTATGCCAATCAGGGAAGTCTTTTTACCTTCTTGTGACTGTCCAAACGGCGTATTCCATAATTTCCCGTTGCAATTCCAGACTGCCAGCGATAACGAGCCTATGATAATCCTCAATCCCTATTTGGGACGCTTGTCCCTGATGATCACTCAGCCATCCCGATAAACAGCCCACTTATTTTCTTTCCGAGATTTCGTGACTTCTTCTAAATACTTCCTCTTAAGTTCCACTTGCATCATGGTTAGATCTTCATCCATGAAAATATCTGAGAATTTCTGTAAGTTCCTCCTTCTCTTCAAAGCTTCTAGCCTCCTTTTTGCTGATCAAAAGCGGAAAATCAATGCTGGACTGCGAGTTCCATTGTTCACCTTTCAGGATCTACCAATTTCATGATCTTGGACATCCAGATTATGCTGGATAAAATCACTTGCTGCTTTGGAAGGATCTGATAAATCCTTCAATCCTGTAACTCTGATATTGAGAGCTTTATGGGCTCTCTTTGCTCTTCTTCTAAGGTGGCTGAAATGGCATTTTCATATCATTTAATGATTCAGTAGTTTTGTGCTTCCTAACCACTTCAACCCACTTATTAGTTTCTGCCTGTTGTTCCTTAACAACTGTCTGTAATTCCTCAATTTTGTCAATTTGATTTGACTGTGCTTTGATGCTGATAATTTCCTTCTCCTGCTCTGCCACAGTGGCTTTCAAACTCATTATTCTAGAGTCATGCTCTACCACCTTAGCCTTCAAGCTTACCAGTTCAATTCTGAGCATTCTGTAAAGCATTTCACTCAGATGTCTATTAGAGATTTCGATCCTTATGTCTGGTCCAGCAGTGGGTGAATAGGAAGTGCCAACTCCTGCATTGCACCCAATCGGTGATTGAACTGGTGTGTCAATCGGGGCCAGAGAGTCTTGAACAGACATGTCGGGAGTGTAGAATTGTGAGGGGGTTGCCAGTGATGGTTGATCAACGAGCCAAGCTCGAAAAGCAAACCACGTCAAAAACGTCAAAAGTGTCAAAGGAAAGGTGGTCGTTGACACTAAAAAGTATCATCGACGCTCAGTCGGGCTGTCCCGACTCACTTTGCCGCTACCGCCATCGCCACCGCCATCGTCATCCTGAAAGAATTAAAAACAAAATGCAAAACAACATAACAAACTTGTCAACCAAATAAATTACCTGTTTAAAAACACATAAATATATGGAAACCTACTGGCACATTGTGAATAATGTAAACTCTTGGCTTCAAAGAAAGAAATGCTTTGAATGAAGATGATAGAAATAGTGGTGGCCTGCAAAGGAAAAGTCTAATAAGGAACAATGAACTCTTGAGGTTCTATTATAATTCTATAGAGAAGAAAATCACCTAGCTAATGCAGTTCAGGCCACATTAGTTATTCCAAGCACGACAAAGACCTTAGTTAATCCAAGATCCACAAAGACCCAATTAATGGAGTCCCAACCGCTTCCGCTCTGTGAAAATAACCCGACAACTTCAGAAAATCTAAGACAAATAAAAGCAAAGTTTTAGATGTTAGAATTCTACTTGCCGAAGTTAATCTTTCTCTCATCAAGCTAATCTCTCTAGCATTTATCTCATGGCTTTCAATATATTTGTAGTCCAACATCAAGCCGACAAAATAAAAATCCATTACCAAAACTAAGACAAACTAAAGTTTGCTATTGGTATATGCATGCAAATCTAAAATACTTATGTATGCATATTTGATGCAAATAGAGTCAGAGAAAGAAGTTGTAGATGAGCAAATAAATAAGAATTGCAAAGACACATGAACCCTAAGAATCTAATCGAAGCTTCTAGAAAGCTTGTGGGTAGCAAAAAATGTAGAAATGGAACTCCGAAAACGACATCCGATGGCATTGCCAAGAAGCTGCATTGAAAACAACTAAACTTAATGTCAAAGCCTTGAATATTGATTCAATGGCCTCAAACCTTATAGTATTTCACAAACCTCAATATACAAGATATAAAAATTTGTACAATATACCCCACAAACGAGGATCGCTATGTACGGTCCGGATCAAGGAATAAAGGACATATATGCCCATCCAATAGCTCGATACCCGTGAGTAACCCCCTGTGAATATGCACCCAAACCAAAGGGGGTTTAGGGGGGATTGTAATTAAAATGTGTTGGATGCAATGGTTTGTGTTAATTAATCTTAATGATAGTGATGTGTTGGTTGTTATATTAAAAAAAAATTTGGGCCCTAATAAAGAACAACCATAACACATAACACATAACAACCATAACACATATTTAACTATGATGATCATAATAATAATACGACAAAACAAATCATATTTAACAATTATTAGAATATAAAATGGTTATGTAATGGTCAAGGCCTCCGTGATTCAACCCAGGTTATTCCAAGGCCCATTAAAGAAATATGCATGCCTATGGTGCTTTCACTCCTAACTATTTCATTCAGTGGAATGGAATTAGGCCTACCATTAGTCTAAGTCTAGTCAGTCCCGATCCAAGGGTAGGCTTAATTCAATAATTCTGATCTTACTAGAGATGATGACTAGCCAAATTTGCCTGATGTAGAAGCAATTAGGAAAGCCGCATAAGTAAATATATAACCCACAGAAAAATGAGCTAATCCAACTAATCTTGCTTGAACAATAGAAAGAGCCACTGGCTTATCCCTCCAGCGCACCAAATTAGCTAGAGGTGTACGTTCATGAGCCCATGCTAGAGTCTCAATAAGTTCCTGCCAGTATCCACGCCAAGAGATAAGAAACATGAATCCAGTAGCCCAAACGAGATGCCCAAATAGGAACATCCATGCCCAAACGGATAAACTGTTCATACCAAATGGATTGTATCCATTAATAAGTTGCGAGGAATTTAACCACCAAGAGAAGACATAATAATGAACCCGGCAATACACTTTGATTGAATTAGGTCAAACATCTAATTAACTAGATCTTGAGTAGTTGGAATGAGATCCCGTTTTTCTCGATGGTAAGCTTAAAGGAAATGGTGTATCATGCTTCTCAAAGAAAGCCTTCCAAGATTGTGGCAAGATTTTAACTCTTTAGGCTAGTTTTAGAGTCTAAAAATATCTTTGCCGATGAAACAAACTAGAATGGAGATGGTTACACATGAAAGGCATAAGAACTATGCAAGATTTGATGGCCATTATTGGACCTACTGGGCTTAGAAATGCTACTTGTTGAATGTGACAGCTCCACCCAAATCTTACTGTGGTACACCCCATGGCTATGGCAATACCTTGTCTTGCAAAAGATAAGCAGCTTGGCAATATGTCCTTGCCTCATCTCTCGACGCGCCTTTTTTGCTCAACAATTTGTCAAAGAGCTCCTCCGTATAAATGTATAAATATGTATCTCTTCTTCACCTATATGCATGAAATAACAAGCATGATAAGCATAATAATAGAATAGAATAGAATAGTTTTTTAATAAGAAACATATAAACAGATAGGTCTAATAGGCGGTTCCTTAAAAGAAACATTCTGCTTTGCTTTGGCAAATTCAAAAAAATATGTGCGAGAAGCATTTGAATAGACAACACTTAAAGAATAAGGAAGCGAAATGCGCAACTCGCATCTTGAACTGTGGTCGAGATCATGCTTATTTTAGCTTTTTGCAAAACAAACCTTCCTTGCAAAACAATAAGCCTGGCCGATTTGTATCACTGGAAATCGAGAAGCCTAGATGCCTTTTGTGCCTTCCGATCGATCAAGCAAACCATTTACCCTAACCTTAAGGTATCGAGCCCTACATGCTACATCCTATATTATAAAATATCTATATTATAAAATTATATTGAATGTCTGTTGTGTATGTCGCCCTAAATCTGGTGGTCTAGAATATTTTGCCCTAAAATTTTAACGGCCACGATAGCTCAATGGCAAGATTATGTAAATCTGGTGGTCTAGAATATTTTGCCCTAAAATTTTAACGGCCACGATAGCTCAATGGCAAGATTATGAAGCTCAAGACCAAGAAAAAAAAACCCTGCTCTGGCGATGGCGATCTCCTCTTCAGCTCAGTGATAGCAATTTTGCAAGACAAAACGGCTTCAAGGCCGCTATGGCTATGTCATGCTATAGTAAAGGCGGCTAGAATTACGTGAACTCAAGGTTTAGTTTGTAAAAAAAGAAATAGGTTTTCCTCTAGCATCAGCTATCCGTTATTGCTTTTCGGGAGCCATTACTTGGCAAAGAGCCACGAACTGGAGGGCTTCTGGCAGAGGATGCTTGAATAAAGCAATGTTTTTCTTTCATAAAATGTTAGCATCGGCAAAAACCTCAGCCATGTCTGGTTATGGCTTTTGCATACTGACGGGTTTCTAGAAATTGCAGATGTCGCTCCAGTGATAGTATGGGCTTTTAAGCTTGAGAGATCTGGATTTCAAACAATGAAATAGGAGAGTTTCGATGGATGAAAATGGGCCTCTTAGGAAGTTTATTATGCTTGCATAGTTGGGCTTGCAATAGCTTAGAGGTGGACGGAAAGAACAACACAGGAATGTTTAGAGGATGCTATAGCAGGAAATCCTAGATCAGTTGGGCATACAGAAGACATTCCATTCTTCCTGCAAATCAGAGAGACTGCTACATACCCTTATAGAACCATTTGGTTGGAGCAAAGGACAAGCATCTTCCAGTAAGGATTTTCTTTTCAGTTTTGTATCTATTTATTGCACGCTAATTAAATGTGTTTTACACTATTTTTAAAACTAAGATCTTTTAGCATAGTTGAATTTGCATATTGGAGCAAGATGAGATGTATTTTGTTCTGGGTTCTGCAGTTCACATTTCCTTTCTAACAGTATATTGTGTCTTTGCATTTTGAAGGTGTGTGTAAAGTTTTCAGATCCACTGATTCACTTTTATGCTTTGTTCTATAACAAGTTCAAGCCCTGTAATCATGTGTTATTCAAATCACACAGTTGATGCAAAGCTTAGGTCTGCAACACGAGCATTTTTTGAGGATGGATTCTTATAGACTCAGAACTCAAAACAATCTCGCTTATAAAAGTTCTCTAATTGTAAGGGCTCTGCATAGTGTGTGTAGAAAGATTACTGGCATGACATTATATGTCCACATTATCTTCTTTCGCATGCAGCTACTGCTTCGTAACTACTGCAAAAAGCACTTACTGATGTTGTCTTACATTATATCATAGGCTTGCTCTTCCCTTTGAGCTTCTTTTATACTGTTTGCAGTCCCTTACTGTTTACACATGATGATGTGCACAAGATTTCAAACCTTGACTACCAAGTTATGAATGGAAATCCTTCCAATTTTTCAATGCCAAATTATGAATGGAAGTATCTGTGATTTTATGATGCAGTTGATGCGAATTAACACCTTCATGCTTCCATTTCTTAGATGAGTTTGCTTCATGTTTAAGAGATGCCAATATGGAACAAGAAGTATGTTCCATTTATCCTGGGAAATGAAGTAGTACATACCAATACATGAGATGTTGCAAAAAAATTGCTGAAATGATGAGCTTACTTTATATTTAAGAGATGCCAATATGGAACAAGAAGTATGTTCCGTTTATGCTAGGAAATGAAGAAGTAAATACCAATAGATGAGAGATGTTGCAAAAAAATTGCTGAAATGAAATGAAATATTATTGGAGAGTACTACACTTAGAATACCAGAATATACAACTTTGACTTTTCTATAGTTATTCTCATGCTTTATTGTTGAACAAGCAAATTTTTTTAACCACCTTTGCATGCAAGTAGCAATAAGGCCTCTATGATATTGTACTCATTCTTAGACATTTACATGCAAGTACCAAATAATGCATCAAGTGTATCAAATATTGTACTTATTCTTAGATTTCAATTCTTTTGTAGTTATACAACAAAATATATACTTTCACAACCTTTTCTTGAATGCTAATGAGATATTAACTTTTGTCAGAAAAACAAACAAACTTATTAATGATGCCAACACAATGACATGAATTTATTAATGATGCCCACACAATGACAGAAATTTGAATGCTATGGTTTTGAAGGTAGTTCATTGATAGTAAACCTATTAACTTTTGTCGGAAAACAAACAAACTTATTAATGATGCCAACACAATGATATGAATTTATTAATGATGCCCACACAATGACAGAAATTTGAATACTATGGTTTTGAAGGTAGTTCATTGATAGTAATTAATTCATGACACCTAAGTTATTTGGGATCAATTGCGAGAGTATGAACCAAAGCTATTTTGAAGTACTTAGAACAATATGAGTTGTTCTGAGGCACCAAACAACAAATATTGGGTTTGCAACACGGTGACGTCAAAGAGGTAGATGAAGAGTTTGCAACATACATGGATCCATTTGGGTAAAGTTCATTGGCGTGTTCTCGGTTAAAGTTACGACATACCCATTCTTATCATTTATAGGTTCATGACATCACCCAAATATTGCCTTTTACATTATTTATTCTAATGTGAAGACAAGAAAAAAAAAATAATGTAAAGGAATAGAATAGAATAGAATAGTTTTTAAAGGGAAGAGAATTGTAGGCACGCCAAAGATTGAAACCGTGCATCAAGGTCTCTATGATATAAAAATACTATACAAATTTTGAAGCCCAAATTGCACATCATTAATGCCATATGAATCCATGTTGAACCCAATAATCGCCTCATAAAGAACGCACCATTACTAGTATTCTATATTTGCAAGCCGATGGCTCCTCCGCCCTCGACCACCAACACTATGTTGGTCCTAGGAAGGATGTTGGTTCATAAGATTAGCAGAGATAGAGACGTATCATGTGTGATTGGGATATACCATCTCCGATATTTGCAAAGAGGGAAGTCATATTAACTTCAATAAGGGCCATGCGGAATGGTGGTTTTCCAAAGGCATCAAATGACTAATACCTATCTTGGATAAAGAACGATAATCGATTGTTGGACAAAGAATCTGCGAAGAGATCCAAGTGATCGTGATCTTTGGCTAGACTTTGATAGTGTATTGTACTCGTGAACTCCAAAACTATTCCGGTGTAGAAAGAGTTACAATACCTTAGGATGTTAGGAAAAAGGCTACGATATTTTTGGTGGTCCCAAAGGGCAAGTGACTATGTAAAGTTTCTTTCTTCATTAATATATTATCATGCTATATTATGAAAGGCTTTCTATTCCCTAAGTAATATGCTATTAAGCTTCTATGTCGATTTGATTCTATGTTATAAATTAATATTGATATGAGAAATATATATTCATACTTCCATTTTGCATTGGATTCTAAACTCAATACTCGATTGAGATTAATGTAAAACATCAATTCCAATTAGATGCATTTTGTTTCTCTCTTCTCGATTCGAATATAGATCCCTCTTACTAGTAAGATAAAGATCGCCTCATGGATATGAATTATGACACTTATGCATAGCATGGATATCTTGAAGAGGCACTTAACTTTTTCAAGCAATCTCTTCTTCTTGATTCTCAAATTTCGTGGAGATGCAAGCCAATATCTTCATCATGTGGAACTCACTTTAATAAATGGGATTGGCATTGTTGGCCACTTGTATTACATGCTAGTTCACCTTCGTGAACCCCGGCAAATCCCAATAAGCTTCTTTCATTTAACACTTCCTTTACCTTCCAAAGTGGCATACTTGTTGGCGCTTACCAACTAGCGTATGGAATGGCCTTTAATGGCAATGGTTATGGTGGTGGCTTAGGAATAATCAATTAGTGATAGACAAACATTTCCTAGTGGGTTACAAGACTATAGGCCAGTTGTGAAGGAAGTAGATTTTTTCTTTCTATAAAAGCAATGCTTGACGTGTATCTAAAGACATGAGTTGTTCATTGATGTTTTAAATTAAACAACATGAATAGTTCAGCAGCGGTTGAGATAGTTTAAGTTATAATGTATTAAAAGGTTGTCCCTTATGCATTAAATTTTATGTCAAGACCCATATCTGGATGCAACTTTGGAAGATGAAACTAATAGCCTCATATCCTTGTCAACAACCATATTCTTGATACACAAAGGAAGCATGTTTTTAGGCTCTAAACTTCTATCATCCAGGTTCAATTTATTAGAAGTGTACAGTATCAAACACTATTGTGGGCTTAGGATCAAGTCAATAGGAACTTTGATCTCTTTTCTATGACTTGTGAACCACTTCTAAAATGTAAAAATCTTCCTCGTATGAAGTCCTTTTTGGCGATGGCACCAACTTCATTAAGGTGCATGGCGTTTATAACAACGATAAGATTGCATCCATATGTTTTGGAAATGCATTGCCCACCGATGGCAAAGATATTTTAAACGAGGTCACCACCTCAATCGCTCTGGATCTATCCATCCTATGGCCCGCACCACATCACTATCATTAACATTAATTAACACAAACCATTGCATCCAACACATTTTAATTAAAATCCCCTAAAACCCCTTTGGTTTGGGTGCATATTTTAGCTTGCTTTTTCTTAGACATGTGAAAAAAAAAAATCAAGATGCAAGATCATACTCATAAAAAAATCATCAACAAAGAAATGCAGTTCACCTTTCTCTACACCGACATGAAAAGCAAATTCGAGAATGCAAAACTTTAATCCAGAGAACTACCTCGAATAGATGATCTCCATTCCCCATAGCCATGTTATTTTTGGCACTTGAGAAGAAACATGGGAGATCAAGATAACCTCCCTCCCTACAAAGTCGAAGTTCTAAACAGAAAATAAAAATGCTTGCACGCAATCTAATCTAAGTTAAAGCGATAGAGACATTTTTTTTCTCCAATCCATCGCTGTCACAAATCCAAGAGCATACTAAATCCTAGAAAGGATTACTTACCCGCTTTTGTGCTTAATTTTATCAAGCCATAAGAGGGCTATCCGATTTGCTAAAATATTTCCAATTTAACCCTTAAAAGGAGTTTTGAATAAGCATAGCTTATGGGAAGCGAAGATGTTGAGGTATGCTCTCTGTAGTAACTTCCCATATTGTTGATGCATGTACTCTTTTATTCCTCGATAATATAAAAATGGCACCTTCATGGTGTCTCCTTGCCTTCAAAAAAAAAAAAAAAAAAAAAAGTTTTCTATACAAAAATCGTTGTTGCAAATGATGCCTCCGGTCTTCAATTCCACAAGATCTAGCCGCAAATGCGTGATCGGTAAAAAATAGTTGCAAAATGATATTTTTCCTTTGAAAGAATAAATTCTTATCGCGGCGATGATGCAAAACATCCGAACATAGATTAAGAGCTGCCTTGCTAGAAGAAATAGGCAGTTTATTTGCTTTAAAACTTGGCCCCTTCCGGAGGCTAGAACCATTCGGATCTTGGTCTAATCCAAATGCCGGTACGGAGAAAGATCAAAGCAGCCAGAAGGAAAGATAAGCCGCTGAGAGCGGAAGAAATATCAAAAGCACGATATAGACATCGAAATATCAAAAGCCGCCTAACCTCCTATCAAAAGCACGTATATAGACACGGAAATATCAAAAGCCGCCTAACCTCCAAACACGATATCGACGATGCATTCAAAATAATCCCGGGGAAGAGGGAACGCCGCATGCATCTCACACATGTGGCGTTCTTGGCACAAATACCAACACCGCTCTTTTTTAATAAGAAAGATATAAATCTAAGGTGCGATAGAAGAGTAATGCCGCCACATAAGCCCTTTGGGTTATATAATCTGGCCGCTAATTCAAAAATTCAAAAATCAAGTTACATAATCAAATTATACCACCACGAATTTGCTACCGCAGGTTACATAATCTGCTGCAAACATTCAAGGAGCTGATTCTTCAGCCGATTCTTATGAGATGAAGGCATGAGAGAATCTGAACTGGCCGGGTCAGCCAATCTTCTAGGCCACGGCTTTCCAAGAAGCTAAGGGGGGCTTCCTAAATTTCAGTTCTATAAATCTAATGGAAGGTTCTCAACAAACCGGAAATCTGCTATATGTTGAAGAATTGGGAGAAGGCGGATGGGTCCTTTAAATCTTGGAATGAAATAGATAAGAAATGCTCAATTTGAACATAAAATCAGCAAAAGCTTTCTCACCCTCCACCCACTTTGTAGGCACATTAATTAAGACCTACCTAAATTGATTTGAAAGGAACTTCAACAAGGTTCTTTGGAATCTAAATTAAAACCGAGAGGCCGAGAACATGAGAGGCCAAAGCAAAGTGGGTCTAAGATGAGTCGAAACCTCCTCTTCCTATTCCCGCACAGGGATTTACAAAGGCATACAATGATTAGTCGCTCAAACAGAGTGCAAATAATAGGAAGAACATACGGTATCTGCGATAACTAGGGCAGAACACAGCGCCACACAAAGAAGTAGCCCCGCTCTTCCCGGCCCTTTGCCACGAATTTACCCTTAGAGCTTTAAACGTGAGCACTACTTAACTAAGAATTTGAACTATGCCTTTCTATCGAGTGCGAGGCCCGAAAAAAGGAATGGCGCTTAGCCCGTTTTGCGGTGCTATCGGCTCATCCTAAGGTTGTTTCTACGCTTTGCAATGCCAGTACCAATGCATAAGCTTTAGACCGGAAGTTCGAGCTTATTGAGTTTCTTATTGCCATGCATTGGATTTGGATGTGTGCAAAAATAATGAACTTGTCAAATGTTTTGATATATGGAAACCGATTGCGATGTGGATCTTGGGACGCCGCCAATGCTACTTGAATTCCAAAAAGATAAATAAAAAATCTGCAAAAGAGACAATCGTGAAGGTAGGAATTTAAAGCATTCAAAGCCTATCTCACCCCCCGCCGATCATGGACATGCACCAAGCTCGAACTCATCAAGAATGCAACTCACGGCTTTAGGGAGAAATTGTAGATGAGGAGGCGGTGAGACAATGAAGAAAAACTTCAGGGGGAGAGTAGTGAAGAATCATCCAAACCCGAAGACTTCATCGAGCTTGTTGGTATTCATGACCGGTTTCAAATTCGCATTCAATGCCGGCAACCACGATGCCCAAGGGGAACCGCAAGGCGAATACGCCGATTCGCGATACGCCTACATCTGCATTCCAGCACAAAGTCCAAAGCCTTACTATTTTAAAAAAGAAGATTGCTACACTTTGTTAATTGTGTTGCTTTTGAGATCTTGTATCCATCCTGCTTTACTGTATCTTGTTACAACTATAAAGAAATAAAAGAATGAAGACGTGATTGGCCATAACTCGAGACTACATGTTGGTTGCATCACAATGCCATGCAAACCTTCAAATATACTTGCCAAGCAAACCTACAAACATACTAATTTCAATGGCTAGGAGTGATGTTTCGAGCGGATTATTTGCAATCAAAAGTCCCATTCTAATCTAGTGCTCAATCTAGTGGAGTAAAATACGAGAACCTCATGTTATAATTAGGTAGTGCCGAGTCAAATATCTTGGTTGTGCCTGCATGGAATAAAAACAAGAGTAATGCTATGGTTAGAGGTTCCCACTAAGCATAATACTTGGATTTTCTCAATGCTATGGCATATTCTCATTGCATCTTAATACGGAACAATGTGCTGAATTGTTATTTGACTCCAATGTTCAAGCTAGATTTCTAAGTCTCATGCTCATTATAAGATTTGGAGCTTCTTAATATGAGCTTGAACCATAAATCTAACCTATACAAAGTGTGTACAATTGTTGAAACATGGGAGTTCCCATATTCTTCAAGACTAGTTGTTTTCATATAGTCATAAAACTATACCCTACACCTTAACATGGACACAATCAAACATATCGAAAAGAAGAACTCAAGAACCACAAAAGAATCAAAAACCAAACCTAAAACATGCCACCACCAACTAATCAATTTAAGAACAATGCACCCGAAAGCAACTTATCCACCTTTCAAACCCTATCAACCTCAAACTGAAAAGGATGGAGACCAAACAAGGGTCGACCATTCAAAACCGCATAATGAACCCGGGGGAGACAAAGAAATGCACCCTAGACTAACAACACATCTTACAACCTAACCTATTCCACAACTACCTTGGCTCAAGCAAGAACCACACAAAATACACCAAACAATAAAAGTCTTAAGCTCTACGATCAACAACTCAAAAGCTCCAAGCAACAAGGCTCAAGTAAAGCATCCTAAAACGACCTATGCACCAAAAAACAAGGAATTGATGGTGCAAGACCCGGGATCCACCAATCGAAAAGTATAATGAAATAAGCGACCACGCAGCAACATCTAGGCTATGCTTTTTGAGACCTTGGAAAGAATACAAGGCCCTAGACTTAAAACTAAATTAAACCCAAAGAACAACTGAACCATAGAACTCATTTTTTCCAAGAAATAAGTATAAAATGTTACAAGAAGGCGAACATTTCTCTTTCTCAATCCTCTTATCTTCACTTATATGCTACAAATGCTTAGATCATGTAATGATTTGAGAACATAGATTGAAAATATGCAAGAGTTGAACCTGACTATTGCCATACATTTTTATGCCCAGAGGAAAAATGGGTGCTATAATTGACCATAATGATTTTCCACTTTTAAACCGCTGACGTTTATATTCCTCCTTATTTTTTTTCCTTTTTTTTTATCATCCGATGACGACAGCAATGGGTTTTGGGGTTGGTGGAGGTTGCCCATAACCAATGGCTTGACCACTAGACCATCACCGCAATAGATATCTTTTTCGCCTCTCATTTTTTTTATCATCCGATGACAATCGCTGGGTTTTGGGCCCGATGGGGGGGTTTCATTTGATTACTAAACCGCCATCGCCATGGATATCTTGTTCGCTTCATTCCCTTCTTTCTCTATGTTTCTCTCTCTTAAATTCCAGTTGAAAAATGTTTGAGTATGGGTGTTGCAAACTTTACGACTTCGGAATAATGGGATCAATCTGCTATATCTTTATGGTAACTTTTACTTATGTTCTATTTGTTTTATTGTGATCAAATTCAAAAGCTCACGGTGATAAAAGCCTCAAATGAATTCTAGTTTTTTTCTCGTTTGAATTCTAAAATTTTTGTCACACCGGTGGCGTCCCTAAGGCCCTAAAGGGGCCAAATTTTTTTTTTTTGCAACACAAACTATTAACATCCAACATATAAAAATTAAATCCCCAACACATAACACATAACACATAACAACCAACACATAACAACCATTGACATTAACAATCAACACATAACTACCATTGACATTAATTAACATTAACCATTGGGTCCAACACATTTAAATTAAAATCCCCCTTGAACCCCTTTGGTTTGGGTGCATATTCACACGGGGTGGCGTAGGGCAGCGAGAGCCCTCATAATTGTATTTTGCACGCGCCGCTAAATCAACACCATATAGTATTCCGCTTTGAAATCTTATAGTATTTTGTGAATCTTGTTATACAAGATAGCAAATTTTGTACTTGCATACCCCACAAATGAGGAACTTTACGTCACGGTGTAGATTAAGGAATAAGGGGTGAATATGCCTATCCAACGACTCTCTCGTTGCCCGTGAGTCACCCCCTGTGAATATGCACCCAAACCAAAGGGGGTTTAAGGGGATTTTAATTTAAATGTGTTGGACCCAATGGTTGTGTTAATTAATGTCAATGGTAATTATGTGTTGGTTGTTAATATCAATGGTTGTTATGTGTTGGTTGTTATGTGTTGGGGATTTTATTTTTATATGTTGATGTTAATGGTTTGTGCATTTGCATGGGATTGTGTAGCAAATGACTTTTCACTAGACAAATATAGTGTAAATAGATGGTTTGAAGTGGGCGCCGGATCTACCAAGTAATCCTCCACATCTTTAATGCTGGTGTAATTGAAGAGCTCTTAAGTTCTTCTTGTTTCCGGGCTTTTGGATTTAGGGTCGATCTTTGGTGTAAATAGAAACATGGATTATGATACGTGATGGAAAGTTTTACGACTCGAGTCCGAAGATGGCGAGGCAGAACTCATTGAGGAAGAATGTGTTAACTACTTGAACGGTTGGGATATTAGTGCGCGCCATTAACAATGTATTTCTGCGGACTCCATTATGGCGCGTAAAAAGGGGAAAGGGGGAAGCTCATGCGGGCAACAAGCGATTCAATGGGATACCAAAATGCCAAAAACTTGAACCGTTGGGATATTAGTGGCGCCATTACCGGTTCTTAGCCAGATGCCATTATAGCACGAAAAAGGAAAGGGGGAAGCTCATGCGAGGCAACAAGCAGTTCAATGGGAATACCAAAATGCCAAAAAATAGTAACTGCTAAATTCCTAGTGGTGGATGTGGATGGATTTATTCCAAAACTCACCCCGATGAGGAGTTGGTGTCCATCAAGACGAAATCACGGTGTAATATAGTAGTAATCGTGACCATTTTACCTCTCAATACTCATGAAAATTCACAAAAATGATGTGCGGGAGGAATGTAACCATTCTTTTTTGAATAAGGGCTCTGACCTCCTTCACAGTTTGAGAGATCAAATACTCACACTCTTCCCTTTTTCTTTTTATATTTATGTTGGATTTGAGCTGTGCTTGGACAAAAAAGGCAAAGGGTAACATAAGCCATAAGCGAGATTACCCAAGGTACCTTTTGGCCATTGCAATGTCACCCATTTCTTGGCTAACATTGTATTGACTGGCCGCAGTGCACCTCTTCCCTTTGTGCTTTCTATTGTCCCAGTTGCGCCTACATGTTGAACTCAAGGGTTAAAAACGTGAAGACAATGGGAGTGATCATTGGGCCTTTGTTAGGTCCGGACTTTGCAAAATAGTTTGCTTTAAGATAAAATCACGGTAAAAGGTTCCGATTACTATAGTTTGCATTAATTTTGAGGATGCATAAAGCACAAGCCTAAAGACTCTTTGCTGCTTTGGATACTTAAGGGTCAGGCGGTTTTCGAAACATTATCTATATAACATATCCGCTTGCAATGTTCCTTTTAAATAGATTTTATTGGGATTAAAGAACGTGTTTTACTTGACTACGCTTGAATAGTTTGAACATATGAGGTATGTGATAGTTCCGATTCCGGAAATATAATGTTACATCATATAATGTTACATCTCTCCTTTTGGAAATCCATGTGGTGGTTTAAAATGATTGATGGCATAGTGTGGAAGATAAGTAAAAACTGCTTAGCATAATGTTTATTGTATAGCATAGGACTCGATTGTCTTAATAAATGGCTTGATACATCTACTTAAAGGTCCGGATTCTAGCTAATAAAAAGATACTATATGGTAATAAAACAAAAAAAAGGGGATTTGTAAGGCTCCATTGAATAGTATAAGTGGCTTTTTTTGCACGATCATAAATACATGATAACATGTCTTTTGCTTTGTAAAGGCTACAATGGTTTACTCAAAAAATAGGTCGTGATTTTACCGAATGTTGGAAATTCTTAAGTTTTTTTAAAAAAAGAAGCAAAGGTATCCGGCCAAGGAAAAGGAAAAAAAATACGCAGATAGGCTTAGTTGCACCCGCATGGTACTAAAACAAGAGTGTGGTCATAGATCTAAAAGATCCATTAATAGTGTTCGATAGAAAAAATAGTTTGAATGAGTATTTGGACCTGTTTTTAACCATGACTGTAAAAGTAGTAAGATTGTGGTGGACACAATGAAATGATGGTAAAGACATGTTTCCTACCTAGGATATTAAGTATCGATATTGTTATTGGTCTGAACAAGATCAGGATGCTAAGACAATTAAAGGGATTGACCTTGATTGATGTTGAGACTAGTATAGGCTAGACTTCGACCAGTTTTTTTTTGGGGTTCCAAGGGGTTGACAGATGCACATCACCATAGAGACTTACTTTGTTTGAACTCCAGCCCTTTATATACGATCTTGGACCGCACGAAAAAGGGTTGAGGAAAGCATACCCTTCATTTATAATGAATGTGGGCATGCTCTCTATCAAAATAAAAAAATGAAGAGCATGAACATGTCTTGAGAATGGATGGAGAAAGTGTACCTTCTAAGCGGAGGAGCTTTTTCTAGACGATGTTGGCAACATGTGGTGTTGTATTCTTTGGAGAGAGGACGATGAGTACGGCCTCTGAGGGGGAGGGACACCCTAACCAATAGTCTAACCACTAAGTTAAAGTTATAATGAGATAGGGATTCTTTTGCTTTTTTCTAAGAAATTTGAGTAAGAGGAATCATCATGCGATAATTAGGCAAAGACAATATCTATTGTATATAATATGAGACTTTTCTTTTTCTTCTTTCCTTTTGACACGGCAAAGGACATAACACATGTTAAACATAGATGATTGATATGTAAATGAAGTTGACTATATTTTTGTCACGATTTATAAATCAAAATGATGTAGTGAACCTACCTTAATGATATTGTAATTTCAATAAAATGGTTGGTTCATCTATCATTTTTCACTTTTGGATAATGTAGATAATATAAATCTCGGTGTAGTAAATTGTTGATCAACAAAAAGAGAAGAACATACCTCATAAGAGAAGTTCCTTATACACAAATTCACAATAGATTTTGTCGTATTTTAAGGGATAGAAGTATTAACACATCTTCCCTATTTTGGACATGAGTGAAGGACATGTACAATTGACCATGTGCAAATACATTTGTCACGAAGATCAATGGCGATACGATCTAAGGTAAGACGTTGGCGGCTATTAAACGTATCAATAATACGATAGCTGAAGAGGTAACTAACATTTGTGAATAATCCATGGACGATTTTCCTCGTTTATAGAAGAAATATGCTCTAGAAATCGGGTATATACTCCCTTCCGGTTGAGTGTCATCCAACATTCTCACCATCACGACCTTTTTCATGCATTGATTCAACTACAACCCCGTGATTCTTCACTAAACCCTTTTCCATGTCTAGTCTTTTCATTATGTAGCATATTGCCCTACTTTAAGCCTCAATTCGTGCTTAGGAAATCCAGTGCGTAAGTTATTCAAAAAAATCTGAGGTCGCATATGGATGATCATGTATTAACTCATCTTGCTTTCGATGATATGATCATGACTATAATATGGCCTATCGGGATTAGGAACTTTTTCCAATATACCATCACCGGGTTGTCAACGAGTTTATTGATTAGCGATATAAAAATTTTGTTTCTTACATGTACTTGGGTATGGCGAGAATCCTAGATGGATAAAGAAACTCGGATGCATCTCCAATGTCAATAATTATGTTAAAAATATCAAGCATCACCGTGGCTTATTCCCAATTTTCTCAATATTGTCAACAAACGCACAAGTTACGGATCTCCGTGCATTAAGTCTTGGTTGGTTCAACCTTAACACTTGGAAAATCCTCCACAATGATGATGACTTTATAGATGCATCAAATGCTGCAATTCTTCCTCCTCCCTTGACAATGGGTGCAACTTATCTAAAGTCCCCACGTGTGATGAAATATTTTTCCCAAAAGGAAGATTGTTTCCACACAATCGTTGCGGTAAAATTTGCACTTTCTATGGCAGCTTTATTAGCCATTGGAAATTCATTCGAAAAATAACTTTTGCCTCAATGAGCGCTTGTGTCGCTCCCAAATCTTGCTCCAACATTGAGTGAATCCCAACATTGTTTTCAATCACGGGAATCAAAAATCTGAAGTGTGTTGTTCGTCCTCCTGGATACAATAGTCTTTGAAAGTGCCGTCGTAGCACATGGAAGAACTATGTTTTTGTTGCCACGTAATAGCAAATATAAGCAGCTTTAAGAGATATGTCTTTCCCTGTGCCCGCTTTTTCCATCTATGAAAATGGCTTCATTATTTTGTGGAAACTCTAGCCATTATCTTGAGAACCTATATATGTCTAGCCGATTATCCATCATAGTACTCTCGAATTTTGCATTGTAGCACTTAAATATAATGTGCAATTAGAAATTTTTCCATTTCACATATTACGTCTCTTACAATGCGTTGATGCAATTGAAGACCAAATGCCGCGGATGCTAGTGCCATGTTATATCAAAATATTGATAATTAAATGCAAAGATTCATTGAAAGCGGTTATACTATTATTTGGGCATTCATCCATCAAATCAGGACTCATAGGTACTTGAAACTTGGTCCATAAATCAAATGCTAGTTTTTGGTCAAGTAACAACATTGCAAAAGGAAATGAAGTTGTTAGGACTAAGTGACAAAGGAACTACCTCCTCCATAACTAGCACCGCATTGTTGTGTCTTTGACGCAAAACCTTCTTTTCACAGTTGTTTACGTTTCATAATGTTGGTTATCTACAATCTTTAATTCATCCCATGTCCTTGCGAGCAATGTAACAATATTTGTCTTAAATAAAATGCCCCACCAACTTTAGGCAGCGGTAAATGTATCCTACATACCAACCGCTTGCTTCAACCTCTTCTTAATGACATTACATTGGTGACTCTTCTCGCCTTGCTCCATGTAACTTCCGTGTTCTTGATTTTGTCCACACCACAATTGCTGCAGGTTCCTGACAAGCATGCTTCATTGTGCCACTCCACACCTTCAGGCTTTAGGCAAACCATGCTTCTCCACATGTCACTGTTAGACTGCCAAACATGTCTTGCTGCATTGCACCCTACTTGGCTTGTCGTGTGGTCACATATCTTGTACTCACAAGTGCAATCTGCACCATGCACCATGGACTTTTTCCTCATGTTCTTCACCCCTTCCCTCAGCATTGACATCCTCTCATGATAGACGCAACAACATGTATTGAATTCAGATAGCTTTACAATAAAGTAAGGCTTTAATTTCTCGAAGGCTCTCTGCTTAATTTGAACATCTGAATGTCTTGCTTGAAACTAGTGAAGAATTCTGTCTGCAGAATAAGAATAGAAAACTACTTAGTAAATGCTAATGCTAATACCACTAGAAAAAACAACTGCTAATGAATAGCAACTTAAAACTAATTACTGATTCCATTAGCATTACAACATAACCCTTAGCAAACCAAACCACTAACCAGTGCTAGGACATTGAGATGAAAGCATTGCTAATCTGTAGTGGTAGGTGGTGTTTCACTAACTACAGATTAAGTTTAGTGCTAACATTGACAAAATTACTAACAGTGGCACCAACATTAACGAAATTAGTAATATTAGCACTGCCATTTACAAAAATCACTAACAAAGGGCACTAACATCAACACAATTACTAAACGTGGCACGAACATTATAAAGGTGAGAAACCTTAGCACTATATCAAAAATGATCCATTATCAACCATCAATAGCACTAAAACTTGCCACCACGAGAAGAACGTCAGATTAATTCCCTTAGCGGATCATATTAGAATCAATACTTCAAAACTTATAAAAATATTAGTATTAGTAAACGTGAAAAAGACTTCATAAAAACCCGATCTACGATAGTATACGGCTCACATCAAGGTAATGTGTTGGATGCTTAGGATATTTTCCTCTACCGGATCCGCGTCCTTGAAGTTAGGCGAAACTCCGTGTAGTTTGTCCAATAATCCACAACTTTTTTTTTTTTTTTTTACGCACGCCCTAACCAAGCCTACACCCTTTCTTGCAATTCTAGCCTATCCACGTGGAGCCTCCACCTCACAAAATACTGATGTGGCATTGACTATCACCGTTAGATCTCTATTTTGTAAGATCTAGGGCTATGAAAATTAAAAATGACTATCACGGAGATGGGAATGGGTTTCGCAACTTCCTCTACCATTTCTCTCCCCTGCTTCGCTTCCTTTTACCAGAAAGAAATCCTGGCTTTCGTGAAATAAGTCTGCAGCGTTTGCTCCCTCTTCTCATCCATCGTTTCTTCGACTGCAAATCTTGGTTACATAGCTTACCATTTTTCGTGATCGGAAGCAAACTTAAGCGGGAATGCTTAAACAAAATCCACGGCTTAAATTTTTATTTCATTCTATAGTGCTGAAACAAAATCCATGGCTGGAGCTCCGGCTATGGCCATTCTTGCTTCGTAACATTTCTTGCATGCATATGCATGCTGCATGTGTATTGTTGTTGCCTGTGGGGAAGTGTGCATGCCCCCCTCCCTGTTTAAAAGCTTGATTCTTCCACTGTTTGAAGCTCCAGCCATGGCGATTGACACAAGATATTGCGGCTATGGCAGATAAAATCATTTTGGGCTTAGCTTTATTTATCCCGCACTCTTTTAAGGCCCTGTACTGATATTTTCTCTTGCAGGAAGTTGCTTCAGGCTTTTGCCATCCACGATTTGTTCTGGAGGATATCATATTCGCCTGGATTCGATCAGATAATGATGCTTCCCAAAGATTATCGGCAAAAGGTAGACTCATTTTACCATTCAAAGGCGCTTTATTTCTTGAGGGCATTTCTAATCAGATCCCCTATTTTTAAGCAAAGATCTTGCTTCAATCCTTCGCCAAAGATACGATTTACACTTGAAATAGGGTTTAGGGTTCGAGAAAATAAAGCTTGAAGCGTACATGATGAGTCTGGCGATGGCGGATAAGAATCATATACTCTGTTTCATTTGACTTTTCCCCCCTTGAAATAATTTTCGATCTAATTTTTGTAAGCAGCTATGACGAATGCTTGCCCTCTCCAAAGTGAGATAAAGGCGACAAGATCGAGATATTTTTAGGAGAAAATCCCAAGCCCGCTACACCCTTTTCATTTGATGTTTTTAGCTTGACTCCATAAGGGCTCGGATCTCTATTTGCGGGAATTAGGATTTGGCGAGAATGAAAAGGTAAGGATCGTGAGAAACATTTCCTCGAGCTCTTCCTTTGTTTAATTGTTTGTACTTCACCGCAAAAGTTCTCTTGCTTCCCGTGTTACAATCTTATTTCGAGTTCATCTCAAAGTCCGTAAATAGCAAACCGCGTCATATCTGGCCTTTAATCTCACGAATATTAGGAAACTAAAAGACATCATGCAACGGTCAAACGGCCAACCTAAAAGCTTAACAACTCTTGCATTTCTTCCTCCATGTTCTCATGGTTGAAGATTATTGGAAGTTTATTCTCGCTCAACTTTGCATATGCACCAAACTTCCTTGTGGACCATTTTTTTGCTGGCACTGACTAGCGAACCATGCCGACCACTCCCCCTTGCAGCACAAAACAAAGCCATCCATCAAACCTCTCATCGCTGAGAAGTATCAATCTTTGCTTTCACGTACTTTTTGCGGAACATCTAAAACTTCCGAAAATGCCACAAGCTCCCGCCATCTTGTCTGAGGAGACTTGCATTGTAGCATATCTCTTCTTTTTCTTCACTTCTATCCATCACTAGTTTAACATCTATTATTTCTTTAGGTTGGAGGATCAGCAATCTTTATTTTGCTAAAATATCGTTATGAATCCTGGAAGTTGAATTCGAACTCTGTAGCTCCAATTTCGTGGCTCAGTAAATGGTATTACCATGTAAGACATCATAAAGCATTGATGGTTTTATTGGATAAGAATGCTGAAGATTGATTTATTGCCTTTGTGTTTGCCATATCTGTAAGTTCGTGTCCTGCACTATCAAGCTTTTCAACATGCATTTGGGTGGATAAGATCCGCAGAGGGCTAGAGTTGAGCATGCTTATTTGTTCCTGCAAGTAAGGCCATCGGATCAGCTATTCAAATAGGTGTTGAGAATGCTTTAAACTTTAGCATTGTCTCAGAACTGAGCAATTGAAATCAGTTGAGATTTGCGAGCAGCTATCAGGTGCCATGTTTTACAGCTTTTGTAGCAAGGTCAACAATTATTCATACAAACTTTAGCTTTTGAATGTACATAAGCTGTAGTTCTTCTAGATTATTATAGCTACAATTTACTGAGTATGCTTTGATATTTCCTAGATTGCTAGCCTTTTCCTGTTACTTGATCTTCCTGCGATCACCAAAATCGCATTTTCTACAAATTCGCCCTTCAACATTTTTTCCTTCCATTGTGCATCAAATGCTTTTCAAAAAACTAGTGTTCATGTCAAGGCGAATAAGTTGAAACTCATTTGTCATGTATGTATTCTTCTTTTTGGACTCGGGATGATGCGGATGGTAGAATTCTTCTATTTGTAATGTGTTCTTCTATTGGACTAAGGCTTTGCAAAGGTTGTACCTTTTATTTTTCTAGATGTAGTTGGGCGTGGATAAGATCATCATTTCTTACTTATGAATCGATAATTCAATTCTTGAATTATGGAATCCAAATGAGTACTATAGGTAACATCCACTAACTTGGAATATAAAATAGATATTGTTGCTTTGTTACTTGAAAAACCTCTACAACCTTCTCCTTATCCATTTAAATCTATATCATTATTCTTCATGCCTCTTTTATTTTTAAATCTTGTTCTTAACAAGGTGATAATGCAAATTACATGTAGAGATCAAGAGGATAGCAAAAGCACTTCTATTTAGGATGTGTCTTTGATTGGTTGCCATTGTCACCATGGCATATGTAATTGGTCATATTGAGTGCGCTTCTGTTGTAAGGTATATAAAGTACATAGCATGTTAGACTATATGCTAAAATATTTGAGTGAAATTTTTTAGTTTAGTCGTTGAAGAAACTCGGCCTCTATGATGCGTAAACCCGAGGTGTGAAAGTGATAATACAGGGCTTGACCATGCCTAGCATAGGCTCTTACAAATTCCGGATGTATGGGTATAAGTTGTTTGGTGCATTAATTGTGGCTTTGTTATTATAAACCACACGAAAGTATTTACAAATCAAATTGACTAATAGTTTTGTTACTTTATGTTGCACATTTTAGTTTGACATTACACATTCACATGAGAATTAGAGCAAGCCAACATAAATATGTGTGAAGCATGAAATCTACTATTTGTGCCATTCCAAATAAACTTTGATTTCTTGTATAAAAAATATTGCCTAAACTTCTTATTTGCATAATGATCAAAGCATGTCGGGAGATAAAAAAGTTTACCTCCACTCTCCTCCGTCTTCAACCATTTTTTTCATCACAACACCTAGTTCAATTGATCCGTAATTTGTGGGGTGCAAATATGATATCCAAATAGTGCTGCATTAATGTTACAATAACCATGACCCTGCACCTAAACTATGCATGTGTAGATCAAAGTTTAGGGAAGGCCCACTACAATTGCACTAGCATGTGAACTTTCAAAATGCACTCACAAGAGCACTTTGCCTTAGTTTTCTATTGTTTGCAATGCCTTTATTTATAGATCATCATAATACACATAAAAGCAAGAGTCATAAAGAATGATATTGATGCAAATTCATTTATGCACTCAAGTATTACAAAGAGTTGCGTGCAAATTTTTCATATTATCTGAAGTCTATAAGTTGTAACTATACACGTTCAACTTAACCTCAAGATGAGAAACTTGGTTACCTTGTTTTGGCCCTTGTCATAGTTTTTAACTTGATCTTGCTCTACCACGGCCTGGCGTGCCCTTTTTTTGTTTTTTTTTTGGAGGCAAGGTGTGACTTCAGTCCCTATCCCTCAAATACCAGTCACCAAAGCCATGCTCATGTAACTTCATTGTGGAGTTAGCATCAAGATCTGAGAATCGGATCGGCTCCGCTCTACTCAGGTTACCAGCCAAGCCTCGGGGCGGCAAAAGGATTTCCATCCACGATCGGCCATAGGTACCGGAGTTACGGATTGCTTTGAATTATTTTGGACCGCTTTGTGTCCCAAAGATTGCTCTTAGCATCGCCCCTCCGCCCTTGCATTAGACCCCTTGATTTGCCCTCTTTTGTGGCTTTCTCTCTCTAGGGTTTTTCGATCTCTCTCTAGACCCAAAACCCCAAACCCCGAAGGTGCTCGCATGCTTCAGTCCCCAAATTGGATTCTAAGCACCCTTTAGGCCGAGACCCCCTTAAACTTTGGCACCCCAAAACCCCATTTGTCTTCCCTCGCTTGTTCCCTCACTTGCCTCGTTCCCGCTCCTTCTGGGTTGCCTTGTTCTCGGCATGGCACGTAAGATCAAGCGTATGGCGGGAGACCGTAGAGAAGAATCTCATTACGCTGCTGAGCGGTTACGTCGGCCCTATGACCCCACGATTCGCCCTATCTTGAAAAATTTCATCATTGGCCTCGGCGCCCTATCTTGGTAGACCCGGACACACCCGAACAACGCAACTTCCGGAACCATCTTTAGGCTGCGGCCTTCGACCAGGATGGATGCTTTCACGATCCATTGTTTGCCTCCGTGATTTGTTGGATTGGGATACGCGGCATCAATCCAAGTCACACTCCACAGCACATGGCTCGGTGCCCGCCCAGGGAAGAGCTGGGTCCGGCTTCTAGAATCTTTGGAGATGCGGCGGGGCGGATTGATTGCAACTGCACGGTGCTACACCGCTGCATACCTCCCGCGGGGGAAGCGCTGAGCATGTGGATGCCTAGCCCCTGCCCAGATGATACCACACGCATGCCCACCGCGGTTGTCATCCAGAGGTTGTTTTTCCCACCGCGGTCAGCTTTTCGCCCTCGACCGGGCCACATGGCGCCCATTAGCCACCGAACCTATGCATTGTGGGTTTGGAGGAAGCAAGCGACACCCCTCGTGGGTGATTGAGGTGACGTTTCTTTTCGAGGTGATGCAATATACTGGTGATGGCATTCTCTCGGCTTGTCGAGTTGAGCGTACGGCTTTGGCAGCCCCTCGGCCATTTGCTAGTGGAGTTTCGGATGCTTTATCTAGGTTGCACATCCTCCGCCATGGCAATCACTTGCAAGGACCTCCTTCTCCGGCCCGGGAAGATCTTACCCCAAAGACAACTCATGCGGCGGAAGGATGAATTATGTCGAGTCCGCGAGGCTAAATCGCTTGCAAGTGGGCTGTATAGAGGCGGCCAGCTATCATTCGGGATCACCGCCACTTGATCCATGGGCGTTGTACGTGTAGCTGATTTGACTTGAGATCTGCTGGGGCTTAGGCCCTTTTGTTTTGTTTTATTTTAGTATTGTGATTTGCTACGGGCATAGTCCCCCGTTCTCCTGTCCGGGCTAGTCCCCACGCTTGATTTTGGCTTCCGGCCTTTTGGTTTGGTCACGGGGGCTTGGTCCCCCGAGTTTCGGCTGGGCTTTTGCCCTCTCTTTTGTATTGGGTCCCATAACCCATTGGGTTCCGGCTTTGACGTTAAAAATTTCTTCCTTCCTTCCTTCTATTCATACTTAAAGATTACATAAATAGGGAATATACCATAGAAGGTATATCAAGAGGAAAAACACATTCCTAATACTAGGAATAGTGCCAAAAAATCTGATCATGGTCCGGATAGAGAGAACTTATCTGATATCAAAATCATAAACGGTTTAAGTACTTGAAAACGGTTCTCATTGTGCATCAATTAGATCTGCATGGTCGTGAATCCTTGTGCGCCTTGTTCACGCCAAAAGATATTGATTGTGGACGGCTCGAAATTGAGTTAAAGGCCACGGGTTAAGCCAAGCGCCACGGGAAAAGTCTGCCGAGGCGGTCCCGGGATTCTACCCCGCCCGAACCCGCCATCTTGATCGTGGGCGCCAAGCGTGGCACACCCTAACGGTTAGCCCAGCGGGTGAACCGGAGTTAGCCAACCGTGGCGAATGGCCGATGCGTTTATTACGTAGGGGCATTTATTACCCCTGCTTGGGTTAAGCCCGGCGAACCCGTGAGGCTACATGTCGTGAGGGGGCATTTATTACCTAGCGGTTCGCCTGCGAACCCGGCGGGGGCTACACTTTCGGTCGTAGCGCCATAATAAAGTTGGCTGCTTAGGAGTTCGCCCCATCTAACCCTGGCCGGGGGCCATCGAGGAGTTAGCCTGAATGGGCCCAGCTATCTATCACCTCCTGCCCCTCCTCGCCTCCTGCTCTCTTAGGGGAATTTAAAGAGTGGTTCATCCCATACTGTAGGGATTCTTCACCGGTTTCTTTTGTACACAAAGCGTAAGATCATCACCAAATCTAGCGCCCAATTCCTAGCCTTTCAAAGCGATGATGGCCCGATAATTTATTCTCCCAAATCTTACTCTTACGCTCCGGTTCGGAAGGAAAAAGGATTATAAGAATTGGGCTCGGGGCGAAGTAACAAAAGGAAAAGATCGAGGCGGAAAAAAAATGTATATATTATGGAATCGCCAGCCCGCTTGTATGGCTCAAATGGGCAAAACCCACGAAATAAACACGGGATACACCGCTTTGCACAAGCTTGGAGAATCCTAGCACTGGCGTAGGGGCGGATCCGTGAAGCAACTATTCTGCATTACTACCCAGTTACTTGATTCTAGCCTTTCAAGCATGCAAAATTTGGATCGGAAGAGCTACCTACTCTTCCATTTTCGTGTAATCGACGCAAATAGACACCCAACACACGATTCTAATGAGCCAAAAAAACCCCCAAAGCCCACAATAAAACCACGTTTTTGTTCGAACGGCGGGGAACCTTCAAGTGTATGATCCGCACCGACAGGCTCAGACGGATCTCACAGGGTTCGCCGGAGCGAACCAGTGTGGGGTTAAGGGCCCACTTGATCATCGATCCCGCTGGCCGCGCCGACACTTAATCGGGGTTTCGCGTTAGCCCAAAGCGAACCAGGCAAAGAATGCCATCAGGCGATTCGCCGCGAACCCGTTATGCCATCCCCCAGGGGTTCGCTGGGCGAATCCAGTGACGGATTCACTGGCGATTTTCGGGTTCAAGGCGAACCCGGCAACATGTTGACTCAATTTGGGAGCCAATAAAGTGGGCGAAAGATATTGATGGCTCATCAAATTTGCCGCTAACGGGTAATTTGTGAAATCCGAAACAAGAGGACATGAGCCTCTCTCTTACTGCTGCCACTTATGGAACATGTTCATAAAATAAGGCCTAAGGTTATTATGCCTCCATGTTTCCGACCTCTTGATTCTTTTAGGAGGACCGCATGTATGACTTCTGTTTTAATTGTATGAAGAGCTCCTCTTCTTCAATCTTTGCCAGTTGTGTCTTCATTATCAGGAGTCTTACGCTACTCCCATCCCACACCGACTGCTCCCCATCTATTCCGGTCTCCTCATGGCATCCTCGCGGTAACATATCATCATCGGCGCTTAGATTAAGAACAAAGAAATCATAATTACCACAGAAATCTACCAAAGGCATTCCATCCTGTGTCATAATTTTTCCCTTTCAGGGACTTATGTGCCAACTACTTCCAAGTATTGCTAATTCTGCCAGAATGTTTGTTTTAGCCATATGATGTTGGGATTTTTGTTTTCCATAGCCACCCTATTCACCCTGTTTCCAAATTGACCCGCAGCCTAGTGATCTTGTGGTGCATAAAATTACGTTATCTACGTGTTGAGGAAGTCTATAAGACCTCCATCTCCAATTGTACCTTTATGGACTGAAATACCACCAATTCGAAATTCCATAATCCCGTGACATTGGAACACATGGTTGAATGTTTCTATTTCACCACAACCCAATGGACAATAATCGATATTTTAGAGTCCATTTTATGCCTTTTGTAGTTAGTTGTTAGCCCTTGATGTAAGATCAGCCATCTGAATGTTTTGATTTTATTTGCATTGTAGCTTTTCCATCCCTTTTTGCATACACCTGCCAGTATCTCTTCTTCACAATTCCAAAGCAGATTTGCCTTGGAAGGTTTGTGACTGATTAAAGCTTTGTATATCAGACTGACCGAGTATATTTCTTTACCTTTTAGATGCCACCGATTGGTGGTACTAGCTAACTCATCCACATGTTTGATTTTTTCCATCACAGTTGTTGTATATCCATTTGTCTAGATTTGAACCTTTGGTCAACTCTGCTATTATTTCCCATGACTTCCATCCATGTGTTTCATCCCAGAGATCCCCAATCTGTCTCAATCCAGCCTGATTCCATTGTGTGTACTTCTGGGGATGCATTAGTGCCAGACAATTATTTTCACTATCAACAATACACCGATGCCAAAAGAAATTTATCCCTTTGGCTCGTGTCAATAATTGGAGGCTTATAGCAAAGAGAGCCATATTCCAAGCCCGGAAACATTCTTCTAAGGATGGAAGAGGTATTAGGGCAAGGATTAAATTGGAAGAATGCAGAATCGGTAATGGTGCTTGAGGCTATGGCTGCCAACGGTGTAAGACTCTAACACCCGATTACCTAACCGCTTTTTGGCGGGGATGGGGAATTATTCCAGATGGCTCTCCAAATCATCTTAGCAAACCCGAGCTTGTGCACGTAGAAATAAATCTTTGCATCCCATCCCACCTTCTTTCTTGGGCTTAGTTAGATCATTCCATGAAACTTTATGGACCCCCGCCGATGAATTTCACGATAACCGCCCGATCTTACCATATGATGCTTTATCCCCTATTACAGTAGAGGAGAAATATCGTGAGTGTCTTTTTATAACAACATTTGCTATTTGAATTCTGCCTGCTAAGGACAGAGAGGAGGAGTATGATCCCAACTTCTTTTTGATCCTGGTTACAATTGGATCCCATAGGCCTTTCAAGGTGGAGTTTAGTGCCAAAGGAATACCTAATATGATCGTACCTGCATCTTTACTTAACACTTTAATCCCTTGCATGGTTTCCTCCTCAGAATCCAATATAATAGCACTTTTATTTTTGTTCAAGCAAACTCCAGACACCAGTCCAAATCTCTCCATTGCTGCAAGAAATTTTTGGAGACTTTCTCCTTCCTTCTTCAAAAACACAAAGGTGTCATCAGCATATTGCATTATGGAAAAAGTACCTTCCCCTTTTGGTAGTTGCAATGATTGGATATCTCCTTTATCTTGCATTTGTAGTACTAATTTTGTAAGTACTTCTGCAACAATCAGAAAAAGGTAAGGGGCTAAAGGGCAGCCTTGCCTTACCCCTCTCCTACACTGGAATTTGTCAGTAGTTGCACCATTGACAATTAAAGCTGAGGTTGCTGTCGAGTTGAATCCCAAGACTTTTTGATACACCTTTTCTGAAACTAAAGGCTTTCTCCAGAAACTGCCAACTGATAGTATCATATGCTCTTTTGAAGTCCAATTTGAGCAGTAGGCATTCTTGCTTGGACAACTTATTCCAATGTAGTCCTTGATAGCCCCAATATAATTGTCAAGAATATGCCTTTGAGGGAGGAAGGCGGTGACATGGATTTATAACATTTATAAGGCAAGCCTTTAATCATTAGCAAGGATCTTGGCTAGTACCTTATAAGTGGTATTTGTCAAAGATATTGGCCTCCAGTCTCCTATATTGATTGGACACCCCACTTTAGGAATCAAAGTGATTTGACCAAAGATTAATTGTTGGATGTAGAAACCGGCTTGCCATGCTCCCTGAATAAACTTTATGAAGTCATCCTTCATGATTTTCGAACTCCACATAGAATTACGGTTGAAATCCATCACGGACCCGGGCTCTTACCATGTGCCATTGACCTTAAAGTCTCGGCTATCTCCTTCTCTCCGGAGTTTTCAACATGTCTTTGTCTTCAATTTAGAAGCCCCTTGGGCAATTCCTTGAAGAAGTCCTCAATTATTTTACTCTCTACTTCATAGTTGCTGAAAAGAGCTTGGTACTCTTTGTGGAAATATTTACGAATCTCTGATTGAGAATCCAGTGATTTTCCTTGCTCATCCACAACCTCTACTATTCCATTATTTAATATACGACTCTTGGCTGTCCTGAAGAAAAAGGCTGATCCAGCATCATCCATCTCATTCAAATATTTGCATTTGCTTCTAATTGCCAAACTTTTGGCTTCTTCCTCTTCAATCTTCTTGACCTTGATTTCCAATTCTGTCTCCTTTTGTTGCCACATCTTATTGTTTTTATCCTGGAACAAAAATTGTCTGGTTTCCCTCATGGCTTCATAGACTTCCTGCTTCTCTTTTTTCTTTTTTCTATTCCACTCCTTTCCCCAAACTTTAACCCAATCTTTTATTTTCTTGAGATTCTGCACAAAGGCATTCATTGATTCAGTCAGGGTGACCCTGGGCAACTGATTATAGAAAATTGTGAAGTCTTCACAAAACTTTTGTTATTGAAATCCCCAGATTAAATTTGAAAGGTGTATTGAATCCTCCCTTTTGTGGAGTGGCCATACTTTCTAGAAACTGAGGGAAATGATCCGAGATAGAGTTACCAACATCACAAGAGGTAATCATGTTATCCCAATCTTCTAGACCATTATTGCTTAGATAAAACCTGTCCATCAGACAAAAGGTTCTATGCTCCCTTTTTCTTTTGTTACTCGGGGAGTATTGATGAGAGGAGGATGGGGAATATATGAAGTTTTCCATCAATCTTTCCCATGCCATTCTTTCTCCTTTGGTCATATTTAATTGTTTACCAAGTTTTTGATCCCAACTTGGTGTGTTGTTGAAATCTCCAGCCAAGAGCCAATTGTTGTTTTGGTGTGCTTGTAACCGATTATCCATTTGTGTCCATTGTTTTGCTCTCTTTCTTTGGATCGGTTGAGGGCATATACATTTATAATTCCAATTGCATTCTTCCCTTTCTTTAAAATGGCAACAGTCCATCTTCCACCACTATCTTTATACTTTTCCTCACATTTGAAGCCTCTCCACACCATACTAATACCTCCCTTTAGTGCCATCTGCGGGGGTCCAAATCGAGTCTCCATTGGGCATAATCCAATTCCCTAAATTAGATGCCTCAAATTCTGGTAACATGTGTTCCTGTGCAAAACAATGTCTGCTTTCATCTCCTTTTCTTGCAATAAGCACCCTTTTCCTTTTTGAGAGGACCTTTGATTCCTCTCAAATTCCATGTAACAACTTTCATTGATCTGCGGGTTTCTTTCTACCTTGACTTCTATCGATTCAAAGGCGGTCATTATCGAGAAAATGGACAACCTTAGTACTTTTCTTCCTTGTATGTGGGGTATAGAATTTTTCTTTTCCCTCCACTTTTTCCATATTTAATTGGTTACCATTTAACTCAGATAATATACACCTAGATGGACTTATTGGCCTATCTTCCATTTCTCGAACGATTTACCGGGCCATCTAGTTGAGGAGATTCAGTCATACTTACTCCCTAACCCACTAATGAATCAATGTCCCCCTCCTCGATGTAAAATATTTATCATCATCTCTATCCTTAGTCTTGATTTTAGTTACACCAATCAAGATATTCCCGTTGGACTTAGTGGTCTATTGTTTACAATTTCGGGCCATCTAATTTAGGCGGGCTTAATGGTCGATTGTTAACAATTCCCGAGGACTCCTAGGGTTGTTGTGTCCCTTTCCTTGGTGTAAAAAAGTCTTCTTCTTTATCTCCCTTATTTTTCATCAAAATCCACATTTGTCTAATGGTCTTATTGGCCTATTGACAAAGTCAATTTCCAGCCATTAGGCCATTACCTCTGGTTATTTGTTGTTAACCACCTCCTGGCCCTTGGGACTTATAGGATCAGTGGTCTCACTTGAGGAAAACTTGATTTCCTCGGTTTCGATTGCTTTCCTCACATTTTTTGTCAAATTCCATTGGGGATTTGGTAAAAAATTTAAACTTACCCTCTTGTTCATCATTGGTAGAGAGGTCGGGAGGAGTATTTGGCACAACTTCCTTATCCATATCCTCTTGTCTCTCCATTAGCTCCAGCAACACCTCATGAAGATCTTTATCCTCATTAATCTGTTTTGGGGAAGAAAAGTTCGGGTTGATTTGGATTCATCTGTTCTCCTCTCGGAACATTCTCCCTTGAAAGGATTTGTCCCCCCACACTTTGAGATCTCTGGAATCGGATGATTCGGGGTAGGCGATAATGGGTGGAGCGATGGGTTCAGCTATGGTTAAGGTATTACCTCTCATAAGATGAGCGGGGGTAATACATAAAGATCTGGTTGGACCATGTCTTTCCTTTTCGGTTCATCATTTGTTCCCATTTTTTGACCAAGGCTTTGACTTTTTACGCCATTTTGTCATTAGCCTTTTCTTTTTCCACACCTTTACGAGTTTGCTTGCTTCCATTTTTTTTTTTTCCAATTCTTCTCTTAGTTGTTTGGCTCTTTGTTTTCTTGCTTTTTTATATACCTTTGCCATTCTTTTTTTCCTCCCCCATTCTTTGGAGTCCAATTTTCCTTAGGAATTGTAGAGGCAGTTTGTTTACATTCTTTGTTTTGGCTCAGGGATTTCTTCATGTTTATAGACTCTTTGACCCTTACAAACTCCCCCTCCATGTAGTCTTAGTCCACAAATTCCACATGGAATGGCGCAGACCAGGACCCTTTCGCAGACTTTAAAACTTTTTCTTCTCCATAATAGTCTTTGTAATTCAGCTCTTTGGGGATATCTTTGAGGATATCCAATTGGACCCATATTCTCGGGGCTCTTTCCGGAATTGCCTCCCAACCTATGTATTCCCCTATCCCAGAGAACAGATTCTTGAATATGTCCTCATGCCAATACATAGGGCTAAGGCCCTGTGCCGAGCATGATGCTGGATGGTATAGCACCTTAAGATCGTTTGGATCGAATTTAGCATTCCACTTTTGAAAGTAGAACTGGGTGTTGGCTTTGAATATGGTCCCCTTCTTTAGCAAGAATTGAACCGTCTGTGTGTCACCGCATTCAACTACAAAGAAAGGAAAGTCAAGCCAAAACATACTCGTAATACTCACATGCTTTCCCATCTTAACTAGTTCCATTCTGATATCACAGAGTCTGACATCTTCATGCCTAATGCACCCGATCACTGCTCTCGATTGAAGATCCTTTAATCTGTTAGGAACAAAATCATGCTTTAGGGAAGGAATACCTCTGAATTCCGGCGATTACGTGCTCCCCTTACGCAACATTCTTCTTTGTTCCCTAAGTTAACTTCATCCAAAATGGGCTGCACCAGTTGGCTTTTGCATTTGAATAGGAGAGATAGTTTGAGATCTTGTTCTTCTCACCCGAACTCTCCGCCATGGTTGGAATTAGCTGATCACCATAGACAAAGAATGGCTTTTCGTTTCTCTGCCTCCTTTTCCTGTCAAAGTCTTTATCATTTCCACTAATTGGGCTTGCATGGGATGTGACATTTCTCGAAAAAGTTCATTCATAACATGCCCTAGATTTTCATTCCCCTGCCCCCCGTACCTTGTCCCACAAACCGCCCTTTGCACCATTATCCTTTCCATCCTTACATCCTGTTCCTGTGCCCCGTGATAGGCCCCACCACCCTCTATTCGGGACCCAAGCCGCCTATTCACATTCCCAATCGACTCTCTTTCGTTGCAATCCATGTTACCCTTTGTTGCTCGTGTACCAAGGCCCCTTTAGCCCTCCATATCCAAAAGCTCACTTACCTGGCCAACCTAACCCTAAGCCAAAAAACTTCAAGGACCAAGTTCTGGACTTGCTAGAAGGCTCGGGGAATCCTTTCTCTTCTTCCTTCCCCAAGAGCCCACAATGCGTTTTATTACTAATTGCAACAAAGTCTTCTTAGCTCTGGAACAATTCCTTGGATTTGTCATTAAAGTGGCAGCTTCCACCTCTTCAACCCATTGCTATCCAGGGCTCTTGCCCCTCGCATTAAACTTGACTTATTCTAGATCTTTGAATATGAACGGACATTAGATCCTGGCGGCTTGCGTGTATTTTGGATTACCCAACTCTTCAAGAGCGTAATGCACGCATTTCTTGATGCTTTGCTTATACTTGTCTCTTGCTTTGGTACACGCATACTTGGTGTTGCTCATCTTTGGTAGGAAATCCTTTCTTAGAAATGCCTCGGTTTGATGAAGACTGCAAGCGGCTTAAAAACAATTCGCGAACGATAGTTGAGCCAGATATCGCGACATAATGCCATTCAGAATTATAAGTCTGTTTTGAAGCGCAAGAAGGCACGCTTTCTTCTTTGAGCATCGAAGCAAATGTTTGAATTACTGCTCGTGAGCCTCGGACCTTCCGGGGGAAAATATTATATCGACCACCTCCTACTCTTGGACATATTTCTATGCAACAATGGGATGAGCGATTGGTCCGCTTATATGATCATCCCGGGATCCTTAATTACGTGCCTCCTTTGGTAGGTGATATTCTTCAATTCACGTAAGAAGAAGTCAAAGAAGGATGCGGCATCTATCTAATGGCAAGTCTCCTGATCTTCAAGGTTTGCAAGCGAATTTCTTAAATGGGGGTCCGCTATTGCTTCCAATCATCACTACTCTTTTAAATCAAGCTTTGCAAGAAGGCTTGCGTAAACCCCGAGTACGTCATTAAGGTTGTACCAATTTACAAAGCGGTGATAAGCATGACCCTTCTAATTATCGCATGATCATGGTAAGTTCCATATTTTCAAAGCTCTTAGCCAATCTTCTTGAGAAAGCAGATTGACATCATGGGCGTAACATCTTTGGTGTACGCATGATGTAGGGCCAGTGAGCTTTAGTCCATGCCATTCTACAATAGACCATATTTTCACATTGCGCATGCTTATTGAACATAGTCAAGTCGAAACAAGACCTCTGATATGCTTTGTGGATTTTACTTACGCTTTTGATACAGTACCACGCGAGCTTCTTTAGCGCAAAGCTTGCGTGCACTTGGGGTTCCACAAGATCTTCAAAATGCGGTTTATCGGCTCTATGAAAGTGTTTTTGCTAAATTTCGGCGATCGGGTACTCAAATCACTAGCAATATTGGAGTTCGGCGGGGGTTGCCCTTTATCTCCTACACTCTTTGGCTTGTACGTTGATCAATTGGAAGAATGGCTTGATAATCATGGCGCGGAGGTCCACATTTGGCACACTATATCATTAGGCAACTTATGTATGCCGATGATGTTTCACCGCACATACTGCTGCTAGTATGCGGCAACATTTACATGCTTTCGCCTTGCAGTTTTTGTGAGAACACACGTTTGCGTGTTAATCTCAAAAGACCAAGCTTTTTGGTAGTTCAATCTTCTCGTCACAATGTTCCCCTTATGCATTATGATAGCCGCGAAGTTGAAGTTGTAGATAGCTACAAGTATCTTGGTGTAGAATTTGTAAGAACACACTTTGGGAACAAAGCAGTGTATTACCAAGCGGTGTGGCTACTGGATGGAGAGCACTCTATGCAATGCAAAACAATTGTTTTAGGAGAAATTCATGATTGGCCACGGAAAAGCCCACTTGTTTTGGGCTTTGGTAGAGCCTTTTCTTGTATGGTTCGAAGTGTGGGGGCTTGCCATTAGTGCTAGTGCTTGGGAGAGCTTGGAGCAGGTGCAAAAGTCCTTTCTCACTTACACCTCGAGTTAAAACAACGGTGCCCTATGCTATTCTTTTTTACAAGAGACAGGTTTTGGCCTCTTCAACATTCTCGCCATGAAGCGCCATCTCCACTATATCATAACGTGCACCACATGGATGATGTTAGGTATCCCGTTCTTTGCACTTGCCATGGCTGAATCTCCTGGTGCTATTGGAAAGAGCATTGCACTACATGGTTTGCCTGCTATTTATTGCAACCCGCAGCACTGATGCTTGCCGGCTCTGATCCCGAGCTTTTGCAACAATATCTCAATGGTCGTTTTTTTCAAAAGATATGGGACGATGTTGGGGTGGTCACCACTCACCACACTGTCACCACTCACCACATTGGTCACCACTTACCACTCACCACACTCACCATTATTGAGGTGGTATAGGAGATTGTATACAGGTATATGGAGTGATATCTCTACGCACGCTGTCTTGGGATATTTGCACGTATACATTGTGGGATGATGATGACCGTATTATCTTATCAAGAGAGTGAGAGAAGAGAAGAACAAAGGAAGGCGATTGTATTGGGGAGAGCATTTTGCTTGATCTAGTTATGGAGATGATGATTCTTTGTGTTGTGCATTGCCTTGATCTGATAGATTGAGCTTGGATTGTTGGGTTTTCATCCTTCTTGCAAGGTTAGAGTTTAGGCTCTAACAATTTGGCGTACCACGGTGCTCGGCACCATTGATCGGCAAAAATTTCCATTGAAAAAGGAGTTGTTACCATTGGTATTGGTGATGCGTCGGTAAAGAACGACACCATTGAGGAAGGAGCAATTTCTTGGGTGAAGAGGATTTTCTTGCAGAATTGATTTGTGGGGTACAATTTGACAAAGGGAGCATAGTTTTATGCCCAAGAGAAGTAAGAAGGATATCCCACCAAGCTCTATCGTAACAAGAAGGGGACCGGTGGAGTCAATCTTTGGGCTCAAAATTGCATCAAGATTCAATTTCGTTTTCAGATTTTGGAGCAGATCCAGGTCTAATTCTCAATTCCGGAGGTTTTGATTCCATTTACCCGATCTAGAAGGTAATCCAATTTGGTTTTTCAAATTGAAGGGAGATTCCATTTCGTTTTCAATTTCAAGAAACCCAAGAAGCGGCCCGAGAGATGGTTGTATTACCACCTATGGTATGGGGTTTTCGACAATGGGGATTCCAAAGTTTGATGATCCGTGGATCGGGATCCTTTGAAGCATATTGTGAAGTTTGAGAGGTATTGCCAATGTAAGTTACTGTGCTGATTACTTGCTTTGGTTTCATAGTTCTTTGCAAGATTCAAGTGGAGGAATGGGCACAAACTCAGCCAGATACCACGACATATCAGGAATTAAAGGAAGCTTTCATTGCTAATTATCAAGAAGTCCATGTAAGGATAAGACTATGGAAAGGTGGACCAATTTACACAAAAGGAAGATGAATCAATTAGAGAGTATAATCGAGAGGTAAATTGCGGTTCTCAAAGCCGTGGTTCATTGGAAGATTGTAAGGAGTGATGAAATGGATATTCAATGGTATGTGAAGGGGCTGAAACGAGCTATTGCTCATAAGGTGAAGGCTAAACAGCCTACAACGTTGCTAGAGGCACAAAATATGCTCTCAAGGTGAAGATAAGCTGGGATACATTCATGGAGTTGCTGCTCGTGGCATAAAATGAGGATGTTGCAGCCAAGATTTCTAAGCTTACAATTGGTGAGAAGTCAAGGGAGGTTCAGTTTATTACTTGTGAGTATTGTGGGTCTATTGGGCATTCGATACTACATGTAGATTGCTGAAATTCTGCTCAAGATGCCAAATCAAGGGCCATAATGATCAAGAATGTAGGGAGAATAGATTCTTTGAGAGGGCCAATCCGGTATTTGCTGTTATGCAACAAGCACCACCTATTCCTATTCAACCAATGCAAGCAGCACCTATCATGCCACAAGTGCCAATGATGCCACAAGCTCCAATTGCCCAACAAGCTCCAATGGGTTCTACACAAATGGTGCGTAAAAACAGGATGGTATCCAAGTAAGGCTCATTTGTATTGCAAGTTATATGATAAATTCAAGCATGATGAGACTACTTGTTGGAAAATTCATGGGAAACCGAAATGGGCAACCAACAAGTATCCACCAAGGCGACAAGTGTTTGAATCGCACCTCTTCCTAATAATGATGTTCGCATTCAAGATGCAAAAGTACATTGATAATCCTCAAGTTAAGGCTCTTATTGAGGAGCTTAAGAAGCAAGAGAAGGCAAAATTAGTAGTAAATTGTGGATTCGTTGAGGTAGATAGTGACCCATTTCAAAGAAGAAGAAGAGATTGGAGAAGTAAATCGTTTACAAGATCACAAAAGGTGGTGCAAGAACCAAGAGTAGTGCCAATTGCAGAGAAGACTAAGACCTCTTTTCCAAAGGCTTTGAAGGGACAAGCTTTGAAGGTATCAGCACCTAAGAAGGTGCAATTCAATGTGCTGCCCACAGAACAGTTTCAGTCTATAGAAGAAAATCAGCCCATAGTGATGCCTCCTATGGTGGATGAGGAAGTTCAAAATGAAGATGATGTGATCAGCCAAGTTTTGGCCACTAAAGTTACACTTACTTTGGAGCAATTGATGCATTATTCTCCAAATTTGTTGCAAGAGTTAGGAGGAAGAACAAAATCAGAAATTTCAGTCCAACAAATCATCTCAAATGATACCAATAAGAGTAGAATGGAGCCACCAGCCCGGCAATCCAAGGATCCAGGGCCATTTCTTTGTGATGTGAGTATTAATGGATATTTAATCAAAGATGCCAACATAGATACCGGCAGCGGAGTGAATGTAATGCCTTATCATATAATGCTTCAAGTTGGATTGAAAATGATGGAACCGACAACTATGATGCTCAAAGCATTCAATCAAATGAAGGTGCAGCCTATGGGAGTCATAAGAAATGTCTTATGCAAGGTTTATGAGGTGGAAGCAATCTTGGATTTCATGGTTTTGAAATTTCCAGAGAGTGTGCATGCTGAAACTTATACTTTGTTGCTGAGCCGTACATGGTTAGATGCCGTACAAGCTGAGACTTCATGGAGGAAGCGCGAAATGAACATCTTTCAAGGAGAACACAGGGTTACTATAGATCATCCTTTGAAATCAGCAAAAGGTACCTTTCTTTGCAATCCTTCTTTGAGCAAGGTCTTAGTTGTTTTCATGTCTTGGAAGTGGGTGACAGGGAAGACTTTGTACAAGTGGTTAAAAGGTACCCAAAATTCGGAAATATGTCATTTACAGCAGGAAGTTGCAGATAAGTATATCCAAAGACTTGAAAGTATTGGTGAAGATGAGTTACAAGAGACTCTTGTCAACATGCAGGAAGAGTCCATTCAAAGAACCATTGAGGAGACTTTATTTCAGCAAGGAATTGATCAAGATCCAGTAGAGATGCTCATTTTGACATCAAGCATGGATGGGGTAAACAGAAATCAGCCCACTATACAAGGACAAGCAGCTTGGTGGCATGCGCACATTCTGGAGGATGAGGTAAATCAGATCAGTCCATGTTCACCACAGTCATCACAGTCACCACATGCACCACATTCATCACATCCACCACATCCATTACAGTCACCACAGTCATCACACGCACCACATTCACCACAGTCACCACATTCACCACATTCATCCACGGTCATCACAGTCACCACATTCATCACAGTCACCACACTCACCACAGTCACCACATTCACCACATTCATCACAGTCACCACATTCCGTTAAGAACATCAATATTTCTCAAGGAAATCAAGAAGAATTGGTTACTATTGGAGGCGATCTTACTCAAGAAGAGGAACGTGATTTGATATCTTTGTTAAGAGAATTGGGGATGTTTTGGCAAAAATTACAAAGAATTGAAAGGCATTCCACCAGAGGTTGTGGTTCATACTATTGATTTGAAACAAGGATCAAAACCAGTCCAACAAGCTCAACGTAGAATGAGTCCAAAGAATAGAGGAGCAAGTAAAGGTTGAAGTCATGAAGCTTTTTAGAGGCGGAATTTATTGTACCAAAGCCAAATTCGATTGGATCCAGTTCTATTGTACCAAAGAGAAAGCCAAATAACTCAATCCGAAAGTATGCATTGATTCTGAGGGGATCTCAATAAAGCTACCAAAAGAGATCATTTTCCTACACCATTTATAGACACCTTGTTGGATATTGTTGCAGGAAATCAGGCTTATTCTTTCTTGGATGGTTACTCGGGATATAATCAGATCCAAATCTATCCACCACATCAAGCAATGACTTTTTAACACCTTTTGGCATCTATGCTTACAAGGTATTACCTTTTTGGCCTCACAAATGCTCCAGCCACATTTCAAATTTAGATGACATATGCTTTTCATGATATTTTAGACTTTTGAGAGTCTTTATAGATGACTTAACAAAGTTTTTCGAATCCAAGAAGGATCACTTGGATCATCTCAAAAAGTTCTTGAAAGATGCCGATTGTATGGCATAAGTTTGAATCTGCTAAGTGTATTTTCTTCACTAGAGGAGGAAAACTATTGGGCAATTATGTTTTGAGAAAAGGGATTACAAGTGGATCATGGTAAGATTGCAGCCTTGGAGAAGGTCAAACCACCTACAAATGTATCCCAAGTGAGAAGCTTATATGGCCAACTTCGGTTTTAGTAGGAGGTATTTGCATAATTTTGCTAAAGTAACCCACCCACTTGTGGATTGTATGAAGCGGGACAACGTTTTAGATGGAAGGAAGATGCTCAAGAAGCATTTGAATGGTGCCTTGCACAATTAAAAGAGAGAACTTTGCTGATTCCTCCAAGAATGAGTGAGCCATTTCATTTATTCTTTACAGTTTGGGAGCAAGCTTTGGTTGTTACACTATGTCGAAAAAATCAGCAAAAGCATTATGATGTGAATTACTATGCTAGCGGTGTTAACTCCACAAGAACAGAAATGGACTCATGTGGAGCATCTTGGGTTGGCATTGAAGTGGGCCTTGAATAAATTTAGACATTATCTTCTTCCTTCACAATGGAATTCAGCAATGTACAATTATGTTTACATTCATATGGATGTGAACCCGCTGCCATGCATTTACAACAAGACAGTCCAAGATCCTAAATTTACAAGATGGGCTCTTATCATACAAGAATTTGAGTTGAAGTATGTTAAGTTAGCTCAAGGAGCTCATAATCCAAGTGCCTATTTGAGTAGTGGTGTTGAAATAGAAGAGGAAACAGACCAGCAAGTAGCATTTCAGGATAATGGAGTATTACAAGGGTTCATTGAGACCGTGGATCTTTGGTATGCCAATATATACAGGTATTTACAAGATCAGACTTATCCTTCATCATTTTCAAAGCAACAAAAGCATGCTCTTAGAGTACAAGCAGCTGGTTATGTGGTGCATGAAGCTATTCTTTATAAGAGGACTATGGAAGGTCTCTTATTAAGGTGTGTTGCTGGTCTCGGGTTTGGTGTTCCAACCATTCTTTTGTCTGATGGGGAACCCATTTCATGGGGAAAGTAGTAGCTCGATTAATGTAAAAGATTGGTGTTCAACATGTGCAAGCTTCGCTTATTATCCACAGGGAAATGGACAAACTGAGTCTACTAACAAAATTTGAAAGCTATCTTGGATAAAACAGTGAAGGATAATCAAAGAAATTGGCATGAAGCCTTGACAGGTGCCTTATGGAGTTTCAGGTGTACTTACAAGTTGGCTACAGGATTTACACCATTTGAATTGGTTTATGGAGTGCAAGCTGTGATGCCTATTCATTTGGACATTCCTTTGTGTTCATTTGTGGAGCTACCTTATTATGAGAATTTAGGAGAAGTTCCAACTCCAAATCAAGTGCATAATAGGATGGATGATTTGTTGCAATTGCAAGAGATGAGACAAGAAGCATCAGACTTCAATATGAGGCATAAACAGAAAGTAAAGCTTCTCAAAGACAGGTTACAGGTTGTTAATCCATTGGAGGAAGGCCAATTGGTGTTGTGCAGGACCACTAAGAAGCATCTATCCAAATTTCAAAGCCCATGGGAAGACCCATTTCTGATTGATAAAGAGGTACCAGTGGGGCTTTCTACTTGATGACTCCAGAAGGGGAATTGTTGCCTAATCCCAGAAATGGCAAGGATCTCAGGCCTTATTTTGAAAGAGAAGTGCTATTCTAAGGGATTCAGATTTGGTATAGCTCCAATTATAGAGAATTTGTGGAGAACTTTTGGGTTACAGCAGGTCGTTTTTCTGTAAAACAGATGGTGACAGTTCCATAATACACAATCTATCCTACATCAAAACGTGTGTTTCGGGCGATCTGAATCCAACGAGCTATGGTGCAGGTCAAACGGAGTTCGGAACTCAAGATATCAGCTTTCAAAGTTTGCCACAGATTCTGAGGGCTCTGTTTCGTCACCGCTGTCATTTTGGACCGTTTTGTTTGTATCGATCCATTTTCTTTCTAAACATACATGTAAATGTGTCATTTGGGGACATGTCCCAAGGACCATATTACTATGTTTTGTCGTGGGTTCTCCGCCACTGGTCGCCACTGCTATTGGGGTGGTCACCACTCCACCACACCCTCGCCACCACTCACCACATTGGTCACCACTTACCACTCGCCACACTCACCATTATTGAGGTGGTATAGGAGATTGTATATACCGTATATGGAGTGATATACTGCGCATGCACGCAGGATATTTGCACGTATGCATTGTGGGATGATGATGACCGACATTATCGAAAGCGAGTGAGAGAAGAGAAGAACAGAGGAAGACGGTGTATTGGGGAGAGCATTTTGCTTGATCTAGTTATGGAGATGATGATTCTTTGTGTTGTGCATTGCCTTGATCTGATAGATTGAGCTTGGATTGTTGGGTTTTTCATCCTTCTTGCAAGGTTAGAGTTCGCACTCTAACAACGCAGCTTACTTTGGCCCAAGTGAAAACGGTCATTATCATGCACACATAAATCCCACCTTGGCACCGGGGCCCCAAGCTTATTTGCTTGCTTCATTGTCCAGGAACAAGCTTGTAGCTATTGCATCAATTCACGGGGGTCCCACAGTGCTACTTGATTGAGATGTAGATGGGAGCGCCGCAATTGTCGCTGAGAAGCGAGACTATGTGCCTTTGCCGCCATGGTGTTATTGAAGATGAAAGTCATACTCTTCCGAAATTGCCCCGCTTTTGAGATAGTCCTAATCATTTTTGACCTTAGCATTCCATTCCACGCCCACAAATTCTCGTAGCATCATTTGTGCATGACTTGGCATTATACATATTTGAGGTTCTAGATAAATCGCCTGCAATTCTCGAGCCCTCGTGAGTCATTATCTCTCGCTTGTCTAGTATCATCATTACCGCAAAGGTTTTTCCCTTGAAAACCTTTCGAGGCAGGGGTTTTTAATCCTAGTAGTAATGATTGTACTAGCCCATTGTATGGGTCCCATGACCTATTGGTCTCCGTGGGACGTTAAAAATTATTCTATTCTATTCTTGATGAATTTCTAAAGCCTTGGCAAACTAATCTTTTGTCGCCATGCCGACCTTTCCCAAGTGCCATGACAAATGTTTGCTTTTTTTGCTTGCTAATTTGTCATTGACTCCACCTTTTCACATGCTGTATGGTTTCTTGATGCTATTGACAATTTCACTCATGGAACAATGTTTTCCTTATCGACACCGCAACCTCGCATAATTTTGTCGTTTCCACTAGATGCCATACTTCTTTCTTCCTCGTCTCGTAGACATCGAACTCGGCAAATTCAAAAACGTTTTTGTGATTATGGAGGTCGCATGTTGCAATTGCTTTTTTGAGTGCTCAGATCTCCAATCTAAATTTTCATTTGACAATTGTTGCCTCATCTTGCCGTTGTTTCTACAAAACGCCATTTTCGCCAATTGCCTTGCCATTAGTCATTGATCACAAGAAGCCCGAACAAAAAAATGGATGGAGAGAAAGAAACGAGATCTCTCCCTCGAGAAAGGGGAAATCAACCACCCCCGATATTCTCAATAATTTTGAATTTCCTCCTCCCATAATACTAAAAAATAGTGCTAATTTGGGTGGACAAAAAGGACACTAAAAATGAGACACCGTGAATACGCGAGGACCCATGTTATTCAATATAGCATCACGTGTTACTTAAATCTAGCTATTGTTTTTAATGCTTCTAACCATTGTTTTTCTAAATATGGATGTACTAGAAAACGTGCCCACGCATTGCCTGCTAATGTCCAACTAATTATAGAAGTAGTAGATGTCGGCTAATTATAGAAATAGTAGTTTACTTCTATAAAGCACAGTTGTTCTTTGTTATATTTTGAAGCAGGAGCATGCTTTACTATGGTGACAACCATTAGGAAACCATTCTAGTTTGTTGTATTCATTGCATGTGAGTCTAATCCAATGTTACATCATCATCAGATTCAATGAATGTAATAATCATCAAATGGACATCACTATAGATAAAGGCAACCATTAAGAAAAATATTGGAGTCATAATTGTAGCTTAAAGAACGGAGGGCAACTTTCAAATAAGCTATTGTTTCCACATAGACATGGACTTTCAAAATGTGTTTATGCTATGATACCGCCTTAAGCATAGAACATAAAAAAAAGCAATAAACTTTTGGCTTTAGAACTAAACTTTGAGTAAAAGCTAATGTTGGTGCATAAAATCAGAAGTTCCTCTTATGCATAGACGGTGTGTGCCTAGTTGGATCAGCCTATCCACTAGGGTTTTATTCCCTGTCTGTAGCATTGTATATTGCGCCTTTGTTCTTGTCAATAAAAAGGAGATCCTTCAAAAGAAAAATCAATGTAAGTTGTTTGTTATCTTTCCAAAATATAATTGCAAAGGCAATGATCTAGGCTCCTACATCATTAGTCTCACCACCTTGTAAGGCACATTAAAAACTTTAGTTGATTATTTCTCTTTGTTCTTTGTACATAAGGTATCCAAGAAATACACAATAAAGATGAAGAAGAAAGACACTTAGGAACTTTGGCCTCAAATGACATATAACTCATTCTCATCCTTAAGACGAACACTTGTATCTTATCTCTTTAATTGTCAAGCACCCAACTCTTTTGTTTTATGTAACCATGAGTGCTACATGTAACCATCATTCCTATTCATATCTAGTTCATGTTTGCACATGTATGGAGGAACACATGGTGTACTTTAGAAGTTAACATTCTATTTTTGTGCAGATATGATGTAAACATGTTTACTATTAAAAATAAAGAGCTAAAGAATTTGTCATACCTTTAAGATAAGGAACAAAGAAATATACATATAAGACCGTTAATTTGGATATCAAAGCATTGTAGATAGGGCAGGATGGAAACAAATAATTTAAATAAAAAAATTTGTCACAATTTTGAAAAAGGAACAAACAAAAATAGAGGCTTGAATATAAGACCATTGCTTTGGATCCCAAAACGTTGTAGTTAGGATAGAATGCAAAGTATGCTGGTGCCATGTTCATACTGCAGAATATCAAATGTATCGCATCTACTTTCATTGAGTTGGTTAACTTAACAGACGCTTCATATTTACAAAAGTAAAAAAGCAGGGTGCTTAGAATCCTATGGACAACCAAATCATTTGATTTACCTATTCTATAGGTTATCCTAATCCACCCTTCAGTTCCAAACTTGATGAATCCAAGTGGACTCACAATAGTCAGTGGTTTTGTGTGTTGGCACTTGCTTTTCCTGTTTCAAAATTGAATATTCTTGCTGCAAAAAGTTAATTGCATTAGTTATACTTTAATCATTCAGCAACGCTCAATGAGGTCTATTTTTGACATGCAGCAACTCTATTCCCATTTATCAGCAATATATCATGGATATTTCATTTTATATTTTTTTTGAAGGATGAAAGCCAAAAAGTTTATTAATCGGATAAAAAGTACAAAATTTACATGTCTCATTTAACTGTGTAAGCACAAAAGATATTACGGTGAGTACGGGCCTAGAGCACAATGTACTTACTCCGTAATAGGAGACTAACGCTAGAATCAACTCGAAGATATCGAATCCGTCGTTCCATCATTTCTCGATTCAAGGAAGGAACACTGTAGACCGTCAAGATCTTTTTCTCGGCATCGTAATAACACCACATGCATGAATAAATGCCCCGAAAGATGTGGTGTTTAATGCGATCCCATATCGACCATAGGAGCCAACCGTAACCAAGATGGAATGCCCTCTGCTTAGCCGGGAGCCATGCATTGGGATAGGACGCCAAGAGGATGCATCGGCAATCAATGTAATTTGTTAAACGAACCTTGTAGCCAGGACCATGCTAGTTGAACCTCTTCGAAGATCAAGGGCCGTAACAACTATTATTGTAAAAGTTTGCACACATAATATTATCACAACAAATTTAGGAGTGCATAGTTAAGTCTAAAATCTATGACTATTTTTCTTCTCGTAATGTGCTCCCTCCTCCATGCTCCCCTTCACCGGCTGCACAAGTAGCACATTACGCTTGTTTAGTCAATAAGTTTGTGATTTTAGGGACCCCTACCCTCCCCCCCCAACCTCCTTGAGCCGAACTACTAGCTCAAGGTTACCCCCTATCTTGCACTCGATCATGGCCCTTAGGATTTGAGCTTAAGGACCATTAAAGATGATCTTATCATCGTCCATGATCGAAAGTGTTACCTTGTACAAGATGTCACATTTAAGGGACCGACGGGACTCGAACCCACTACACGGAGGGTAGGCATTAGCGACCCTAACCGAAAGGCCCACGCGATGATTTGGACCGAAACCAAATCACACGCTCCAAACCTGATAGTTAATCGTCACACTATCCTCCCTCAAGGCCCCCCTCCTTGAAGGCTTGCAACCGGGGAATTGGGGCGGACCAACTCGATCCGCAAGGGACCGAACACCGGGAGTGTGATGACAACCATCCGGACCCCCAACCCTATTACGAGTTGCCCACACCACTGGGGCATGAGTTGTCCAAATCATACCGGCACATTTAAAGACCGGGGCGGGACTCGAACCCACTACCTGGAGGTGGTAGGCATGCAGCCCTAACAAGAAAGGCCACGATGATTTGGGCGAAACCAAATCACACGCCCAGGACACGATAGTTAATCGTCACACAAGATCCCCTTGATTTGTGTACATCCGCCATCTTCATACCCCTCGGGTTTTAAGCTAGGAACGTCCCAACGATCCCATCATCGCGCATGACCATGCATACCTCATCACGACCCCTATGGGCATGAGTTGTCGTGCATGGTGGCAGCCATGCATCGTGGCAGCCATGCATCATGGCCCCAAGGGTTTTAAGCTAGGAACCCGCTGGATCCCCTTAAACCCCCTTTGGTTTGGGTGCATATTCACACGGGGGTTACTCAGGAACAGAGTCGAGGCTTGACATGGGCATATTTGCCCTTTATTCCAAGATCTGGACCGTACATAGCGAACCTCGTTTGTGGGGTATGCATGTACAAGTTTTTGTATCTCTTGTATATTAAGGTTTACAAAATACTATAAGGTTTGAGAGAATGTACTTAATGGTGTTAATTTTGTACATGTATTGTAAATGTTTTGGGGCTCTGCCGCCCTATATAACTTTAGTGTGAATATGCACCCAAACCAAAGGGGGTTTAAGGGGATTTTAATTTAAATGTGTCAAATGCAATGGTGTAGTTGTGTGTTAATGGTTTGTGTTAACTAAAAAATTTTGGCCTTGAGGGCCTTAAAATGGTGTAGAGGTGCATGTAATATTATGCATCGAGTTTCCTTAGTGCATGTAATATTGTGCATATAATATCCGTGCATGGAGATTCCTTAGTGCATATGAATCATAATAGAAAATGGTAGTAGAGCTAAAAACAAGCCATTACATTCCCAGTCCTAATATTAAGTGTGACATAATACCATATAGATAATAGACAAATGGTAACACATTTAAAAAAACAGAAAACATTAGTTCAAGACCAATTCTAAAAAGAACAAGTGCGGCAGAACAAAACTAAGAATTTAGAAACATGCTAACAATGACAAGACGGACATATACACTATCATATAGGTTTTAAATTCAACACCAAAAGATAATGAACACTTTCAAGACATTAACTCAATCACTTTAAGTTTCTCAAAAATGTTGCTAGCAATTTTCAAGACACTAACTCAAGACATTAACTCATCAAATGTCCTCGAGAAAAATCTCTCGTGCGATTTGGGCTTACGCAAATCTCGGGGTTTAGAAACCTCAAGTGGTAGAATCCCAAGATACAAATGGTAGAATCCCAACAGCACAAGTATCTTTTGAGTCCTCTTAAAGCAGTTCTAGTTGCCTAAGGAGCCTTTATGCTTATAGTTTTTTGCGCAAGGAAAAATAACTACATGAACAAATTCTCGACACAATTTGTGTAGGTGACGGCCGACTTGTGCTTGAACCCATCTTCTAAAGCACTTCTTCCCCGCTTAAGAATAAAAGCAATCTAGATCATTTGAAGAACATGAGGTAGAACAGTTGTAGAACTGGTCGCTTCTCTTGCTAAAGGTCGTTCTCATTGATTTAGCATGTGAATATGATCTCGCTTATGCTAGGAAACTAGTTTTCTCTCGTCCATATAATCTTTAGCCTCCTCTCTATATTCGTTCCTGCAGCCACTTCAGATGCAACAGGTTACCCACCTCAATATGTAACAAATTTTACATCGAGTTTCTCCAAACATTGTCAATAAACCTAAAATGTCCAAAGAATTATAAATCATGGATTGAGAAAGTGAAATACCTTTTTCTTAAGTTAGCATTGAGTACCTTTTCCGATTTGAACGCCACGATCATGACCTTCGGTGACTCTTCTTGAGTTCTCATTACCATTCTGATCTATTTCAAGCGAAAAACACCAATCGAGTCTTCGGATAGAACTTTATAGATAATAACTTGGAGAAGAGGGCACAAGAATATGCAAAGCCATCCGTATATTTAGATCCTCCTCCGCTTTAACTCATTCTCGCACGAATTGGCAAAGGTGCAAGCCATTCATGCATACTTTAGCAAGAGAGACAAGGCGGTTATCATACATCCTTACGTAACGAAGCGGCTTAAAGGCACCCTTCCGAAAGTGCTCGATCCTTTTCACACAATTATCAATTTTCAATCATTTTCGAACCCCCAAGAAGTAAAAACAGAATTAATAAACCTAGCTCCATAATAGTACTCCAATTGAGGCTCCCAGTGAGACTCCTGGGCGTATTGCTCATCACCATTGATAAGTAAAATGTAAAAATGACCTCAAAGAACAAAGCGAGTAGCCACCGACACCGAGCTTGAGTATGATCCGCCTAGAAACCCAAGAGCACGAAATCATATGAAATATCAAGTGTCCAATTGTGTAGAAGCCAAAATTTCGTGAGGAACAGGATCCGCTTCGAGATCCATTATCCCGATTGATAGACTCGGCCTTCATCTCATGGCGTTGATGGGAAGCCCGTTGCAGAACGCAATTAACCTAAAATAAATCTGATCTAGCTTTGTTGAGACCCCCTCCCCTTCCCTTCCCGTAGACACGCCCTAAAGTATCCCTTCTTCAATTAACCCTAAAATATCCTTCTTGAGCCTTGCCTCGCCATGGCGAGAATTAACAAAAACATAGGCTAGTAGATAGATAAGATAATAGATTTTTAGCTCGATTTAGGCAGAGATTCCCTGCCGACCTAGCAACCCTAAAAAACTAGACCAGGACCCTAATCCACACAACCCTAAAAACCCTAAAAACTAATGGAGGATATTCACCACAGGATTTGCCCCTTTTCTAAAAATCAACGGCTAACAAAAGGGTGCACTCTAGAAATACTATTTAGTACACCCGGATGAATATGGCCACCAAATCATATGAAAACCTTAGAAAAAACAAGACAAAAACACAAAAAACACCCCCTGTTATAATGCTAGATATTTCTATAAGGAGACAAGCTAAAAAGCTAGGGACATGAACATCATTAAACATCATTTTGATCAACATCATTTTGATCCAACATACATTCTATATGGAGACAAGTTAAAAGCCCTAAAAGCCAAGGGACATTAATATCATTCAAGCTCTTTTTTTGGATGCATTTAACTTGACGAAGGGAAATTTTCATCTTGAAATGCCCTCTTTTCCATAACAAAATAATGTTTATAATCTTTGGACGTCGAGTTGGTAAAGAGAAATGAAAATAATGTTGCTTTTATAAAGCCACGGACGATAGTTTAGGCCTTTTCAACTATATCCTTTCCTCTTACCGTCTTAATTGAAAATTTTCATCTTGAAATGTCCTCCATAACACTTGGAGTTTTTAACTTTTGTACCAAAACGGTAAAGAAAATGTTAGCGTGACAAGGCCGCAGTGATAAATTTCTTGTATTCAGTGTCAATCAGTAGGTTTTTTTTTTTGCATCAAACAAAATAGAAACAAGGTGTCACAGCGCCGCGAGGGTTGCCCTCAGATGGCCCGAGAGTGTGTTTTCATAGGTTCTTGATATGTTTGTGTTAATAGGTTGTCATGTTCAGCGGATCCTATATATAGGTTGATGTTGGTGTGGTAATAGTTTGAGGAGTGTATGTGAAATGGTCACGCCACTATCTGGGAGTGTATGTGAAATGGTCACTTTACTATCTCGCTAGACCCAAAGATAAAAGCTAACTAGCTATGCCGCATGTCAATTGCTTCAATTTGGTCCCAAAGGATGTTATCTTTACATTATCTATCTGAGTTTGGATGGATGAAACAAATGGCTTCGTGTTGAAAAATTGGCTGCCGATGTAATATGTTTGTATGGTAGTTTTAAGCGCATTGCACGTTGTGATTGCTTAACTGATGTTCTATATTTTTCCTCTTTGTTTAGGGTAGCTTTGTCATTGCTTTTTAAGTGCAATGTAATTCTAAGGGGTGGTACATTTAGAAGAATCGCCGATTCACAAGCCATACAAACCTGAATGCAATCCACGATTGCATTAGCACCCCATTTTAATTAAATAATGACACTTGTCAACTCTTTCAAAGGCATATCGAAACAATTGATGCAAGTTGTTTAGCACAACATTTCCACTTAATACATGATTTAACTTCATATACACAATATTATACTCAAAGAAGTTTGATCTTCACTTATTCACTAAAATTTTCTTGATTCTGGCGAAGGTTTTTAGGAGAATTCCGAAATGTATGTTTCTCCAAAGTCTTAATGAAATCGAAACAATCCGGTTTGTTTTTCCACAAAAAGAAAAGCGATTCTTATATAGTTTGACATATTATCCGGAAGAAAGATATATTTATCGTAGAACATTATGGCAAACTTGGTTGGATTTCAAGCTGGGATCTCCTTCTTGGCCTTCACCCCAGTCGGTTCTGATCGAAAAGTTGGCATCTAATTTACGTTAGGACAAGATATTTGCATAAAAAATAAAAAAAAAAAACGCATGACTTCCACTTTGCTAGCAATAGCAAATGTTCTATAACGGGATGGCTGCCGGGCCATGCTCCAAACTCCATGTCCTGCTTGATCATATAAACAAACCATCAATGCACAGTTCGTGCATATTGCCATCACACCCAATCTTTGTCAGACGCGAACATTTCTAAGATGTAAAATGACTTCATTATCTCGAACAAAGGAGCATGATAATCCATAAGACTACTTTTGGAGAATGTTAACCCGAAGCACCAATGGAGGATACATTATATGGCACGGTCTCACGAACATTACCGTGAGCTTGATGAATCGGATCATTATCTCCATCAAATTGTTCTCTGAAAAAAAGGACCCACATCGGAATGACCGCCTACCTCCTTATAATATGGAAATGAAAACACAAATATGGCAATGAAATTCACCGAGTACTAATGCAAGATCTTACTTACTATCAAGGCAAACAAAAAAAAACAAGAGGAAAAGAGGATCATTCACCTAACGATTGTTAAGTTTTTGAAGCAAGTTTTTTGTTGCAACAAAACCAAAGGAATGGATCAGTATAGACTTACAAAATAAATTTAATAAAAATCAAGTAAAAACAGCACTGGTGTGGACCCTATCCTTGCTGATGTCTTTATGGAATATATCGAGTATGGTAGCAAATGAGTTCTTATTCTTGCTCTTAGGTCTCCGTAGATTATGAAAATTGCGTTCCCCGGAAGGAAATGACTACCAATATTTGCAAAACAATATCTTGTTTGACCTAGCTCATTTTATTGAACCTATAATTTCATGTCTTGTCTCGATTAGTGATAAACGATGTTGGTTTTCTAAAAGACTACCTATGTTCCAAGTGAAAAGTCTGAAAATATGCGGTCATTGGACATTATGAAGTCTTAAATGTGTTTTTGTCTAAGCTCCATTCTTTTCAACCACCACATTCATATCCTTGCAATTAGCATCATGTTCACAGTGCAAAAGCATACAATGCCACTTATGGAAAGGTGGAGCATTGGAGGATGACGATCATGATGACCAACACATCATTGGAAAATTATATGCGCATCTTTAGGTTTGGAACTGACAAGAAAAGAAGATAAAAAGCTAAGTAATTTTGACTTTGTTTGTATAGTGCTGGGTGAAGTCACAAGACCTAGGTCCACTGCACAAGAGGCCGAAACTTGATTGACACTAGTGTTTACCACTCCTCTCTTGTTTATTGACTATAGTAAAAGTAAAAGAAGCAATTAAATAAATTTGAAACCAAGAAGCATACAACTTGCTCGATGCCTTCCCTTTGCAAGGCTTTAGCGAGGGCTCTTCTATTTTAAGAGTAAATGCATAAGATAACCGGGGAGACAAACTACAGTCCCTTACGATGTAACGCCCATAGGTCACGAGACATTTTGTATGAGATATTTATTGACTTGACAACATATGCACGGGCGTAATTACCTTCCCACCAAAGAATGTATAGATGGCATCAATGGGGTGAGAAGCAAGACCACCCCAATTCAATTGCCCATTCATCTAGAAGTCTCTTACATCATCTCATCTGAAAATGACCGGTGTTAGCTATGCTATCTTTCCTTAAATATATTTGTTTCACTTATTTATGATGTCCCCGTCACCTTTAATGCTTTCTCTAAACATGCTTTTTCTGCTTAAATATGTTGTTTCACTTATTTATGATGTCCTGGTCATATTCTATTCTATTCTATTCTATTCTATTCTATTCTAAACATATGACATCTGCCCTCTAAATACATTCTTAAAGCTCTATTCGGGATGGTGATGGTGCAAATACATTCCGTGCTTTTAAACCAACTCAATCAAGAGACTTATTCCATGGTTCCGCTAATCGTTTACGGTCCCAAATTTTGGTTGTTGCTTTCTCCAACAAACGTTGGTTACATGTTGATATTTAACAATGAAAGGCATAAGAAATAACAATTACCATGAAGTGGGAAGATATCTTTTACAACTCCAGAGACCTTAAGACCGGACAATATCAATTTCATGTTCTACTCCCGCCTTTAATTTCCTCGGGGAGAATCGAGAAGGATGTACACGAAATCATAACACTGATGTTGTTAAGTGCAATTTCATCCATACACTAATCATAAACCCGGGATACCCAATGCACTTTCAAGAAAATGGGAAACATTCATTAAGCCAAGTTGTAGCTACCCAAATAACTAGAAAACTCACCCGCGGATGAAGCAAAAAGTCAAGGCATTGATAGCGGCTCGATCCGGTTAAACGGTGGATTATCATATGGTCGTGTCTTATAAAAGCATCCATATTTGTTCCCGATCAAACACTACATCTAATCTGTCATCACATAGCTCTGATTTAGTAGGCTTCTAGATTTATGCACATTTCAATGCATATCAAAGACTCCAAAGTTGCATGTCAAATCATAGTTCATGGATAATGTAATCCCGAATATATGCATCTTGCACGGACCTAGATAAGTGGCCTTCTTAATCCGGTTTTTCAGCCTGAATGCCCAATCAATCGGAAGTGGGCTGCAACCTAATAATCACAAACATGTTTATCAATATAAAGCCCGAATTTCAAAGGATAACTAATTGAAGGCTCATTTTCAAGAATTCATAAAGGCAGCGAATTAAATCAACACGGTGAATGGAAGCTCCGAGGAGGATTTATCCCCGCCATAGCCTATCCTGTATATCGATGGCTAGAATGGAACGATCACAATTATATTCCTCTATTTTTGCTCCGATCTTGCAAATCAGGGGGCGTAAATTACGAAAGGAAAATCTTGATTACGCCGCCGGTTATTTTCGGTTGGAGCATCACGGATCGAGCGAGTGTGACCAGAGTTTACTGATGAATAGTAGGTTTGGGCGATCATCGGCTATATCTAGGTATATTCTAGCATATACCTAGGATATGCCATAAACCCACATAAACAAGGGTTTGTCCCCTAGGGCAACCAAAAAAAGAGAGAAAAGGAACATGACTTATATATGAAACCTATTTAACATTCAAAGCGTAGAACTAGATCTAAATACTTTTTACGGGGTAAAGCGCGAGCATTGAAATTCACGGATTTTTTATTGTTTGTTTTTATTTTAGGTAATTTTTGGGTTTCGACTTGTTGGTGTACCTTGCGCTCATCATATTTATTCATAGGAGGGTGATCATTTGGCCAAATTAGTTTAGACATTGATATGAAGGTTTGCGGGCATTGGCTCTGAAGCCATCTCGCATTCAAAGAAAAGCTATCAACCGTAAGTGAAACTTCGTGAGCAAATGCATCCAGGCGAGTACTCTCTACCCGCGTGAAGGATCAACTGGAGATTGTGAAATCCGGGTTAGGTTGTCTTCTAGCAGCTATGTTAAAGCTCCAAGTAAATCTAGAATGGCGAACCAAAACCTCCAACAGAGAATCGGTATATCTTCTTCTTGGCGAAACCCCTCAATCCGGTAGGTTACCTAGAACAAAGTGCCATGTGCAATTTTTCTAAAAATTTCATAGGGGAGCCGGAGCCATGTTTTTGCTAGTTAAGGGCATAAAAGCGCAATTTTGGGCACGAGGTGTGGAATTTTGCCACAAGAAATAGTTCATCTGAAAGCACGAAATCTAAGCTACAAATAGATGCGGTTTTGGGTCTCTGATTAGCCACTTGCAAGGATTCTGACTGCTCAAACACGGGGGCGAAAGAACCACGGTTTTCGCACCGCGGACCCATCAATTGCGCCTTTGCATTGCGCATAAAACTCCCATCTATTAGCATGAAACTCCCATCAATTCTTGCTGACAAACAACATTCTTTTTGCTCTCAAACCCACCATCATTTTGCTCACCTATTAACAAACAATTATGTCTTATCACTGCTTACAAAGCTAGCGCATGCATATCTCAATTTAACATCCCGAATATCAACCTTTTGCATACATCTTGCTAAAAAGGGCGAGAATGCATTCACACCTAAGAATCAAACAACAATTGAAACAATTTAACAACAACAATTTAGCGGTCTTGGCATACAAGTTTCAGCAACAATTTAGCAACAATTCAGCAACAATTTTGAGTCTTGGCATACAAGTTTAAAGAAAATGTGCTATTTTGCAATAGACAAAGGTCTATGTAAAATTGTTTATGTGCAAATTTGAAAACGCACCAAAGCCGACCAATGTTTACAAGAAGTAGCATTGACCAGCCACAACAAAGAAGACATGCATCATGTGACCTAGCTTTTCTTCCGAGGAGCTTTCTATCTCCACATCATTTGCGCAAAAGTGCCGTTAAGAGAGGTAAAGTAGAAACATCAAACTTACATGCAAACTTGGACTTACATTTTGCAAGTAGCGCTCACGTAAGTTCTTGCCCGTATCATCCATCCCTTTTGCCTTCTCAATTATGTCATGAGGCCTACCATCTTCAACAAAGCCTCTGATCAGCCTTGCTTTTAGCCAAGTTGTACCTTTGTGGCATCCGGAACACCACTATTAACATCGACAAACCCGACCCATGTTTGAGTGTCCACATTAACATGCGCATGTGATCTTGATTCATTTCTTCTAAATTGGTATCATCTCATCAATTGATACATGAGCGGCATCCATATGGTCTTGAGAATGCGGATATGAGTGTCTTCTAAGCTGCATCCTACCATAGAGCCAGGAGAATGGAGACATATTCCTAATTGCATTATACAATCTGGGACTTGGAGGCAATTCTTCTTCAACTTGACTATCTTGGAATAATGGCGGGCTGACTCTCTTTGTTCTTCCATTTGGCTACTAGCCACAAATCATATGTCACAACCTGCATGCCCTTCATTCTCTCTAGCTGCCCTCTTTGCTCTTAACTTTTGTCCCTTGCTTGCCTTCTAGCCTCCATAGCATCCTTGTTAAGCTGGTATCCAAGGGCTTACACCATTCAAGATAGGCCTCCCATGCCTATGAGGTCCATATATTAGATCCTAAACCTTCTCTGACCTACCTCCTCCTATGCTTCTTCACTTCTTTTCCTAGCTTCCCTCTCTTCCTTTCTCTTTTTGCATCTTTCCAAAGCCTCCTCCCTTGCCAATTTCTTTCTTTGCATTGTGCAGCTAGCTTCTCTTCTAACTTTCTCTTCTTTTCCTCCTCATTCCTAGCCTTCCTTCTTTGTTCGTCCGATTGCTTGACACCATTGTTCGAGCTAACATGATGCACTCCAGCCCCGACAAGGGAAGATTTCGTCTTCTTGGGGTTTCAGCCGAGATATAGAGTCATTGTTTTGGGGTTTGAAATACTCTAGACATTGGTGTTCGTGGGCCATAGGTAGAGCGTATCTATAAGCAACATTAACATGAGGAGAAGAGTGATGTACAACCGGTGCTTGCATGTGGCAAAGGCCTTGCAATGTTAGGTGCTTGGTTTTGAGGGCACATTGCAATTTAGAAGAACATTGCTATGTCTTTGCCTCAACAACATTTTGCTCAAAATTTTGATTGTTACCTTCTTCATGGTTCTTTGTCGCGCGTACAATTGATTGGGAACACTTGATTAGCATCGAGGGGCTCTTTGCACCTTCATTTTCAGCATCATTTGATTGTAATCTCCATGCTCCCATGGTTGCAACTCCACTTCCCTACAGTCATCTCCAATTGCCTCCGACTTGTGGTGTCACTTTGCCCTTCACAAAGGGCACTAAACCCGCTTGATCTAAAACCGGAGAGGATGTTACTTGCAGACTGTCATGGATGACTTCAAAGCTCAGTAGATAATTGTAGCTGTGTCTTGCTTGCTTGGTTCAGCATAACGGTGTTTTAACATATAAATTGCTCTTTCCTTCTTAAAGCACTTCTTGAAAGGGCCAAACACCCGACACATCCAAGGGCTGCGGCTTATGTGAAGTGTGTAGTGGCAAAATAAAAAGATGCCTCCTACCTCTTTGGCTGCCAAAGATAGTGTCAAGATCCACATGAGTCTTGTGGCCATCAAGCACTAGCAAATGTGGTGTACTTTCGGTTGCAAGCTCCAGGCACCTTCTTGCGAAATGATCAATTAACCAACTTTTAAAAGCTCTTTTGTCATCCATGCTTCACCACGACAAGCCATCCAAAGACACACGGTTCACATCTAGATACATAGTCATCTCGATCCTCTCTCTCCTTTGAAGATGTAGAGACTAGGAAGTGGAAAGCCATCTGCATTGACACATGTAAGTCGCATCACCCATTCTCTATTTCTCATCACAACTTCATGCACGTTCCTCTTTCCTTTCTTGGCAATAACCTTCATTCCGAAAACCTTACCGGCTTGGACACGGTTTGTCGATTCCAAATTCTAGATGGTGGAAACTTGAACTCATCCAACACCTTCTCAAAAATCATCGTGGGAACTTAGCTAAGTAGCGGTTGTTGGTGCTCGGCCTGGCGAGGAATCCAACGTTCGTGAGATCTTGTGCTATCTCTGGATGCCTTCCTTTGAAAAGCTTCCACCACTTGTGTCACCGGAACTCCATCCCTAAATGGGTTGGTCTATCAAGGCATATTTCAGCCACAAACTCCTTCAACATATCTAGAGTCAAAGGCATTCCCGATCTGCCCTCTCTAATGCCCATTCTACCAAAATTCCGGTGATTCTTCTTCTGGCTTGTCATGGCTATAGGATGCTTACCATGCTACATTCCTCTACCATAAAAATAACTTCTAATTGTAGACTTCGAGGATGCTAAATTCTCTTGCTTTGCTCTTATGCTCATCACATTCCCCTCAACAAGTTCGATTGCCCTCTTCATGTCATCATCACTCCATTTACCTCTCTCACATCTAAGATAGCTCCCTTCATTCCTGCTATTGCCTTCCCTAATCTTCCTCTTCTTTGGCTTCTTTTTTGCATTTTAACCGTTTAGATCCCCACACTCTCTTCTACATTATTTCATCCATCGGATCTACATGCTCTCTTCTCTGTGCTCTCTGTTCTCGTTAACTCATGCTTGGCCATGCTCAACGTGTAAGGTGGTGGCCATCTTGGCGTTCAATCTTGTTTAAGACAAAATTATGGCGGGGTTGTGCTATGGGGGCTTGTGCTATGTTTGGAACGAGGTGCTAAATGGTCGAGCAGTCAAAAGAATGGTCGAGCAACGCCGATGCGGGGAATGGTCGAACGAGCAATCGCGGAAATGAAGGGCATCCATGTCGTGAACGCAGGGGGCTCCTGCGCAAGATCTGATTTAGGGCCTGGCGCAAAACATGGCCGGTCTCCCCTATCTGCACAACTTCTTTTGAAGAACTTTGAGAAGATGGTCTTTTGTGAAGAGTACAATTAACAACGAATCTTGTTGATTTTGAAAATTAGATCTATGAAAAATTTGTTGACACATAATATAATATGGCATGAATTATCTGGCCTGAAGCCGCTTAATAACCTGAAGAAAGGAAACGTACTGTGTGCTCTGTAACCTTAAATGCAACTAGATCAAGCGCCGGCTTTTTTTGAAACCGTAAAATTCCTGAATGGGCGCCCAGAATAAGCAGGGAAAAACGTCCCTGCATCCAAAGACGCAGGAATAAAAGTTTAATAGAAGTGTTGATGGCTGCGAGATGTGAAACCGCGGTCAGATTGAGAAAATAATCCGCAGTACAACAATACAAGTGCGGAGATTTAGCTCCACGGCATGAATAAATCTCGCTGTTGAAAAGGTTTGACAGCTGTGGAATCTGAACCCATACCCTGAAAACAAAATTGACGGCTGTGGGATTTGAACCCACGCCCTTTCGGATTGGACCTAAATCCAACGCCTTAGACCACTCGGCCAAACCGTCGTTGACGTATTTTTGTGCTATTCAATTTTCTAAGAGGATATTTAAAAGAATAAAATACAACTAGGAACGCTGCCATTTATGGCATCATGTCACAAAGTAACGAGTCAGAGAACGAAGTTAGAGAGGGACAGGAATTTGAGTTGGGCGATAATATTGTTCTCCGGATGCAAAGGTTGATGACTCGCATTTGCGCACTGAATTAAACTACTGAGTGACATTCCAGTCTCTAAAAGGACTTCAATGTTGCCACTTATAGACGCATCTAGATGAAGTTTAATAGATCAGCTTCGGTTCAACTTCTAGTATCCTATAATAAAAGAATATATGCCCTTATAGAAAGTTCCCTAGTAAGATTATTGACATGAAACCAATTTTGTTATCTTGCTGTGCACTTTAAGAATATCATAATCTTTGTTGTAATCAGCCATAGACATAGCTTGAGGCAGCCAAGGATGCAAGTACAATCTATGTAACTGCATATATATTGATTATCGTTATGAGCAAATTGATTGGGAGATATGGTACCAAAGGAGGATCTCCAAAGCCACTGTATTAAATGTCAAAGCTACAGAGCATTTAAGCCAAACACTTAGGAAAAAAAGATCATGGACATGCAGATTCTAGACATGCCATACTTGTCAAATAATCAATGAGTATGCTAAATTATGACAGCAATAATTCAACTTTAAGTGCTAAACTTTCAGCGGTATCACCATAACCAGGTCTAAACAGAGATCTAAAGTTTTTTCCAGCCCAATGCATGCTGCAGCTCCTGACGCTTGGAATTTTGTCGCTACAAATGCCTTTTGCTCTCCTCAATAGATGTAAGTTGGTGAGAATTTCATCAGGATCATGGCAAAAGTGTACATGAAGGATTTTTCAAAATATTGCTTTGCCTCTACATCACTTTACATTTTACAGAATCTAACAGATATTTCCAATCTGAAATTGTGTGATTTTCTTAGAATAGATCTTCTGCTATGAGCTAAAAGTCCTTGTATCTGACATGGTGGGAGATATAGAATCACATGTTAAATGAAAGAAGCAAACAGAATCTGCGTTTTAGACATTGGAGCATATGTTAGAATGCTATCAGAACAATACCAATATTCATTCTTAAAAAAAGGAGTATTATTCCCACTTCCTGTTTGCAAATACTAAGGATGTCAGTCTCATCTGAACTATAAGAAGTTGAAGGATTTGGCACCATAGATTAACCAGCTTTTCATATGGTTAATGCCAAATCAACAAATAGAAAACCTTCAGTTTATTGAATCACTAACCATATGGCCATTATAAGCCTAAAGCTCTTGTGAAGCTTACTTGCTGGCTTCTTCTCGCCTATTGTTCTCCACAGACATAATAAAGTTCATAGCCGCTCCAAAGAGTAGGATTGTAGCTCAATTCTATTAACATATGATAGCATAACTATACGGCACGACTAATCATGCAACCACATTAGGGAAATCCTTCCAACTGTTTTCCTGCAAGCCTGAAAACTTTTTTGTCGAGTGCACCTTCATCTATAGCACATAGCATATTAGTATGCCAAGGTACCCTGCGGTTTTACACATAATAGAAGACAATAGAAGACGACGATCAGGTAACTACTTCCAAACAACACCATGGTATATATTGCGTATATATTGCTAATCAGGGCACTAGAGCTGAGTAAAAAACACCAGGAAAGCAAATATGCTCTTGAGGCTGTGTTCAATTCATGCCTTTCTCGCCATATACGCATCGAACAGTAAAAATGTTGGTTATATGAATTGGTTTATATGGATGCTTATATAAGAAGCTGATGCCTCGTCCATTCTTATCTTTCTTGCTATACAAGCAACGATCACTGTAAAAAAAAAAAGTACATATGGATGTTTTTGCAAATTTACTTTCATAGAAAGTATAAAAATTGCACAAAGCATTCTCGAACTTCGGCTGAATGAGAATAGACAAAAACATACGTGAACCAACATCAGAACCAGTTACTGCAGACGCCACCCAATTGGAAGACCGCAAGGCTGAAACCCTGGCTTCGGTGAACCCCGGGCCATGATCTTCAGCTCTGTCTTCACAACAATATGTCATGCACGTCCAGCCTGTGATAACTATACAAGAATATTAAGCCAATGTTAATCTCTCACGAATATTTGAATCATTGCAAATTGGTTGAATGGTGAAAACATGTAATTTGCTTCACAATTATAATTTTCACATGTGTGTTTTATGGACACATAGACACATTTATTATAAGCTTTGATTATAATTTTTTTATGTTTATGGGTTTTTTATCCAGCGTTGGATGTGAGCCATTGATGGGCGGGGATATTCATGGCATTGTTCCGCATCTACGGCTATTAACATTTTACCAAAAAATGGCATGACAAATCTCGATTGGACATATGGTGTAAAAGGAGCATTGCCATAATAAACACAAAATCTTGAGGTGGCCTATCTTCTTTTTCAGCTATGCCATTGTTCCTCTCCACCTTATTTTTAATGAAGGTGTCTAACCAATCAAAAAGAATATAAAAAAATCAACGGACATAATAACCATTTGCTTCTCTTTGATTGGACTCGACTTTGTCTTTCGGAAAAATCATCATTGCTAATGTCAAATGCATTATGTTGCCCCTCGATTTCTTTGCTGGAAATAAGTGGTCTTTCAAGAATGACAATACAATAAGAATGTCCTAGATATGGTAGATACTTGTAACATGGTCGATTTTATAATGATCTAACAAGGACGGCAGCTCATAGCAACATAGCAAGACATCCAAAGGTGGCCAATTTGGTGATCATAATATGAAAGATTGGTATTAGGGATGGAATTCCATGAAAATACTAGTATCCAAAGGCGATTGTAAAAGTCAAACTTCCCAAAGAAGGTAAAGTGCATTGCCCTTAACATTTTTGAATCTGCGATTTGTAAATCCTAAAAATGACGGGCATGATTAATGAAGAGTCCTAGAGTACACATGATAGCAATAGAAGGACAAACTTTCTTATGTTTGTGCATCTTTATATTCTCCTTCCTAAATAACAACATTAAAAAAATCGAGTAGAGTTTTTTTTCACATTAAAAATGATTCAAGGTGGTCATGAGACAATATAGGATGCACATTGAATGAGTTACAACCCCACACTTATCGGAGGACAATTGAGAATCACAAATCAAGACATTTTTGAGAAATAAAAAAAAAAGCGAGAGGGAAGGAGGAACTATCAGAGCCAAGTTTCGATCTTGGGACCTGTGGGTTATGGGCCCACCACGCTTCCGCTGCGCCACTCTGATCTTGATAACAATCAGTGTACTGAACATCTTTTAGTTTGTTCATATGCAATAGATTACCAAGTTCTTGCCTCGCACAAGCCAATGTTGCCTAATGTTCACCAATTCCGAAGGCCCTCTCTAAATTCATTTTAGAGAATGCACATGGACGTAGAAAAACTTTCTTGCATTATTCTTATATAAAACGAATAAAAGCACTATAGCCACGAAAACTACCTCTAAAATCACTTATATTATCAAATGCCTTTGGCAAGATTTGATTATCTACCACATTGCTAGAATAGAATTCAATAGACATCTTCAATGTTCTCTAAGAAGGTAGAGTAGAATAGAATCTAATAGACATTTTAAATGTTCTCTAAGACGGATGCTGGCTGTGACACAAAACAACCATGACAAATTGCAAAATAACAACATTAAAAGAATCGAGTAGAGTTTCTTTTCACATTAAAAACGATTCAAGGTGGTCATGAGACAATATAGGATGCACATTGAATGAGTTACAACCCTACACTTATCGGAGGACAATTGAGAATAAAAAATCAAGACAGTTTTGAGAAATTAAAAAAAAAAACAAGAGGGAAGGAGGAACTATCAGAGCCAAGTTTCGATCTTGGGACCTGTGGGTTATGGGCCCACCACGCCTGGCCAAGCGCCCACTCTGATCTTGATAACAATCGATATATCAAGATCTTTTAGTTTGTTCATATGCAATAGATTACCAAGTTCTTGCCTCGCATTGCCAATGTTTCCTAATGTCTACCAACTCCAATTGCCCCTCTCAACTTCATTTAGAGAATGCACATGGATCTAAATCAAAAGAATATGATACATGTACAATGTGATCAAAATTGCATATGGGGGCTAGTTTTTTTTTTTGGGATGTACCTTCTTTGCATTTAGTTTTTTCTTCTTTACGAAACAAAATAGAGTTATGATCAATAATGCCAAATGAAATATTGCACACTAGGTAGGTACACGGCGGGTTTACGTTCTTGAGAACCTAAGTTTACTTGTTCCACTACCATCATCAAAAATTCTTTCAATTGTTTTGACATCCAATTTCAATACCCTGAACATTTCAAACTCATATTTTCACAAGCTAAAAATAAATACAAATAAATGGTGTAATCCATAAAAAAGTACGACTTTAAATTTTGCTTCAACAAGAGTGCAAATGGGTTGCTTGTATTCCACGGGACATTCTTGTATGTCGGTGGAAAACATTGCATCCGTTTCTCAAGTAGTTACTCTATACGCATAAATGCTTCCCTCTTCCTATATATATAGAGAGCCCGGACAACCGTTTTAGGACACCGGTTGCTGGACCCCATTTCAAAAATTAGTCCCACCAAAGACTGAAAAGATTACCATTTGAACTCGAATGGCGATAAACGAGGTCCCATTTTTGAAAGCAAAAGTGCGGTACAAATGGGGCTGCCCTAGATTATAATAATGTGATATATTACAATGGAGGGTTGTTGTGGGTAGTATCGTGTGCTTGGTTGTGGATAGTTGTTCATTTCTACGCCGTCCTAGATCCCGAAGGTGTTTGAGCATCACAATCCTCTGAAACCTTTGAATGAAACACTATATAATGAAAGCCAAATTGAAAAATGTTTAGGTGTTGAAAGGTAGAGATGTCGAATGGTATATAGGTTGTTTGGACATTTTCCATTTCCATGCAAATTGTTCCCAATCTATTGGAGGAGCTTCAAAATTGTTATGGTCCGCTAAGGTTTGGATGGTATGTTAAGGTTTTCGTCGCGAGACCACCTAACCTTCCTTGAGGATCTTGCGGCCTCCGACGATAGTTCCTTGAAGCTACGACATGCCATAGCTTTTTTGTTGCGGTTTGATGGAGGGGGTCGACTTGTGTGAAGCCGGGTGCGGCCGAATTCGAGAACACCATTGGTTTTGCTTCTTTTATTTGTCTTGCCTCAATCGTGGGTTCGTTCTACACCATTGACATTGCCATGCATTTTTCTTTCAAAGCTTTAATGGCCACCGATTTGGCACAATCTAGGGAATATCCGCCAAATCAATGGACGTCGACGTCCGGCCGGAGGCGATTTGATGCGTTGTTAGTGATCGAGGTAGCCAAAAGGGGAACGCTTTTGAGGGGTAGCCCCTTTTATAGAAAAGTACTTTTTAAGGTACTCTTTTAGGGATGGGAATGAAAGGTCAGTCAATGGGGTTGTGCCATGTGGCGGTCGACAATATATTCACATGTTGCAATATGTGCAATATATTGGGGTCTAGGGATTGCGCCCATGGGAAATCTATCTTGGCTAGCGTGTATATCGTTACATCAACATATGCTATTGACGCGGGCAGCATAATATACGATTCATATCGTACATTATCCCGGAACGTCACTTGTTGTACCTCATATCGATTGTTTTTTACCATGCTTATAATTGTGAAAAGAAGCTTAGAGGCTTATTCAAATTAAAGAGATAGCCATGAACAACCTTAGAGCTTATTCAAGTTGATCAGCTCCGCCATTGGGTTTTAGAGCTTGCAAAATCATCATGGCGGGCTCTTTTGTGAGTTTTTACAAAGATTCAAAAAATAGATCCTGATAAACCATCCATTGAAGCTATGCCGACCTAAAATGAAAGCCTCTCCTTAGCGGGCTATGGTGGTATTGTAAGTGTCACCACCAAACCCCCATCCAAAATAAGCAAGATATCTAGGAATTTCCATAAAATGGTGGTTAACGATGCATTAAAAAGGCTGATGACAACTGCCATAGTTGTTGCAACAAGGATTTTTCACATTCTACTGAATTATATCGGTTGGCACCGTATAATAACAACGAAAAGATAAGAATCCGTTAATTTTCAAGTTATGGTAATGGTCTCTAAGAATGCCACACAAAGATATGAATGTATTTATGTAGTGGCCATTTTTATTGATTCTGTTCACAATGTATAGCTTAATCTTTAATATAGGTTTTCATACATCCTGACCCAAAAATCACTCCTCCGTGAATGATGATGGCTTCTAAGAATGCCATAGAGAGTTGCGGACTAACAACAAGAAACAAAGACTAAGAATATAAAATATCCAATGGAACGTTTATAATGACAGTATGTGCGTTCCGACGCATTCTGACGCATCATTCAACTTCCAATAAGGGTTTGCTCGCTATTTGCTTCAACAAATAAACGGAACCAAAGGTGACACACCTAAAAAGGCACAATGTTCGATTAAAGAATATTATATGCCTTGTTATGCTTGTGATTTTACAGTACTTAGTCTTCTAGACTTTGCTTACAAAGATCTATAGTGTTCAGAAGGGGGTTGAGGATGTGGACAAAAAGATCCAATATATTTAAAATCTCTAGATTCAAACAACAACTAGTAGCCTTGGCCAATCGAGAACATCAAGCTACAACTTCATATATTTGGTGTTTAAAGTTTGCCCTTCCTGCTCTAGATAACAATGTTGTGCTTAATTTCCATGGGTATTTTATCATAGTTGGGGGGCTTCATGATATTTGGTCCCCATTCCCTTTTTTTTTTCCTCGATTAAGATAAGATTTTGAAAAGGTTGGGCCCGAAATTCTTACAAAGGTCTTGTGTTTTGGTATTCTTCATGGAATTGTCCTTCGATCACGGATTTTGTGGGCATCATCTTACCAGTTCGTGTTTTTATATATTTTATAAAAGCATGATATTTTCCATTACATATGCCATTACTTTTGATGCAAAATCTTGGAGCTCTCTAGTCCTATCTTTTAGGAAAAGCGTGATCAATTTAGTCATTTTATTGCACTAAAGTGTTTGGCTAATTCGTCATTGTTCTCGAAGTTTTATCGGTTCTTTTTCTATAGAGCAAGTGATCAATTTCGTCATTTTAGTGTTTGGCTAATTGGTCATTTGTTCTCGAGTTTTGCAAGTCCTTTTTCTATAGAGCAAGTTTGTTGGCATTGTTTGGAGCAAGAGAAATGATACTAAAATGATTGTTTCTAAAGCTAGAAAAAAATAATATATTTTAGCTTAATCCTAATAATTTGTTGCTTCTTGAACTATAAAATATTGTTCCGATTGATTTACGCTAACATGTTACAAAATCGAGGTATCTATTCTTTTTGTAATGGTTTGCTACTTCCATATAGTTGCAAATAAAATAGACAAGAATAAGTTGGAACTTTTGTACTCCAAAGGAGCTTGAACGAAATATAAGTTGTTCATAATTACGATATAGCACCGCTTCAATGTCCAAATGGCCTAGTGAACTCTTCAAGATGCAAAGTTGAAACCAAATCTCAAGCTAAGCAATAGGGCACGCAAGAAGCATATATGAGAACATCTCCTATGGAAAAGAAGTCGCATCTAAAGCAGATGTTATAGAAGCGACAATGTTTGCCAATGATTACGCTTCTAGTGCCCTATCAATGGCTATTAGACTACAAATGATGCACAAGTATGGAATAGTGCCAAATAAAGCAATATACGCTTGTGAGCATGCACAAAGCTTTATGGTCTAGCAGAGGGAAGCCGATTACATGTCAAAATAATCTACAAATTAGAACCAAGTATGCCCCTATAGCAAGCTTGGAAACAAGCATGCAAGAAGGGTGCTAAAACATATTGTGTAGTGATGATTCTAACCATGATGACAAAAAGAGAAAGGTTATGAGAAAAAGTTGTATCCATGCACTTGGTGAAGATAGAATCCTCCTTAACATTCAAATTATCCACATGTCAAGCTAAATTGGGCTTAATTTGGCTCTTTCTTTGGAGAGCAAGTATCTTCATTTCATACTACCTTTTAAACTTGGTTAACAATCACTTGTAGTTGACATAAAATATGGTAAAAAATTGTGACTTTTCTCTAGCCTCTTAAACATTCCCCCCTCTAGTGCCTAGAAATCTAGTACAACACGTGAACCTTTGAAACCAGGAATAAATTACTAATCGATGGCTTATTAGCTATAATGACTTTAGCTAAACTTGCTCGATATTAGTCCCAAAACTTTCTGTGGTTTAGCTAAATTCTACACATTTTTTCTCTCATACTTTCTAGTGTTTAGCTAAACTAACCCAAACATCAACCCAAAAATTTCTATGGTGTGGCCAAAAAAATATTAAGCCAAATTACTATACTTTTTTCAATATATTCCATTTATTTTGGTCATTTTCTTTGTGAAAACATTTTAAAATAATACTAACTAGCAAAGTCTAGGACTTAAATTAATTCATAATGCTAGAAACTAAACTACTAATCATATATTTCATATAAACTACAATGATGTTTAGCTAAACCGACCCAAAATCCATTCTAAAAAGTTCTATGGTTTAGCTAAACAATACAAAATTTCACTCTCTTACTTTCTAGCATTTGGCTAAAGAGCTCCAAGGTTGGTGCGGCCCTCGAAAAAAAAGTTAAGCTAAATTATTATTTTTTTCCAATTTTTCCATTTACTTTTGCCAATTTTTTTTTTGAAAATGCGCGAAAAAAATTGCCAAATAGCTAAGTTTAGCCCTTAAATTATTCCATGATCGCAACTTAGACTCACGATTTTATTCCCATTGGAAACATCTCCTCCTCTAGGATGTTGAATTTGGTAAGGTCAATCACTTGTCATGGAGCCCGAAAAAAACTTGTAAACATTTCATACGATAACGCTTCTTTCGCCTTGTTCCCGCTATGAATTGAGAGTCCAAGCCACAAATTTTCCCGGGACGCCGTGTTCCCTTCCCCCGCAATTTTATCCAAATGTCGATTACATCCTTAAAAATATCTGAATTATATGTATACAACACAATGTTACAAAATATGCTTCAAGATTGAGTGAATGCTAAATCTTACCGGGCCGATAGATATGCTTGCACAAGTGACAAAGATTAGTTTGATATTTCTCCGGAATGGTGAGTGCAATATCTTCCTCAGAATACGTCGCACTTTGAAGGGCATTTACAACACGCTCATCTTGTCAATGGAGAACAAATTTCGAAAAAAATTGATTGTTTGATGTTAGAAACTATTGGTACTTACTTGCATTAGTTGTACACCAAATACGCTACTTATCGCCTCTTTTCTCATTCTCATTACAACATGCTATAAAGTCGGGATATGTTAGACATATACCTCCAAAGAGCGTCTCTGTTTTTCCTGTTTCATGGATCAGACTGGGATCAGATATACTATTGGTAATTTCACCATATCTACTAATGGTTTCATAAATGTCCCTTGTTCTCCGAATGTCAAAGCCTTCAAGAATTTCTATGGTCATATCTTTCACAGGGCAAAAGTCAATGTGCACTATTTGTAAGATTACTGAAAGTACAAGTTAAAGGACAAGTCATTGTGTATTATACTTTTACCACTATAATATAGAACCATAATTTGTAAGTATCTCGAACATGCTACATACGCAGTTTTGACATAATCACAAGACCCTTTCACGAAGTCTGGATTCCCCTCCACAAGATAAATTAGCCGCTTCCGCATCTCTTTTTTCAAATAGCTTGTAAGATTTTCGATATTTTACATATAAAAGAGCACAGGGGGAAAGTTTTAAGAAACAATTACCAACAAACGCAGCTTTTGTCGCTTATACCGTGTATCTTTGATCTACCGACTTCCTTTCAACAATAAAATCCAACATATACTCGACTTCACAACCTTATGTCGAGCTATCCGGTAGCATCCCCAACAGAAGGTGGCGATCCGGTACACATCGGTGTGGGAAGATAACTTTGGTCTTAAACTAAATGTTCATGGCTTACCTCAACTTCCACCTTATGTTGCTCACGAAGTCTTTTCAAAGAAACCTTGGTTTTGTATTTAGCCCGATAATATGCCACAATCAAGATGCAAGAATTAGGATATCCACATACACAAGTAGATCAAACATGCATGTTATATGTCCTATGTCCGTATTCCGCCAAAATTTATATTTGTCATTTGAAAAGGGTTTAATTTGCTTTTTCCCTTACCCTTTAGCACCACGGTAAACTGCTCCTCGTCAGCCTAAAATAAGTATCACATCATAAACTCAGTAAAACTTTTCTCCAACATGAAGAGGCGGTATTGCAAAGCCGGCCTAAATTTGTACATCCGGATACCGGTGTTGTTGATAGAGAGCTCGCTAGTCATGGTTGGGACTGAACAAGCAACGCAAAGAATATCGATTGCCATTAGAGCAAACCAAATGTGCCGGAACATATAAAGCAACTTGCCCGCATTCCCGTACTGCATAGAAGAACCATTGATTGGGCATGCAAGCATGGGGTTTCATGAGAAGTTCCCTTTGGTTTAATACATTAATTGTGCAAAGAACATTGATGGGCCAAAATCAACTCAAGAGAGCATTATTTTACCCGAACATGCCTTACCTTTCCGCACCCAATGAACTATCTTGAGGTGGCCTATCTTCTTTTTCAGCTACGCCATTGTTCCTCTCCACCTTATTTTTAAAATGAAGTTGTCTAACCAATAAAAAGAATATAAAAAAATCAACTGACATAATGACCTTTAATGTGTGGTTTGCAAGAATATGATACATGTACAATGTGATCAAAATTTCAAAAGGGGCGAGTTTTTTGGGGATGTACCTTTCCACATTTAGTTTTCTTTTGCCCGGGAAACAAAATAGAGTTATGATCAATACGCCCAAATGAAATATTGCACACTAGGTACTTGGCGGGCTCGTTCTTGTGAACCTAAGTTTCTATCGCTCCACTACCATCATCAAAAAAATTCTTTCAATTGTTTCAAAGATCCAATTTTCAATACCCTCGAACATTTCAAACTCATATTTTCACAAGCTAAAAATAAATACAAATAAGTGGTGTAATCCATAAAAGAGTACCCGACTTTAGTCTGCTTCAAACAAGAGTGCAAATGGGTTGCTTGTATTCACGCATATTCTTGTATGCGATGGAAAACGTTGCATCAGTTTCAGCTGTAGTTACTCTTCCGTGATAAATGCTTCCCTCTTGCCATATATATAGAGAGCCATACCTTCGTTTTCCTGACACACCGTTGCACGGACCCCATTTCAAAATTCGCCTAACCAGCGAAGAAAGATTACCATCCTAACTCCGAATGGCGATGAAACGAGGTCCCGCTTTTGAAAGCAAAAAGTGGCTAGGATCTTGTACCAAGTATTTTCTAAACTCTATTTCATTTGTCGTTGTCTACATTTATTGTACATTAGCTTGCTATTTATATTATTGTATATTCTCGTCTAGGATCTTCTACCAAGTATATTTTGGCAAAGATCTTATAGTTTTCTTTAAATTATTGCAGTCCCAAATTGATAATGAGATTGAAGACTCTATATCCTCGAGTACAAAGATAAGCTTAACACGGAAGAGGCTAAAGCCAAAGCGAAAAAGAAGTGAAGACAAAATGGGTGAAGAAAATGGGTAAATACTTGGCAATACTAAACTCGAATTGGGGAGGCAATTGGATTAACTTAGTCACCAAAGAAGGATCCAAGCAATACATACATGAGATTAACAATTGAGAAACTCTATGACATGACAAGAGCGAAGGTGATGAGTCTATTAGAGATAGAGGTTCCTTTGGATGACTTCTAACACTTATTATTGTGCATAGTTATAAGATTCCTAACAATGATAAAGACTTCCATGAGTGGGTAAAAAGGAGACATGGTTAGAGCATCTTGTCCATAAATCTCAAGAGACCTTAGAGTCGGTTCTCATGGACGATGGCATTGTTATCATACATGGTGCTAAGGATTTAGCTAAATGGTTTCAGAATTCAAATTGAAGTACGTAAATGAGATGTTCAAAAGCTTTGATAAGAATATGTCTATGATCACCAAAATGGAGGATGCATTTGAACCAAGGGCTTCACAAATGAGTTTGCTACAGGTGATCCTAATTCTATGCTTTAAGTTTGTTTTGTTTACCTATTAGTAAATTGACCAGCTTTCTTGCTTGAAACATTCGTGTAATTTGCATTTTTGTGTGGCCCGTAATTATGTGGATGACATGCCTATACCGTAACCTCATGGGCAACAAGGTCGGGTTAGTTCGCTATGTATTCCCAAAAGGGAAATTTGGATAGACCAGAGGATTGTCAAATTGGGAGATTAGCAATTGCCCTTGGTGGATAGACTTTCCAGCAGGCATCATTCCGTAAGAAGAAAAGGAGATGCACAACAATATGCTTTCATCCGCTGCGCATCCTTTGTGGATTGGAAGTGAGGATGATGACCCATTACCAAAAAAGAAAAAGAGAAGGAAACATCAAGCACAAGTGGGGGACAAAAAATCGAAAAAGTTGAGAAGAAAATGATAATGAAGGATTGATTACCCTCCAAGAGAGGATATGTTGATGATTGTGATATGCCATCAACTTTTGTTCAAGGTTACATACGCTAATGTAACCTTGATTTTTAGTGGCGCATAACATCACAAGCATTGCAAAAAAGTATTCATGTGAAAGGTGAGACCACCTTCAAAAAGATCGGGGAGAAATAGCAAGGCAAGTGGCGATGAAAGGTCGTGGTTTACCAAACGAGGAGGGGTGAAGAGGAATTGGGGAGCGATATTGTGCTTCTAGACCTTCCTACAAATGAAATGCCTTCCATTGGCCATTCTACATTGCCTTCATGGAATGTTTGTATCATAATTGGTTGCGTATGCATTCACCTTTGGCAACTTTTATGTGGATGATGAGGGATGGTTGTGTGTCTTTGTTCACCAACCAATTGGGCATGGTGGACGATCAAGCGAAAAGTACTTGGCCTTGAGAAACCGCTTGTATGTGGACAAGCAATGATCCATTTGGTTTTTCAAAAGATGTTATGGGCCATATGGCAATAAATTGGTGTTACCTTATCATCTATGGCAGAATTGGCACAGTTTATGGAATATCACAATGTCAAGTGTTTTGTACTAAGGATTTGAATCAAAACAAAGAACCTACTTCATCATGAACTTTCCTACTTGATAGGTTGCCTTTGCATGACACTACCCACTCCGTGATTTGGGTTGGAACACTCTACCAGGTTCATGGAATTTCTTTTACATTGCTTCCGTGGATAAGGGTGGTTTTGTATTGGATCTATTTTATGCACGGTTTCTATGATGGAAGTATGTGCAAAGGCAAGGTGTGCATTATTATGGAGTGGATATTGATGAAGGTTTGATTGAATTAGTGCTATCAAATGACAGCGGATGCACAAGAAAAGATGAGATACATGTGGATGGGGATGAATATGAGGATGTGGATCTTTGGAAGTAGAGGAACCTTCTGACTAGCCCGCTGAGTTAACCAATTTTGGATCTTTGAATTTCCCTTTTTAATTGGCATTGATAACGTTTTTTTCACTTTTGCGGCATTCTTCCTATTTATGCAGAAATATAGCCAAAAGAATGCAACTAGTGGCATCACCAACAATCAAAGACGGCAAAATGACAAAGATGCATATACGTGAGACTATGAAACTACCATAGACCAATAGTATTTTTGGTATTTTTACACATTTCAAAAAAACTTAAGTAGAATTACAAGCATTTTGGGATTATTTAACATGTTTCAATTATATTTAATATAAAATATAAAATTGTAATATGATGTCCTTGAAAATGCAAATCTTTGATTCAACAAGATTAAATGAACAAATCTCAACATGTTAGACAAAAACATACATGCCTTGAAAGGTAAGTACATTAAAAAAATTGCACTCTTCTTGGGAATTTTTTTCTTTTGGGGCTTTTTTTTTTTTTTTTTTTTTTTTTTGACACTCTTTTTGGATTTTTACAACCTTTAATTGTTGATAAAACAAAGTGCCCAAGCAAAAAAGCCCTAAGAAAAAATTCTGCTTACACACTGTTAGAATGCCCGGACAGCCGCTTTGTGCTTTCAAGTGCTTGGGTTTGCCATTCAATAGCAACAAAAACGCTTATGAGAGTTGAGGTGGCGTGGCATCTTGCATTGATCCAATGCATGCGTCCCGTGAAGGACATGAGGTCGCTATTTATGGTTTGCGGTGGCTAAGATCCGATTGAGAAAGTTCAAAGAGGCTAAGACGATTTTTGGGATCGATCACCCGGTAGCATCCGTGGAATTAGACAGACTGGATCTGATGCTAGATGAGGAGGTCAGGTAGATCATGGAGATGAGGAGGTGGACATGGGGTTTGTGGATGGTGAGGAGTACTTTGAGGAGACGCGGCTTTCCAAATTTCCCCGAAAATCACGAGCTGATCCTGTTCCAAGACTACATTCCTTGGATGTAGTTGATGGGGCGTTAGCTATCTTAGTGAGCAATTCAATTACATTCTTGGAGCAAGCCAAGGAGTGACTAATCCATTCTTTGTTGCCATGTTTTTGTAGGTGGAGTTGATGGCGAGCAAGAGCAAGAAAACCTCTATTGCACCGCTTCACCCATTCATAGCGCTTGATCCTGAGTCGGTACTAAAGCCGGGAGGTGGCGAGATAGAGTGGTTGCTCCCCGCTGGTCCATTCCTTGATGTGGAGTGGATGAAGACGAACACATGGAGAATTGTTCATAGGTTGAACGTGAGTCGATTGATGCTTTGTTGACATCTTAGAAGAGGCGCCATCGCAATGGATGATCCAAAGAGCGGATATGGATGTCGGAGCCGCCGAATTTTTAGAGGGGAAGTAAACCATGTCCACGCAATGCTTCTTTCCAAGCTTCCGGCAGCTTGAGCAGACTTGCCGAGCTCACCCAGGACTATCGCGCCATGATGAGCGGCTTCCATTAGGTTTTTAAGATTAAAAAGGGCCTTCAAAACATGCCAACTAAACCAAATGAAGATAAAATGAACTACCAATCGGAAATAAGAGCACGAGAAGGGTCAAATCATTAAAAATCCAGAATAACTAACTCAACGGATCACATTTTTAGAAAGTTCAAATGAGCTCTCCGTTTAGTGCAATAGATAGATCTCATTGAGATCTTCCAATCTTAGGTGCTTTGCACATATTTTAACCATTTATGATTGTCAAAACCCAAAAATATAGTTTTTACCATGTTTTACGATCTTACGGGGTTAAAAAGATATGCAAACCACCAAGGTTGGAAAGATCTCAATGAGATCTATCTATTGCACTAAACAAGAGCTCATTTGGACTTTTCTATCAACACTTATGCTAGAAAATGTGATCCAAATTGAGTTATTATAAATCTGCTTTTCTTGACTGGATTACCGTTCTGTTTTCCGATTGGTTCATATAGCTTAGTCGTACAGCCTTAGAAGGCCCTTTTATGATCTCAAAAATCCCTAATGCCGATGTTCTATGCTGCTTTATACTATGTGTTTTTACGGCAATAATGTTTAACGTAACCCCGTTTTGCAATGTAAAATATTGACAAGAAGAATGTTGTACTCACATCGACATATGATGAGCGGTGTTTTCCAAATGGAAAGTGGTGTTGTTTTTGGATGACAAGTGTATGGTCCTTTGTTTTGTATTTTTTTGTGTAAACCATCATTCAATTAAATTGGGATTATGTCTATTCCAAAATCGCTACCAAGATAAGCATTTTATTGACCATTATATTGAATTAACCACACTTTTTGCACCATGTTCATTTTCGGCTAGGAAGATGCATTTTATGTTGAAATGCAAAATCATTCAAATATTCCATGCAAATGACCCATATTATGACGTAATGTTGGCAATAGAAAAAAAAGAAATTACTTATTAATTCGCGCACATTCACTTTTAATACAACGAAATCTAAACATTGAAATTGTAATGCTTTTTACTTAATAAATAACAGAGCAATTTGCTACAAAAATGTAGATTTTAGGTGGGTTCAAATCGGCGTATGCCGATTTGCTTGGCATAAATAACGATTATAATAGAACATAAACTTAAAAACTAATCGATTCATCGTCCTCAGCGCCGGTAGAAGGTCCTGAGATCCCGTCGATCATGAACAAACCATGCTTTCGGATTCCATATAAGATGGATTACAACATCAAGGATCAATAGAAGTGGGGCCGGATTCATAGCAACGACATCAAGCCAGTCCTCAAGTTCTATTTCTAGCTCGCAGACTTTGCAGAGGTCCGCATGTTTCATTTTGCGGGTAATAGAATGTGCCATAATAACAAAGCGTATAGGAGACCGGCTTCATGGTGAGCCAATTTCATGCATACCTATTTATACACACCTAAATTATTGATGTGATATACATACAAATTATTGCAAGTATAGCAAACCATACACATAATATAAAAAAACAATACGCATACGTAACCAATAATGCTGATATAAGAACACAATATATATTCAAAACCTTTCGTAAAGTATATTTCATATTCAAAACTTTTTGAAAGTGTATTTCCTATACATATATATCAAAAAGTTCTCTTTCTAGAACGATTTTCTCAAGGTCCCTCAATTTCCCCGTCCGATCAAGTTATGGTATATCTGTGTATCTCTTCAATCGCTTTTTCCCAAGCTATTTCATGCAAGACACTAACAAAACGGGCGGAAGTCATCTTTGTCAAAATCTTGAGGATGATAGGGGGCGGATTCAATGCCTGTGGCCATTGAAGCAACACTTTAAAGCCGCCATCATCCACAATGATCATGCCTTTATTATCCTCAACACCTAGGGCATCCATCATGTTTGCTAAGCATTTCACAAATATCTTTTTTACCCGCTTCGGCCTTTAGGGTTTGTGAATGAAGCACATTTGCTTTGATCCCGATGGACGCCCGCCTCTATTTAGCCTCGTGCACTACTTTCAAAACATCCTGTGATATTTCTATGCTCCATAGATGACCAAATTGCTGTAACTAAACATAATCAAGGCTGGTCCAACATCTCCTTCGATAAGGGCGCTGGTAAACATATTTGGTAATGTCTCAAATGGTTGTTGGCAAGATACCATGACTTTTCGAACGCTGTTTTAGGTAACGCTCTACATAGCACACCATTCAAATCAAAGACCAAAGTTTCTTTTGGGAAGCCAAATTATTTCGTAAGGAGAACAATAACGTATGAGACAAAAAAGAATGGTAGTTTAAACGCCAGCGCCGATTTCATGAATGATCGTCAACATAATTTAAAATATGATCTCTAGGAAAGTCTAAATCGCTACCGGCGCTGATTTCTATATGCATGCAAAATGCATGGATATCAAAGAAAGGAATATTGTTCACGATACCTTTCTTCTTCTTCTTCATTCCCGTTGTGACTTCTTCCGTTGCATCCTTATTCCGAAGTTGTCTCCCACCGATGGAAGCACCAACCACATCAGCTTGAGATCCTGCATGCTGGGAACTACGGCGATAGTTCATTACTCTTTCGCTAACCCGGCTAGTGTTTTCGCATTTGGAGTCTCCTTCATCCTCATTATTGTTATTATCATCATCCCCTTATCTTCAACATGTTCTAAATTTTTAGGGTCAAGGATGTTCCACAGGCATGTCGATAGGGTATTTGGTAATCCGGATGATCTTGGTTTCATCCATGAAGTTGCGGGCCAACCAATAGCTTTCTCAATCCTTCCCGCTCCTTAAGCAAATCTGCAGGTATTTCGGTCTTAGAGGTAGAAGCTTTGCTTTTGCTGTAGATTGGTCCCCTAGTTGCTTCCTCTAGTACTTTCTCAAAGAAGAGGTCCAAGAAATTTTGGCTCGACCATCCGAGACGGCGCCCCGACATTTCCTTGCTAACTTCAAAGCTTCTCTACCATGTAACCTCCAACGTGAAGTTCCCAAAAAGTTGTTCCCAATCGGACAAAATGCTTCAATGAGATCTTGGGAAAGGTCCATAGAGAACCCGCTTGTTTAACTTACCCTTATGTGATGTTAGAGCTCATACTTAATGTGGCCCACAAGAATTGGGTCGCCCTCGGAACTTCATCTTCTTCTTCCTCATCTTCCTCTAACTCTTCCCACGACCTTGACACACTTCCCTTGTCTTCTTGCTCCGGATAGAAGACATTTCGTGACATGCTCATCTAACTGATAGCACCGCCATGCTAGTTTCATGGAATAATTTAAGGGCTAAACTTAGCAATTTGGCGATTTTTAGCACATTTTCAAAAAATTGGCTAAAGTAAATGGAAAAAATTGGAAAATAATTTATAATTTTAGCTTAACTTTTTTCGGACTGCACCAACCCTAGAGCTCTTTTAGCCAAACGCTAGAAAGTAAGAGAGTGAAATTTTTTGCCATTGTTTAGCTAAACCATAGAAACTTTTAGAATGAATTTGGGCTAGTTTAGCTAATATTGTTCTAGTTTATAAGAAATATATGATTAGTACTTTAGTTTCTAGCATTATAAATTGATTTGAGTCATAGATTTTTGCTAGCTAGCATTATTTTTTAAATGTTTTCACAAAGAAAATGACTAAAATAATTGGAAACAATTGAAAAAAAGGGTATAGTAATTTGGCTTAATATTTTCCGTTTTCCACACCATAGAAATTTTGGGGATGATGTTTGGGTTAGTTTAGCTAAATGCTAGAAAGTATGAGAGGAAAAATATGTAGAGTTTAGCTAAACCACGTAAAGTTTTGGGATTAATATCGAGCGAAGTTTAGCCAAAGTCATTCTCAAGCAATAAGAAATATGCGATTAGTAATTTATTCCCTACTGGTTTGTCTCCATCCGGTTTCCCTTTAGCCTTTCATATTCCTTATCATCCATCATGGCTATCATAATTATAAGCACATGAAAAATTTTACTTTCGTCCGGAAGTCACTGTCCCCTCGCTTTCATCTATGAGGATCGCTTTGTCATTATGACTTTCTACGCATTCTAAGTCATTTGCAGCAGCTTAGAGCATATGCATAGGACATGTCTGAGGGACATATAGTGACAATTGTGTAGTTCATCTCCTGTGGTGAAACCATTGCATATGTTGAAGAACGTATTATAGTCATCAAGCGACCATCCGTGCCTTTCGGCTATCAAGGACGAAGAGTGTGATATCATGGGGACCAAAGACCCATACGGCAAGGCACACTTGAAACCGGTTGACACTTGATAAAGAAAGTGGACTCCCCTCCGGAAATCCGCTTCACCATCGCTGACTTTTCGTTTCAAGTCGGATGCAACTTTTAGTGTGAAGCCCACTCGATCTTTGCAACGTTCTTCAACTTCGGCCGCTTGACAAAGTCCTTGGACCAAAATACATTCTTAAGGTCGAAGTAGTTAGAGACGTTATACTTTGCATGAGTCCTAACTCCGACAACGACCACTCGATGTAAGCCTTTGTAATTCCTCACCAACCTGCCTTCTTGAGCACTCTAATATTTTCTTCAGCGTCACGAGGCATCTTCAAATGATTCGAGCCTTTGCTGCGAGGTTTTCTTGTAAAGAATTTCCTTCTCGATTAACTTCTGTAATCGATGACTCTTGATCGTCCAACTCGAAAGCCTTCCTCATCTCTACGTTATATGTATATCAAAAATTGATGTGTCAACAGGAGGAAATCTTCCTTGTGAATCGCAACTTCTTCTTCGACGTAGGCATCCTGCATTCATTCCATTTCTCCCATACGGATCCCAAGCAAAATATTATCTTGCAGGGCATCCTTACAGTTGGTTCCTCGAAGCATCACCCTTTTCATCCCCTTTTTTCTTTGACCGGGTGCTCTTGGTTTTGTCTTGTATTATCGTCGACTAAGTGTCCTCTCCAAAGAATCTTGAATTCAGCTTTTAGACTGGCCCTGTCTGGTTGGCATTGGCTTCCCATATTCAATCCACTGGTTCCGAGCATGCCGAAGTTGCTCTATATAGGGACTGCAAGTAGTGACGTTGTAAGCTTCATAATCGTGAATGAAATAAATCCTTCTAGTTTAAAATCGGCGCTGGCGAGTTATCAGATAACCAAAGCGCGGTATGATTTGCCTAACGTGAAGATAAACGCTTACTTCATCGGTAGCGTTTATCGTCAAACAAATAAATCAAGCTGGTAGCGATTTCATATTAGAATTTAAATCGCGTCACCGCGAAAAATTGCCTAGCCGGCTGGCTTGGCTATTAGGCGGAATAGCCTTTTCTCCGAGGGTAGGCAAATTCGGCATGGCGTGTAACATTCTAATATGAAATCGAGGCGCCATTTATTTGTTTGACGAAATCGACTATCAATCCGAAGCGTTTTCTCTTCTGATAGGCAAATCGGCGCTGATTTGCTTTCTCTCGATATGAAACCGCCAGCGCGATTTGCAAATACGAAAACGAAACCTAAAGGTGGAAAATTACCTTTGTATAAGAATGTTTTCCCATGTCATTCAGGAGTGCGCTTTATTTCGCTTAGCTCGAGGTGTGGTTGAACCGCCAGAACCGCAGCCGGAGTTTCTACGTGGAATCTGACTTATAGAACAAGCGATGCCCGGTATCTTTGTGCCTTCTTGATCGAACCTTCGGGCCTCTATTGAATCTTGGCCATCTATTATCATGAAATGTATGTCGAGATTCTCCGATGAAGTCCTCCGCTTGCTCCACATGATTACCTTCCTGCGTTACGTATCGTGACGGCACTACATCCGCGGGCATTGGCACTTGCCTGGATTTTCGATCATGCCGTTCACTATCTCCATGGAGTGTTGCTTGTCATACCTTCGCGATGTAAATGGCTTTAGTGGACTGAAAAGCCTATCCACGGGACCTGATGGGTGAAGCTCAGCCCAGTGGATGCTTTTGTCGGCATATTTCTTGAGCTTGCTCATCGCCTCCTAACCGCACGGCCTTGTCATCGCCATTGTAAGGCTGTTAGCCGCTACAATGGTTTCCGCCTTTAGGAACTAGCTTCTTCCTTATCCTTCAATGCCTGTAAAGTAGACCTTTGCCCGAGGGCCTCGTGCTAATGGCTCGTCGAGCATTTGTAAGCCCCCGCATATTCTTGTAGGAGTCAATGGCTGCTAACCGTCCCGATGCCAAATTTGAAGAGGTTATCGGCCATGTCAATGCGATCTTAATCACGATCTCTTTAAAAGAGCTAGCACTGCATCGATTGATCTTCTTTAGGCTCTTCTTATGTTTTGGCCCACTTCAACTAGCACAGAACGAAAGAATCGTCATGTACCATGTAATAAGAATTCCCTTCTTCATTTGATCGGTCTCTCTTGCCCTTGACATGAAGATGAGGTCTGTCTTCCCACCAGTTTTGAATATCTCCACATACCATTCTCCCCCTCTATAAGATCTTCTTACGGACATGGAGGTTCCACGAGCCTTTATTATTCGGATGTATCTTCTAACGTCAATACATCTTTGCGGTGCAAATAGCGGTGACATCTTCATCGTCGCTGCTTTTTCCGGCTGTAGAGGTCTCGCCTTGCTTGTTTCTCCTTTTGATTGGCTTTTGTGATCCTATGAAATTACAGACACATGGGTTAATTTTTCATGCTAAAATATATCTTTGTCGAAACATATGCAACAAAAGCGGCGGCTTGGCCAGCGACTTGAAAAAAATAGAGAGCTAGTTCATTTACTTAATTGAGCTAACAAAAGCGGCTTGGCGCGATTTGAAAAAATAATCTGAAAGCGTGTTCATCTACTAAAAATGTTCAGGACATAACTAACTATAAAAAATAAAACTTAAATTGTCGAATCTACATCTCAAGATATAGAAACTAATGTAATGCCTTATTCAACTGTGGCTTTGACACAAATAACTATAAACGCCACAACTTACAGAGTTGAATCTTCATCAGAGGACACAACAAACTATAAAAAACACAACTACCTACTTAATACTGTTTAGCCACACATTAAGCATACATTTTTGGGACCTATGAACTCAAATATTAGAGGACACATGCTACTTATCAAAGAATTACTCTATTATTACGAAAAAACATCCTAAAAACCAACAAATCAATTCTGAAACAAGAACCGATCAATTACCCGAGGCGCTTTATTGGATTTGTGCTTTTACGCTTGTTCAAAGACCTCCGTGCTTGGGATTTGTGCTTTGAGTACATCGCCCACCTCTACACCGCCTCGGCAGCGGCGACGATCCTCTAGGCGCCATAGAACTGCAAGTCACCGGATAATATGAGGCCCGGGGTTTTGGTTTAAACTTATATGTATCGTTCATAATCTAGGCGTCCAGTTTACAACCGTAAATTCAAATTAGCGTCCTTTTAAATTTATACATTAATTAACCGCCCGTCCGGCTCATTTACAAATTTAAATTGTGTTTTTTCTTTTTTGAGTGCAATTTCAAGATAACAATTAATTATTAATTTCAAGAAGCATATGTGGCAATCTACTACCACCTAATCAGCCACCTACTATCAGGCGCCAAGAACAATCGACTATCAGGCCCCAAGATCCGATTCGCCTTCAATCCCATTAGATCCGCCTTCAATCCCATTCAATCGACGAGCGCCTTCAATCCCATTTCGATGTCTGTTGAACTATGGTGAGTGTGATTCCATTCGAATGCATTCTCTCCGTTTCTCTTTTTTTTCCCAATGCATTACGGTTCTTTATCGGGTTGTGGGAGAAGAATGCTATCTTTTAACAGCAAACTTGAAGCGTCGAGTAGGATTGTGTAAAATCGAAGATCTGAATCCAAGTTCTATGTGTCATGGTGTTCCTCTGGGAAAAAGTTTCTGTAAGATTTCCATTATAAACTGCAATTATGAAGATGAGGCTCTTCCAAGAAGACATCCCGGTGGCGTCAAATTGGTGAAAGCGTGGGGACATTTGTAGCATGGCCAAAAGAACGTCTGAAAAAGGTATGTATATTTGGATATTCAAAAAAAAAGAATATATCATAACATCTGCGTGATGTTGTGAATTTTGGATTCTGTGATGGTCTTTAGCCAGTCTTATCAACCCCATGAAACTACACATTAATGAAAATATGTAGTTTCTTGGGGTTCAGTCCTCTGGCTGGAGGCCATCAAAGGATTCAATGTTTTCGACATTGCATATAAAAAAAAAAAAACTAATGTGAAAAAGTATAGTGCAAAAATTATTGCCGGTAGCGAGTTTGTATTCATATTCCAAAAAAGTATATGTACATTTCTTCTGCAAAAAATGCGCCAGGCGCGAATTCTTTCTATCTCTACAATATGTCACACAGGCCTACTTCATCGGCCCAATCCCGCAAGAAGTCCCATCTGAACCACCCTGATATGACAGGATCCTCATCTTCCCTGCGGATGTCGAGTCTCCAAACCAGAGTGTTGTATCGATCCCTGATACTATAAATCAAATCCTCGTACTTATTTGTTGGCATGAGCCTTACTAAGAGCATGAGGAGTCGGATATGTCCATAGATGCGATGAAAGTGTTCCCATGGCCCCTGATACAGAATGTCTAATGGATTCTCCAACTCTCTTTGAACGTTTTGAACAGCACAATCAAGTAATATCTTGTACAGGGTCCAGAGTTGATGGTCGTCCAGGGGAGATGTATTTGATCTAGAAGCAGCCAGTGTCCATGCATAAGGAAATTCCATGGCACTAGAACGAGAGAAATTAAGTAATTAGCAAATAATATATTACTCTCCCCATAAAACTATTCTGAATATACATAATTCAAAACGCGCCAGGCGCCGCTTTGTATTTTTCACATATCTATTTCAACGCTACCGCTGATTTGTATAGAGTCAGATGAAAAGAAAAGCCGAGCGAGCTTTGATTAATCTAGTGGAAAAACGTAACTGTAAAATAGAAATGCGCCAAAGCGCCGATTCTCCCATTCCAACATATTATTCTAAAGTAATGCGAATCGTAATTCAAAATATGAAAAGCCGGTTAAGCATATATATAATAATAATAGTCCTTGTTTAGTTCATTGTTTTAGTTCATTATTTTAGAGCAGAGATAGAGGAAGAGCTAGTGAAATATAATAAGAAGCAGATACGAGAATCACAGATAGATCATACATGCCAGATAGATCATACAAGATAGATCATAGATCATAGAGCGAGATAGATCATAGATCATTATTACTTCATTATTTTAGATCATTAATTAGAACAGATAGAGGAAGACCTAGTGAAATAGAATAAGAGCAGATCATATAGGCAAGATAATGTAAACCAATCCTTGAGGAACCGGCTTTATGTAAAATAACTACTTTATGTATATAACAAAAATACTAACCTATTTGTGTTCTCCAGACGAGAATTGAGCCTTTGCCTTCTAGCCGAAAACTAAAAGATCGAAAATCAAAGTTGATTTGATTCGAGAAGCCAATAGCGTGATGATTTTAGCCTTAAGAAGCCGAAAAAGCAGGAAGCCGAGAAGCCGAGAAGCTTTAACACAAAACCAAAGTTATTCAAAGTCGTGAGAGATTGTAGAGAGCCAAAACCCAAAAACCAAAGACATTGTATAGAGCCTACAAACCTTTGAGCCGAAAAAACCTTTGAGCCGAAAACCCTAAAGCGGATAGAAGCCGAGAAGCGGATAGAAGTCGATTGATGCGGATAGAAGCCCGAGAAGCGGAGAAGTCGAGATTGATGCGATAGAAGCCGAGAAGCGGATAAGTCGAGATTAATGCGGATAGAAGCCGAAAGGATAGAAGCCGAAACCCAAAAAGCGTAAAACGGATAAAACGGATAAAAAGCTCGAAGCGGCAAAAACGGATAAAAGCTCGAAGCTCGAAAGCTCGAAGCCAGATTGAAGGATTGGTAGAAAGATAGATTGACGATTCCTTAGGTCATGCAGCGAATAGATTGATTACCGTAGTTTATAGATTGATGCCCATGGATAGATTGATGCCCAACAGATAGATTGATGCGAAAGAAATTGAAAGGTAGATTGATGATGCCGGCGCTGGAATGCCGAAATTAGGCTGCGCTAATGTTCGAAAGTGTGAGAGAAAAGTTTGAAAAGGAAGGCTAACTTGAAATAATAATAACTTTTTAAAATTTCGTACCAGCATTATTATAACTTCCGCTAAAATTTATTACAAGGGTTAATTGTTTTAAGGACAATTGTTTTAAGGGTTATTAAGTTTAAAAGTTATGACTTATAAGTTTTTAAAATAGTTTTAAGTTAATAGTTAAGTTATAAGTTTAAAAGTTCATGAGTTAGACTTCTAACCTTAAAACTTTTAACCTACAATAACTTTCCAACCTTAAATTTTCTAACCTATAATAAACTTCTTAACCTTAAAAGCAAGAACCTATAATAACCTTAAAAGTTGTTTCTAAGGTTATTATAGGATACAAGTTTGAAGGTTATAAGTAGAGGGTTTTATTTTTATATAATGTTGAGGAAAATAACTTGGGGAATCCCATTATATAAATAGAATGATCAAATAGAATAAGACATACGAGGCTTTCATTTATGAACATGTTAGTTAGAGGTTATTTGGATATGCTAACTTACTATATATTTTTATGCATTCTAGGTCAATGGCATGCAAAATGCTAAAAAAAAAGCCCCCAATGATGCTAATCAAGGCAAGGAGAAATTCCCAACTAATGAACATGATGTCCAAGGAAAGGAAAATACCTCAAATGATGTTGATGATGGCAAAGGAAAGGAAAAGACTCCAAATGATGTTGATGATGGCAAAGGAAAGGAAAAGACCTCAAATGAAAAGGATGATGCCAAAGGAAAGGAAATTGTACTTTATACTCGAGTTGACTGGAAAAACAAAAAGGTCAAGATCCTGCATGCATGCAACAGAGAGGCAGTAGGAGAAGGGATTATTGTTCTAGCAGATCCTATCAATGCAGTGAATGATGAAAGATTAGGGGAGGACAGGTTAGGTGTGGCAATCTCAAAATTATATGACAATTGGAAGGAAAAGGGTTCAGGCAAACAAGAATGCCTAGCTTGTGTGAAGCAACTAGAGGTTCCAACTATTGTTGCATGGCCTAGGGACAGTATTCAACTGGAGGGGAACTACACGTTTCCTTTAGATGTAGAACCATTGTCAACAATGTTCACACAGTGTAGCAAGAGGCCACTTCCAACTTTCAAACATTATCCCACCAAAAGATGCAAGTCAGATTATGATTGTTCTCCTGAAGCTATGATGAAGGTTAGAGGAGGTGAATGTTGTTGGGCTTCTTGTGTTAGAATGTTCACAATAGAGGAGTTGGTGGGAGCAAGAGCTACATATCGGGGAACATAAGTGTGATAGCAGAGGAATTTCATGTACACCATATTTGGCTATGCAATTAGGATGAAAGATCAAGAAAGAAAAGATATCCATTGAATGGAAAGTGGATATGTCAGAAAGCGTGGATGGCTATACATGGACTTCCAACCTCTTCTTAGCACAACCGCAAAAAAGAGACATGAAAATGGTAGTAAAATTGCATTGCATGGGAACACCGGCCCCGGTAAGGCCTACCTCAAGAACTATAGCTGCAAAGGAAATATTTGAAAGATATGTGGATTTCAATGCAAAACATGCCACATAAGAGTAAGAAGGATGAACAGGGTAGAGTTATTGTTGAAAAGAGATTGCCATCCCATTGTACCTTAAGAGCATATTAGAGGAAATAAATGCATTGCTTCTGAACTTGAGTGGCCTCTATATCCCATCCAGTTTTAGTAGGCTATGGAATAAGCATTTTAAGCATGTGACTATAGCAACTTCAAACAACTTTGCCAACTTTGCCAAGTGCAATTTATGTGCTAAGCTGAAGGAGACACTAGATAAGACTGTGCAAAACCAAGTCTAAGGGCAAAGATAAGGGAACATATGAAGGACCATATGACGATCAACTATCATGTAGATCAACTTATTGGATGTGGAGGACCTTATCTGCAATGGAACCTAATAACTATCTATGTATTATACATGATAAAATGGACCAACAAAAGACTTGTCTTCCACAATTCAAGTACATTCCTAAGTCATGTGGAAGATCATACCCTTTGCTGATTTCAATGATCGGGCAATATTGCATGGGCAGTCTCAAACCTATTATGGCCATTTCAGTTTTAGGGAGTTGTGGAGTGATGGTCCGTATTTTCACATTGGGAGTATCATGAGGTGTTTAAGAAACTATGAGAAGGGTTACAATGGTCACCCTACGAGGATCCCTCAGACTAGCCGGCACTACATAGTGCATTGTTGGATGGAACCCCTAATAGTATTGAAAAGTTTAGCAAGGCAAGATTTAGGAGGAATGGACCTAATGAACATGTTGGAGCTTCAACATCTCGTGCTAAACCTCGAGATCTGCCCGAAAGCTCCTCTTGCAACTAGATAATTGTGCTTTTAGTCAAAATAAGAACAGTGGATGTTTTCTTTCCTATCCTACTTAATGACTCTTTCAGGTATTTTTGAAAGAGTCAATTTGGGGTTCCTAATGCCGGGACATACTCATGAGGATGTGGATGCATTGTTTGGAAAATTTAGTCATGTATTGAGACAAAGACAGCTACCAACTTTCCTGTGCTATTGAAATATTTCATGGATGTACAAATCCATCTCCTATAGGATCTATCATAGAAGAAGTTCCCCGATTGGAAGAGTTTTGTGGATGGTTATGCTCTCGACATGGAAGGTCATTCTAGACCTCTTCAATTCACTTTTTGGGTGAGAGAAGGGATTCCAATCATGCAATGGAAAATGAGACCTTCGGAGGAGAAGTGGAGAGGTGGGGCAGAAATTTGGCGCAGGGATGCAAATGGCAAGCCTATGATACCTCCCCGTCAACCAAAAGCTCTAAAACCAATCAAGAAGTCAAGCAATTGGGATTGACTAAGGATGGCATCAATGACTACATCAAGCATTGGCAAACTAATTGATGATGACACTAATCGTGCATTGATAGATTATTGGAAGAAGGTGATCAACTTGTTGGATGAGGTAGACACATCCTCGGAAGAGTTGAAAGAAGGGTGGTTCCCTAAAAGTAAGTGGAAAACATTAGCTCGTCCGACGAAGATGATGGTACCATTAGTAGCATTGTGAAGGCATATGCTCCTCCTCAATCGATAAACACTATGTTGGTCCTAAGAAGGATAGGCCAAAATATCTAGGCATGGATTCTTATGAACATTCTAATCGCGTGGAGTGCCACCAATTTGTAGTAGTAAAACCAAACAGATCTAGAGACCTATCCAAAGGTGGTTGGAATGGACTATCTCGGATATTTGCAAAGAAGAAGGTGATGTTAACTTCAATAAGGTGCTTGGCGTGGAATGGTGGTGTCCAAGACATCGGTTGAGTAATGTCACCGATAAAGAAAGATATTCAGATTGTTGGACAAAGAGGTGGAGGAGAAATCCTAGTGATCCCGATCTTTGGCTAGACATTGAAACTGTATTGTACCGTGGACTCCAAAACTATTCCTAGTAAAACAAATGAGTTACAATACCTCGGGATGTAAGGAATAAGGTTCTCATATCCTTGGGATGTTGGTGGAAAAATGATAAATGTTACTATGTATCAATCACTTTTAATAAAAGTTGTGTATTACTTGAGTTTCATGATATATGAATTTGTAATTTGAAGTTAAGGTGTGAATTTATATTCCCGTATGATTATATGTTGACGCCTATTCTAGTCTAAGGGCAACAAAGATACTAAATGATGAATTTAACAAAGTTACTAAAAAAGTGCAATATAAAATTTATCCCAAAATTAAGACATAATCCCAATTTAATTGAATGATGGTTTAGCCATTAGAGTTGTGTAGCCATTAGATTAGAGTTGTGCCATAGGATTTGTCACGCATTTTTATGGCAAAATGTTAATACCGGTAGAACCGGAACAATGCCACCCGAATATGCAGCCCATCAACGGCTCACAGCCAACGTTGGGAAAAAAACTCATAAATAAAGAGTGCACAAATGCTACGCGTTCATTTAAGGTTCAAGCAATCAAAGCATTATAACCAAGCAAGCAAGCAATCAAGCATTATAACCAAGCATGAATGCACAACTTGGGGTAGAAGCAAGCTCGAGTGTTCAACTCTTGCTTGCTCAACTCAATGGGTAGCTCGACCATCACTCCTAGGAAGAACCATAAAACTAACCTTTAAAGTCGGACTTTTAAAGAGGCTTTGAACGAATAAGTTGTTTTCTATACAAAAAGTCTAGAAAAGTGGCGTTGGCTACCTATCACCAAAAGTTGTGCCTAAATTTGGAAGTTTGTCACTTTTTCATGGATCATCAAGAGTTGATTGTGGGACCAGAGAATAGGAAAGTTAGGAAAGTCAGCCCGTCCACAAGAAAATAAAATATCAATAGCTATTAACTAGTCACTCTAATGAAACATTCCTAAAGAATATACAAAACTCTCCTTATACAAGTATTGCGCTACTCTTTAAAAATACATTCTTTTTTCATGCATACTATTTACATTCTAACTTTGACAAATATAAGAAAATCAAAGCAGTTGACATAAAATAAGCTCCAAACGACACTTCTTCAAAAACGATCTTGTTTCCACTCATTTATACATGTTAATTTACACTCACTCCAAAAGGAAACATCTAACGTTCTTGTTTCCACCCTTTTATACATGTTTATTTACACTCACACACCGTAAGGGAATAGTTCGGGCACAAGCTCCCAGATCAAACTCTTGAACGGCTAGAGGCTTAAGGGTCAGTAGTCTCATCTATGAAAACAAAAAAGCATCATACCTTCTAGCCAAACTTGTGGGCACATAATTCCCCATCTCTCCTTCTTTGGATGATAAACGACTCCAATTGCGCGATTGCCTCCTGACTTGAGAGAGGATGGCCCTTGACACTTGCATCTTTGTCAAGAATGATATAATATTGCCCATCGGGGATGCTCATAATGATACCAGCCTCATGAAGAGCATTCTCATAACTACCATCCCTAGCGGGAGGAACCTGACATTTTGGTAATGGGACCAGCCCACATGTCTCGAAGCAATAATCGCGCCTTGAAAAGTGCCAAAACCAACAAGAGCAACATTATCCTCACCCGATTGCTTTCGCGCCAGGACCTCCAATATTAACTTGTCCCATGCGGCATGTTGTTGGTAGCGCCGATAATCCCCAATATGTGTATTATGTGCCCAAACAATGGCCTTATTGTCGATTCCTTTGAAGGAGCACATTTAGGGTTTCCATCATGTGCCTATCACGAACATTCCAAGAATCCTCATTCCCATAGATCATGGCACGATAGTAAGACTCAGCATTCTTGACAATTCTAGCATTCTGCTGCGCATCGAAGATTTCCTCGTCCAATTCCGACCCGAGTTGATGCGCTTCTGCAGCAAATCAGTGAGAACCTTGATGGCCTCCTTCTCACAACCTTCTGGAAACTCGAGAAGACTCTGGATATAGTCCTCTTCATTGGCGCTGAAGGGGTCAAAGCAGGCGTAGTGCTTTCTGGCTCTGTCAGCCATGGGCTGTTGACGCGGTCAAGGCGTTCGATGACCTGGGCGATGGAGTTAAAGAGGGAGTAAACGTCGAGGCCGAAGAAGCGGGCCTGGTCGGGTTGACTGCGACCGGAGTTAAAGCCCTTGATCCATTCAAGCAAGTCAGCGGTCTCCTTGTTAGCCCACATCCAGGTAGGCCAGCGTTTGAAGCTACGTTGGAGGAGGCTGATAACGGGATCCGGTATAAGCGGGTGGGAGGGGAGGGGCGATGGATCGGTTCATGCTTTGGCAGGAGGGCCAGTCTCCTTCGACGGCCAGGATGCGGAAGCCGTAAGTCTGGATGAGGATCTGGGAGATCTGACGGCGCCAGTCGTAGAACTCGTGGGTGCCATGGCTGGCCTCGCCCAGCATCACGACCTTCGCCCGGCTTATTCTGTCAATGAGGGGCCGCAGATCCCTTTAGCGGCACTGCCCTTGATGCTATCTCCCGAACCAGCTCGCTCTGTGGCGCCATAGCTACACACCCTTCTGTTTGTTGTCTCCGACCGTTCCCTCTCTTTCTTTTGCTTGCATGTTCGCCTCCACGTCTCTTCTACGTGGCCGATTCATCTTTCGCAACGCGCCCCCACTTAACCTTATCCCATTTTCTAGAGAAATCTCCACATCTCTAGAGGGCACTATAGAGCCCCCATTTTCTCGAGAAACCTCCATATCTTTAGCATTTTATCCGGATCCTTGCCAGGTTTCATCTTAGCTTACTTTCAGACTCCTCGACAATTCTCTTTGCTTATGTGTCTCAAAACTCGCCAGTGGTGTGGTTTTACATTGATGTGATTTTCAGCTTACTTTGCCGTTGTATCTTGGACTTATCCCTACCATAATCCAAAGATTGATGCAACCGCTAATTTTGCCAAGGTTCTCACTCAATTATGATACAAAAAATCGAGGATAGGCCATCTATGTTCAACAAGATGATGTCGCACTACAGGTTGTGAATGGGTTAGATATGGATGGAATGACGAACCTGACATTAGTAGGAATTCACATTGAAGTATACATGTAATGAAAATGTGTGGGAACTTGTAAGGACGTTGAAACTGCCCCATAATCAATGAAGGTATGTTACATTGTGAGCAATGAAGGACGATGCAAAAATATAATGAATTTTCCTTGAGAATAACTATATCCAAACAAACATAGCAATTGAGGAATAACACATGTGAATTGCATAGTCAAGGAACAAAAACAACTATAGTTCTAATATAATGATGATGAATGGAATGATGATGTTGTAAAGTATCCATAAATTAATATATAGTAGACAAATTGCCTCTACTTATGCACAAATTTGCAAGATGACTATACAAAATGCACGCAGAGGCATCTACAAAAGTTATCAACGACTTCTACACTTTGTCATGCATCTAATTTGGCCCAATGTCATCCACCAATGTTCATTATCCATAACCAATCACTTAACAAAGTACAATTATTAAAAACAAATAAATGTCATGAATTGTACTTTCACGATATTGACGCCTCAAGAAAAGGCATTTAATCGCCCAATGGCATCCACCAATGCATTTTTATTTTTTTTTATTTTTTTTTGAAGGACGAAAAGCCAAAAAGTTTATTAATCGATAAAAAGTACAACATTTACATGTCTCATCTAACCTGTAAGCACAGAGATGCCATGAGAGCACGAAGCCCGGAGCACAATGTACTTACTCCAAAATAGGGAGACTAATGATAAGAATCAATTCAAGATAATCTTGGCGATCCGATCATGCTCCACCGCCTGAGTCAAGGGAAGAACACTCAGAGGTCATCAATATCTTTTTACTCCGGCCACCGTAATAACACCGTGTGCATGAATAAATGCCCGAAAGATGGGAACGTCTGCGACGCCTCCCATATCGACCATAGGAGCCAACCGGAACCAAGATGAAATGCCCTTTGTTTAGCCGGAGGCCATGCGTTAGGATAGGACGCCAAAAGGATGCATCGGCAATCCTAATGTACTTTATTAAACAAACCTTGTAGCCGTGACCACGCCTGGTTGAACCTCGTGACAATCAAAGAGACAATGCTCAAGAGTCTCAACATCCGAGAGGCGAGCGGCATACCGCAGATATGCGAGGATCATAGCGATGTCGAAAGGCATTAACCCGCAGGCACCTGTGGATAACCTGCCACCACAGTACAGAGACTTTAGGGTGGAGCAACCTATCCCAAAGCCATCGCCATGTACGACACAAAGTGGGTCATGGAACATGTAAGGTGCCACCCATCCGCAACCGGAGGGGTTGTGGTGCTAAAAAGAAGGCGATATAACGATCCGACAAATTGCTTGCCTTTGTGAATATTTTCATGATAGTCCCATGGCACCCTTTCAAAGAACACCAACTTGCACTATGAGAGGCAAATTTTCTCGCGACCTTCTCCCATAGAGATACATCCCAACGAGAGCAGGGAACTTTGCCCGAAATTCGAGCCAAGACAAGAGGCGACCCTCCTCATACCATGCTTGAATAGAGACAACACCTGCAAGAACCCATCGTCTCTGTGTAAGGGGATGAACTGAGGCTGCCAATGGAGGTGCTGAGGGGTCTGGAGGCAGTGGTGCCCACCACCATGGAGTCTCCAATAGGGTGTGGATAGAGGGGCATGGCCAAAAGATGTCCGATCGCCTCCCATGCTGCCAACAAGCCACGCGAAAATGGAGAAGCTTTGGGAAAGGCTCAGTAGAAATAAAGCCCAAGGTAGGACTGGTTTGGATACCTTCTTGCCTAGAGGGATACAAAGACCAAGAGCTTGTCTAAGAAGGCGTGAACTGTGAGAGTCATCCTCACCATTCAGGAGTCTCCAAATGAACTTTGAAATAAGCACTTTGCTCTGCGAGAAGAAGTCCATCATACCCGCACTACCACCTGCCCATTTTGGAAGGATGCACTTCGACCAAGCCACCTTAACCACCCTTCCTCAAGACTACCCAAATAAAGTTCGAACTATTGCAATGAGCTCACGCACTTTGATCCTGTGGTATGGGTACTACTAAGGACCCGACTTGGCCACCGTAATGCACGACCTGCAAGAGACAACTTAGCAAAGGACCACTGTAACAAGTGCTTCTCCAAACCCCTAATGATCTCCCCCATGCAGCTCCCATAGTAACATGGATGCCAACCGAATCCCCAATAACTTGATGGCCTGTCCATGCGCCAAGTAATTTCCATGGATAATCGTGGAACACATGCCGAGCCGGATTATCCAATGTCCACAAAGCCAGACACTTCTCGCCACCCCACAAGAACACCTGGAAGCCGAAAAAGTGTCTAAAAGCATTTTGGCAAAGAAAGAAGATTCTCATCATTAGCTACTAGGAAGAGGAACGTGTCATCCGCATATTGATTGCAAACCTCTTGTGTCGTCCTCCATTGCAAGGCCATGGAGAAGTCCCTCTGCGTTGCAATGGTGAACAACTCGTGACAAAGCCTCTCGCAACAATTGTGAAAAGCAATGGTGCTAAAGGGCATCCCTGGCGAATACCACGACCGAGTGAAAAGGCATCTGACGGCTCACCATGGAACAGACGGTCGCGCCGAAAGCGTAGATATGCGACTTCATAATATCCGACGTGAATTGTTCACCCCAAATCCCAGTCTTAGCATACAACGACGCGATGAATTCCCAAATGACAATCGCCATAAGCTTTTGCAAAATCAAGCTTAAGGTATACAAACCGGAAGGTTTTGCCTACGTGCCCAATAAATTCCTAAATGTAGCGGCCGAAACATTATTCAAAATGCACCGTTTTGGAAGAAAACCTGACTGGGTTGTTGAGATGGACTCTGCCAAGATGTCCTTTACCCGCTCTGCAAAAGCCTTGGCGAAGATCTTATATACGGATGACAATAAGGTGATGGGCCGCCAATCTGAAATAGTCTGAGGATCCTTGACCTTGGGGATGAGTGAGATGGCACCTGTGTTTAGAATTCTATCCAAAGCAGTGGACCGCCGAAAGTCACAGAAAGCATCATACACATCTGGCTCCAGCCATTCCCAATACTCCTGGAAGAACTCAATTGGCAAACCATCCAAACCTGGGCATTTGCCTCTTTTCAGTTCAAAGACTGCCGATTTTAAATCGTCAGCTGTCATAGCCGCCTCTATTGACTCGCGCTGCTCACCAGAGATGATGGGGGAAATCCTAGATAAAACAGCATCTTGCATTTCTGATTGAAAGGGAAGATGTTTCTCAGCAAAAAATGTCTGGAAGTGGTTATGCAGATGCTGCCTGAGTTCAGTCGGCTCTGTTAGCATCGAACCATTCGGCAAAAGCAATGAAGACATGGTTGATGTCATGCGACGCCTAGCTGCCTCCAAAAGAAGTCCCGTACAACGGTCTCCATCACGAAACCACTGCAGACCTGCCTTCATCTTTGCTTGTTGAATTTGCTCCTCCTCCAATGCTTGGATCTGTGCCAAAATATCACGATCATGAACACCTGGAAGACGTCCCTGTCGAGAATGGAGCAGGTCCTGATACAAAGTGTCCAAGAAAGCGACGACTGGCCGCAGACTCTCGACCCCACTCTTTGGCAAAACCCTTGACCGCCACAATTGCATCCACTATGCCACCATACCGACGCTTCGATTGAAGGCGCTTGTCCAAGTATTCTTGCAACCTTCTTGAAAGTCAGCATCCTTTAAGAACTTCACGCTCAAGCAAAAACATCGCCCCTTCCAGCCGCCAGGTTTGCCGTAGGGGCTCGTCTCAAATGAGTTGGGGATGGTGGTGGTCCAAACCGAAGTTATCTCTCGAGACAATCGAAAGAGACCGAAGTGCCACAAACTATATTCTGCATTCCAATAAGCTCTATCCAACCGAGAGCTTGCGCGACCCCCACCAACTTGACCATTGCATCAAGTGAAGGCACCTTCACCATCAATCTCCCGAGAGGTTGCAACATGGAGTAGACGGCCACCAGCATGGCTCAAAACCGCACACCACCGAGAGGTCGCCCCAACCGATCGTAGACTCCACTTCCACCATATTGAGATCCCCAACAAGAAGCCATGAAATGTGGCAGCCCAAGCCGAGTATCTTCCCGCAAAGAGGCCCACGCTGAAGCTCCGATGAGGTCTATTGTGGGCATAAACATTAATTAGACCATATTTAACCCCTTGCTCCCCGCCATACAATTAGGGCCCAACGACCAAAGTGATCAGCCGAGTAAAGATGACTGCAAGGAAGGAAGCCATGCTATCACGACCCCCAAGACCGCGTAATCACCGCTGCGATAAGGACATTAAACTCAAGATTAATCATGTCCGCAAAGCTTTGATACGCCTCCCTTTACGACACTTATGCTCTTGAAGACATACAAACCGAGCATCCAATCTAGATAAGTAAAAAGAAATACGACTACTTTGGAGGGGGAGGAGGCTACCTAACATTCCATGAGACTAACCGCATTGATCTTGTGATGGGGCCAATTCAGATGAGACCACTAGTGTCTCAAGGAACTTGAGGATGTTTCCGGCACCCGACATGGCAGCAACCTCATCAACTAAATCAGCCCAACGAAGTGGATCAAAGCGACACCATGGGATGCAAATGGGAGGGGCAAAGTACACCAAACAGTGAACCCGAGGGTTGGGGACGCAGAGAATTAGATCCCTTAGCGTACTTTCTCGTGGTTGACGAATAGCCGGGTGGATGTTTAGGTGGTGGGTGGAAGCCACGCCCATCAATGTCCATATACTGCCCCACGAGCCCTCTTCAATTTGCTCTTGCGATTTCGATTTCAGCCAGCCTCAACATTTGGTGATCCAGACTAAGGTGGAGGAGCCGCAACCGGAAGAGCGGGGGGGGCAATCACGCATGGGGAACTTGTGAGATATCCACCGAGGTGGGAGCCGATCTAAGAGCATGGAGGCCAAGGAGCAGATGGAGAATCTCACAGGAACCCTACGATATTGAGCAAAAGAGAGGGGCTTCTGGAAACATGAGAGCTAGCTCAGACCATTCAACAAGGACAAATTTTAAATGGAAAGAACATGGGCCCGCTTTGACAACAATTGTTTGAGGCAAATCACGATGAATGGGCCTTGCCACGCAAACCTTGGTGATGCCGCTGGTTATGGAGTGTTGCAAATGGAGTCCAATCTCATTAGCAATGGCGTAAATGAACTTGGAATCCTCAGAACTCGAGGAAAATCTTCGATAGCAAAACCGTAAGGGGCACGAAGGCATCCCGCTTAGCCGAAAGGATCCAGAACATACCGTTGATAGAGCAAGAAGTGTTTCCAGAGAGGATCAACACCTCATTCTATATGAGTTGAGCAACCGGTTCGTGAGATTCAAACATCAAAGAACGCTTGATCTTTGCCACAAGCTTGATAGATTGATAAGCAGGAGCCCTAGTCAGGAAGGTGCCCTGCACAGCCAAGATCCCACGCGCCGCATCCGTGAAAGGCCGGTGAAGTGGCGTATCACCTAACACGCAACCAACCGCTTCCACATGTCGCCGATGATCCTCATGGCTAATCTGCACCAATCGAGCCCCAAAACGCCTAAAAGTTGCTCGCACTCGAACCCTCATAAAATTTCGCCTGATGGGAGCCGGACATCCATAGAGTCTGCTTAGCTTGCAATTGCTTTGGAGATAGACACAACTTCCTTCCCGTTATTATCCACCATGGTGGTAATGGCCTCGAGACACGGAGGCCGAGGTGGCGGGAGCCGCCAGTTCCCTTGCAAAGCCACTCGAGAACCGGACACCAGAACTCCTAGAGCAATCGTATCAAATGATCTCCAAGGTGGTCGATGCAGCTCGAGGGGGATGGAAGAGGATGTAAGCCCCGCCGCCGTGGGGAAGAGGGGAAACTCCTCACATACTCTCGAGGAACCTCCAACGTGTGTTGACGAGCACTAGTTTGTGGAGGTTGCACCACCACCCGAAAGCACCACCCAGAATTAGTCCGCATCCAAGGAACTTCCAACCCTCGGTTGGAGGGTGCGCCCAGGCAACACTAGCCCGCTTAGAGGAGCACTCTACAGCACATGAGGTCCGAATCGATATGAGGGACTCAACCGTGGCTCCGAGGAGCTAGTAGCCCAAGAAGAATCCTCGGCAGATAAAGAGGGTCTTGCTCGAACCCCTAATCCAACGAAAGTGTTGGAGGCGCTATTGGCCGGCGCACCACCCTGTCCGAGGAACCCGTGACGTTCCACGATTTATACGGCTCTATGCCACGTATTTATACGGACACGCACAAATACACGCACGCCACCCACCCCTCAAAGGTACGCCAACATGGGGTGCGTCAACTTAATGGTAACCTAGGGGTTACTTTAAAGAGGATTAAATTAGATATGCTAATTTAACCATTAAAGTTAATAACCTATAACTTAGGAAATTAAGGACTAAATAGGATTAGTTAGGCTAATTACTTTGCTTAGGAGGCGCCACCTGCCCCAATCGACGGGAGCATGGGGATTGCCAAATTAGGGTCACAACCTGATCCCTATCCCCTGTTTTTGACTCCCCAATTCGCCCAAAGAAGGAGCAGGAGCTGAGCCATCATACCAAGTAGAGCGCCACCATGCCAAGTCGGCCAACCCTCAACCCTCAACTCTCGGGAGATGGAGTCAGCCCCATGGTAACGAGTCCAAATTAACTCAGGTGGGTGGCTAGGATAGCCGTGATCTAGATAACCCCTATTGGGCCTTGGGTTGTGTTCGTTTCCTCATTCTCTTTGTGTTTCAATCATAGGAACTAACCCTTGGTTGTAAAAGTAAGTTCTCTTTATATTCGGGATTCTCGCTTCTTGCTCGAAGGATGGATTGTTAATTCTTTGTCTAGTCCGACCAAATGGGGGATTACGGGGTAGAGACCTCCCGAGCCATGTATTGTAGTATGCTCCTAGATAGCGCCCCTCAGAGTCCCATTAATTTGCGGCTGTGGCACAAGAGCCCACCGGTCCTAGATGCTTTGGTCCGCTTAGCACCGGACAAGGAACACAAGTGGTGAAGTGGGGGTGGGGTCTTGCACGACATACAAGGCTCCCGAGACTCCTACAAAGAGCTAGGGCTCGATAGCCACACACGTTGAGGGCCGGCATGGGTCCCGACACTGGGTGTAGTGGTGTGGACCATGGGGCACCTCATGCACTTTGAGTAGATTTAGGGGTGAGTAAGCCGCACGGAGCAAGGCTGATGTGCAAGATTCTCTAGCTCACCCATGGAACCACCGTGGATCTCGGGAAGGGGACGCCTCCCCGACCTGCCTCTTACCTGGACCAAAGGGCCATGAACCCGAGTAGGTTCAAAGGGTGATACCCTTTGAGCCCCGCCTCCTGGCTATAGCGGCCACAGTACGAATCACCCATCCGCAGCGTGCATGGAGGGGCATGGAGGACAACCCCAGCCGATGTTCTATGCCGTGCCATGCCAAGACTCTGGTCATTGATTCTTGAGGCCCAAATTACGTACCGATCCACACCGAGTCCGAGCTGGGTAGAACCCGGCTTCAAGCGTTTAGGTTTAGATGTATATTCTGGTTTCGGCGGTATTTGATGGATGCTTCACCCCTTCGTGGTGGATATTTATGTATATTTATGCTGTGCTAACCCTTGTACTCATGCCTCCGCCGAATTTAGGGGTCCCATTGAAGGCGTAATGAATGACCCCTTCAGGAGTCCTTCTTTCGGCATCATTTCTAGATGGCCCGAAATAGACCCCCCGCTTATGGTGAGATGGTTGCCATGGGAGGGGAAAGTCCTCAGATGTATACCTACCGAGGGTCGATATATTCTCATGAAAGGCCATAAGAGAGGGAGCTGATTTCGGTTGTTCGAATTACAGTGCACTCCACAAACACCAACTCTCAGCACTAAGAGTTAGAAGTGAGGCTAAGTCAATGTGTTGTTAGTCCCTTTGATGTTTGGCTCGTGTTAGGTTAAATTAAGAAATTGTAGTTTTAAAGAGGATATATGAAACCCAAGACCCAAGATTGGAAGCCCAGCAGTAAGGGGTAGCCCAAATGACTAAGAGGGTGGTTCCATTGATCGGGCGATCTAAATTACCCCAGAACTACCGACTAGGCTAAAAATGGTCCAGTATGGCCTATAAACCAACCTCGGCTACCGCTATTTTTTGTCGCTTTGTAGTCATGGTAGAAGAGCTGGAAAATGCTGGCCGGCGCTCGACCAGTCCGTATTCTTTAGTCAACGCTGGCCCCGCCAGGTCTACTTCCTGCTGGGCCTTCAACGACTTCAATGAAGTGAAGCATCGATAATGCACCTACACTTCTCAGATGCCGCCATGTGTGATCACAGATAATTATTTTTTTTTAATAAAATTTTAAAGTTAATAAGAAAAATTTTGAAATTTTAAAAGTTCTCGCCGCTTTTGTCATTTGTTTGCTTTTCACGCTGGATCACCAGCCGACGGCTTATCGCCACTCAGACCGCTTTTGTTTCTTCCGTCACCAGGCCTTGTATTCAGCGCCTCCTTTGCTGCCTCCTTCGCCACCAGCCACTACTCCGGCCTCTTCCCACACCTTAATGCCACGGCATATCACAAAGAGCGCCTTACCCATCTACCTCCGAAAGATCAGAGATTTACGCATGATTGCTAAGCACATGGCTACCCACCCTACTTATTGATATAACAATCGCTGATGAGTCGGTAAATAGGTTTGAGAACAACGATAGGATTCCATATCCTATCTATCACTTCTCGAGCCATTCTTGATCCCAATAACCTTCGGCCAGCCTCCTCCTACACTATTGTTGAGCAACCCCGATATGGTCATGATGTTTATTAAATTCCCATCCTCCCCGAAAGGTGAAGGCCATACGTAGGAGGAAGATATCGTATGCAGGCTGACCGGTCGTGGGGGTTTCCGCCAGGAAGATGATCACCGGAGATCGAGCTATGTATACCAGAACCCTTGTGAAGGGAATAAAGGTACTTTTGGGACGGCTTTGTCATTGGCTGATGGCAAGGGTAGCTTACTGAGGTTCCCCACACCGATGGGAGGAGGAGATTCCAACACCAGATGGGGAGAAATCCTCGACATCAAAGATAGACTATCCGGTAACCATTCAGATAGACATGGTCCGCGACCACGTACGTACTAAGCTGAACTTAATCGCTGTGGCAGCCCAGGTGTTTGCTCATCTCGTGAAGACTGAGGAGAGCCCGGAGGTACGGAGAAGCTCAACAGAGGAGCAGGACCTAAGACCAATGGACCAAGCAGAAGATGGCTGAGCATCCGGGAGTGGGTCGCCCAACCCGACGCATCGATCAAGTACACCCCAGGAAGGGTCTAGTTTTACAAGACCTGGCAATGCATAAAGGAGAGAACCAAGACCTGCCGGGCTTTTTGGGAAGGAAGACGAGCCCGACCGAGTAAGCTAGCTGTGGATAGCCCGACTGCCTTGTGGCTAAGACGGTGCCAAGACGGGCCCGGCCAGAAAGCCCGAGTACAAGAGGGGAGTTTACTGTGTACCGACTGGGACTGCGGGTCTCATGGGAAACTGCAAGTTCCGCAAGTCTACAGAGCTTCGATTAGAAGCTACCTCCTTCCAGAGGTTGGTACGAGAGATCGCGCAACGCTCAAGACCGATCTCCGCTTCCGCACTCTTTGTACTTTTGGCGCCCAAGAGGCTACAAGCCTACACGGTAGCACTTTTTTAAGACGCCAATCTTTACGCGATCCACGCAAAGAGGGTCACCATAATGCGTGGCGATTTGGCCTCGCCCAGGATACACGGGAGCATCCTTAGCCTTTTAAGTGGGTCCGAATTGTAAATATTTTTTGTAATATTTAATAAAACTTTTATTTTGAATTAAAAGCTTAATTATTTTATGAAAATATAAAATAAAATGCTAACGCCAGCCTTTTAATAAAAGGATTTAAAAAGGGATTTTAAAGTTATTTCAAATGTTTCTCTTCCTCTCTCCTCCCTTCTAGCTTATGGTGGTCACCGACCTTGTCGCCTGGTACCACGATGGGGAGCTATGGGATCCAAGACGCCCCTCTCGACATGTCACACCGCCATGCCAACGCCTAGGACCTCCTCGCCATTATGCAAATGCATCCCAGACACGATTCCTTCGACTTACATGGAGGAAATGCTTCCTCTGTCTTTCTCTGGGGATCCTCCCCACCGTATTTGGAGCGGGAGGTAGTCCCACAGATGTTAGGCGGGGACACCCATGCTTATGATGTCTTGAAGGGGAAGCTCGAGGGTAAACACCGCCGCTGGTCCAACATCGTGGGCAAAGAATATCCTGAAGTTACTTTTCGCCTCTAGCCATCCTCATGGACCAATACGCTGAGGATGAAACTTTGTCTCAGAGAAAAGGCAACCGCCAGAGTCTTCCGAGGAGGGGAAGACGGCACATAGGTATGGGCTAACTTTGCCTGCTGGAAATGCTTAGCTTGAGGAGTTGCCATCAAGGCTGCGGAACAAGCTTATAGGCTTGTCGATTAGACGGCTTCTTCCGCTTATCTATCACCAAGGGCAAGAGTACCTTCTTGATGATATTATCCGGACGCATCACATGGTGTCCGGATTTCGACGCAAGCCGCAAAGACTATGTACTTTTGGTGAGCTTAATGGAGTAATCGTATGGACGATTTTATCGACTTCACTTCTACCGAGCTTCCTCCAGAGGTGCAGCACCGCCGGGGCCCGCCAAGAGACCATAGGAGCCGAGACTCTATTACGCCTTCGGGACTTTGTGATGTGAGCCGGCCCAGCCTTTCACTGCAGACGCCTTCACTTGGCTATGGGACCTCACGCCCCAAACATCAATATGGTTGAGGTTCCCTCCGACTCGGATGATGAGGGAGAGGATTTATATCATAGTCACATTCTAGAGCAGAAGCTTGGCATTCTATAAAGGGTTTTTAGGTAGATTACATCCCATTGACATTCTGTGCTTTATTGATTGATTTCCTCTTAAATGGCTTGACAAAGAGATACCACTACATTTGATTTGATACCTTTTGGTTTTGTGGTTGCTTTCAGATTGAGTACATAATGTATACTTCTGCCACTTTACTTTTGTCCTTTTGTTAATTCAAAAATAGTCATGTGTGTACATTTTCTTGGCTGTTTAGCTAGATACACATTAATCATTTGCATTGTTGCTTCTTAGATCATGTGGATGACAGTACATTGTTTTCCACAGAGAACACAAGTATAAGTGCACGATCCATCTTGAATATGCATAAAGAGGTAGGTTGCTTAGTTTGATTGAAGTCAGCAAACCATTTCTTATGATTTAATTCCTCCACTAAATGGAAAGATACGAACATCAAAGAATTTGCAGTATTGGATTAGTCAACTTGGTTTGTCATCATGTGTCCATGTATATGTAGTGGGCTCTTATGTTCTTAGAGATGACTGATTCCTCGGCAGCTCGCTGAATGTGTTGTGCGCCATGACTCATGTGTTAAACATCTCCCTGCTTGCTTCAAGAAGGTAAGGCTACGCTTTATGACATAGGTCAAATAATCACTAGAGAAAATAAAGGTGCTTTATGCAATAATGACATTTGGCCTTTCCCGTGCACTAGAATCTTCAGTATTTTGAACACTTGCAAATCATATGGTTACTTTATATGAGGAAGTAAAAAGGCGCCTTAGAAGATTTCTTGGACGTGGATGGCAGCACAACATGAATAGCGGTTAATGTACCCTTTGGAGGCATGCAACTGAGCATATCCTGGAAATGGTCAAGACAAGTAATACATCTATTCTTAAGTAGCTTACATGCTAATCTCATCGTAAATGTTGTCTTTGCATATTGCGTCCATGTTTAATTTTAAAGCGCTTTGGTGAAAGTCGAGGCTAAAATGTCCAAATTTATAATTTCCAGATGTTGATGTCATAGATAATACATACATTGGGTGTTACCGAATTTAGCCTATTTGATATCTTAGAGATGCTTTCATGGCCATTCATCCATCATAACTACTTCTGCGTTGTTAGCTTCCATAGCGCATCGTACGTATTAACCAAGATGGCATTGGATTTCATGCTTGATTTTCCCCGCTTTGCATCTTCATCGCCAGCAGACCCTTCCAGATGGGCCCACTTCATTATCAATGTTCCTACTAACCTTGCTTTTTCAGCGTATGTATGGAGATTCTCATTTCCTTTCTAAGGTTGAATTTTGGCCCTCGACTACAATACTAGAGAATCAAGATCAACCTAGCTGTGGTGGAGGCCAGAAACAATATGATTAGGGCAAAATGTATTATATTTTATTATCATGATGCTATGTTTTGTTTCTTTTACATTTTTCTTTTAATGTGCAAGCAGATTGATTGTTTGACACTAATTTTTATTACAGCTGCTTGCCTCTTTTCTTAGCCTGTCATATTAGCACTGTTGGCAGTTGGTTGGCACAGGTAGAAGCAAGCCCCAATGTATGTTTTCTATTATTGCTACAAAAACATGTTCTATTTTAGAGTAGATGTATGCTCAGAGAGTTGCTTTCATAAAACATATGTTAGCTTGCAGGATGGTATACCTTATACTTTCGCCATGGGTACGCCCGTGAGAATAAAAATATACAGGGATACCCTCGGTCCCTCGAGCAAGTACTAACCATAAATGCTTAGATCAAGAGGCGCGATATACACAGCATTATCAATGCAAGCTTGTAGTTCACCGATTCCATTATGAAACCACCACTTTGCCGTGTCGCATGTACCCACAAGAACCATGTGATGAATGAGAGTGTCGCTTTTCCATGATCCCCAACAGCTATAAATGTAACCTCCAAAGACAAAGTGTTAGCCCAATCGACGTACATACAACGAAGTCATACAAAACCTAATCCAGAATCGCAGTACACCTAATCGCTCGCTGAACAAGTAAATTTGGGGCAAGAATTACAAAGTGAAAATGGAGGTGTTTCCGCATCGATAAATGGAGGTGCCGCATCGATAATGATCCATGCCCCGCCGGATATGGCAGAGGACCGGGGAGCACGCAGATGGGGTAATGGGTAACCCTAAGTTGAAGGGGCTCGAGCCTTGCATGTAAAGCAAATTTATCAAAAATATATATCAAAATTCATGGGTTCAACCATTGGAAAGTGTCACGAAAATCAAAGTGAGCGTATGTGCACTCTAGATGTACCGAAAAGACGCCCTCTATGGAATACTATCATCAAATCATATAAAAACCTTGGAGAAAAAGTACAAAAATACAAAACAACCCCTCGTTATTATGCTATATATTCTATGCATCCATAACAACGAGAGAGGAACACTAAAACATGCACATCCAATTCAATATAACAAGCATAATGCAATTAATGCAACTTTTCCTAGGGAAGATGTTATATATGTGCCATAGAATGCTAAATCCACCATTCAAGAGAGAGATACTTAGCTTGGACTAGATATGTAATTACATGAAACCCCTTTGGGTGGCCAGTTTAAAAAGTAACAAGTAGAATATATAGGTCGATCCCCCAATTTGTATAGTAGCTTATAACTATCCAATTTGCATGAGTTATTACAAGAGAGGCAAAAGAAGTACAAGTGTCATTCTTCCCCAAATTATGTCAGAGGAGCATAATTCCACATGTGAGCTAATAATTACTATACGAAATAAATTTAATCTGTATAAGCATTGCTTGAAAGCTTCCATACATCTATTGCAGTCTCACTGACCAATCCCTTGATTATAAATACTACTTTTGCTCACCAACACCGTCCCTACTTCAATGAAAGTACAAAACCTCTCTCTCTCTCTCTTTTGTTTCGTTACATGAGCATCCAAGTCTATTGTTGCACAACCCTTTATGTTTCGAATATATCCTTATAACTTCAAGTCCACATAGCTTGCATTACATTCAACTTACCAGCTCTGTCGCGACTCTCTCCCAAGGTATATGCAACCATTTTATCAAATTAAAGTGTCACTTAATGTTGTAGCACCATCCCAACAAACTCTTGTGTCGTTTTACTTGGATAGTCGACGAGGAAACATTATCTTGATTTATGACCATTCCGTAAGGCGACTTAGCAGGGTATATAACCATGCTCATGCTAAAAATCCCCAACTTGATCCCTTATGCGCCACAAGATTCTTGCTTTCGAATGAAATACCACCATCATAGCCACCAATATGTCCTTTTGGCCCAGTACTTTTTATTTGGCATATCTTATCTTGTTCTTTCCCTCGGCCTTTTTTAAATAACATGGCCTCTCCACACAATTACACTTTGGAACCGTCTTGATTGTTAGTGTCTATCATCAAGTCAATAGGTCAATCGAAGGAGAGAGAGGTAACCAGCATGTACATGGGCACGCCTCATACTCCTGATCATTTTTACTTCTCTATCATGAACTAGAGTTCCAACTACGGCAGGTTCCATTGCTATAAGATTTTCTTCCACTTCAGCTCCAATCATATATCTTGTCTCACTTCAATGACTACACCAAGTACATTACCATTCTAGTCAACTTTCACAATATAGACGAATTTAATTTTTCTACTATACATCTACAATAGCTCAAATAATTTATACATCTCACATCATTCCATACGTTCCCAATTCTTGATCAATTTAGTTTGTAAAAGTCACTTCTTATACCCTTAACAAACATGGGAATCTTTAATAAATCCTCCAAATATGGTGATGATGATTGACTTGTGACATTTCTTTCAATATCAATACTATTCTTCTATACATTCTTAAAGTAACCATCCTGCCTCTTTGATCATAGTAATATCAAATAATATTCAAGTATACTTACCCTTAGCTTAAATTTGTCTGTCAACTACATTGTTATGACGTAAGGATAGCCTTTGAAGCCACCTCGGTGCCACTCAATTTCACTTTTATTGTTCTCAAAACCTCTCCTTGGCAATTTCCACAGGCTAGTGCACGATCTACTTTGTCTACGATCCACCACTAGACCATCTACAGTTATAAAAATTTGTAGCAATCTTAAACTACCATACCTCCACCGCTACCATGGCTCATTGTTCATGCTCGCGATGAGAACATCTATCTCAAAGATCCTTTCAAAATTTGTGCAACTTTCAACCAAGCCTAGCTCCTTCTTGCTAGCTTTTCTCGCCTTTGCATAATATAAATTAGCAAACCAAAAGCTAAGATACTACACCATCAACTTCACATACCTTCATTACTCCTCCATTGAGTCCATCACCGCCCATTTTCCTAAGTAATAACAAAGATCACCATACATTCCCAACTTGAATCTATAACCCAATTAGAACCCAACGATTCAACCATGCTCGATATCAATTGTAATGGGTATGTCGGTTAGCCTCCAAGTAACTCAAGATTCCATTAAAGACTTGCATTAACACCGATAAGTTGGTATGCATGAATTATGTTATGTCAATGCAACAACATTCTCACAAAACTCAAGGTACATCCATGAGTTTACCTTATGGCTGGACGCTTAACGATTTTTAACGATGATGTGGGTTTTTATTATCTTGTTCATATTATGTGCTAATATTGTATTACCGGATAGCATAGAGGGATTCTCATGTGAGGTATCAAAGTCTAAGAGTGATTTTGGTGATTGTTACATCACATATATGTCTTGCTAATTATGCCGTATATCCTAAATGATTCAAACCCCCACCTAGTCTTTATGATTAACCCCACACATGTTCATGATGTAGGCAGATAGACATGAGGTTTGAAGGATCATTGTGCAAAGGGAGAGCGGAATGGAGCTAAAGACATAAGATCTCGTGAGAGACTTTAACAAGGTTCCGTGGCTACCAATAAACGTGATATTGTGGATTCCTAGAGCGTGAAGCAATTTGGATTGAGTAGATTCATATATTATGTAAATGAGGGTTATGCTTAACGTGTAATTGGATGTGTCGAGAATGTTGAGAAATATTAGCATTCTCACAAAATGCAATATTAGCACATAATTTGAACAAAGATAATAAGAACCCACATCATGTGAAATACATGAACATCATCAAGCCATCCAAATACTTTGAAAATACACATGCTATATCCTTACACTTCATGAGACAACTATAAACCATGAGAAACCATAAAATAACCATGAGATATCTATAAGTATGCAGTGCAACTCCAGTTCCTACGACCACCTAGATTGATCAGCCCTCAGCAGAGAACACGAACGGGGTAAGCCTCATATGTACACACCCTCCGTGCATGCGTCTAGTTCTAGGGGACCTCTTCTAAGCCATGTAGCGCAATGAAGTACCCACGCTTAGGTGACAACGCCCGATGTCAAGAACAACCATGAGTCCAAGCCACCGCAAATAGACTCCAGCCCCAGAGCATATGCACTCATATATCAATCCATATCTTATCACATGGCCCACAGGTCAAAGTTTAAACCATATTCATTACCATGATTCGAGTATCCAGTATCATATCTCACATTCATTTTCACTATGCATATATAATAAAGACAACATATAATAATGCAAGCACCGGCGATGACATCACAGAGAACATTTCACATACATAATCACATATATGTACTACCACATCCTTATGTCGAATGTCAACCAGTACATGTTAACATTATGCAATCATGATTACACTGTCATCTACATACAACATCTCTAGATATGTCATTGAATAGAAGCATATAGAAGCCTAACTTTCCCTCCACTAGAGAAGCCCTTTTTAGGACGTCATATCAACCACATTGCAATTTCATTATTATCTATGAACTATGAATTGGGATAAATCCCTAAACCATTTTAACAACGAGGTCACGACTTGTCAGTTAAGTCTACTAGCTCTATTACTTAATACTTCATCCAGAGCATGCTTCATGCACCTCATCAGACCCGCAAGTGTCCCATCCAGACTTATATTCAGAAGCTCCCATAAGCTTCCCAAGATCTTCTCCTCTATGGAAAAGCATCACCCTTTATCTTTCTTATCATATATTCCCTTAACTATATTAATATCCATGTAATTCCTTAATGCTTTTTCTTAACTTATGTTTATTCTTATTAACCGCTTGGGTTCCATGTCGTGGTCATACCCAAAAGCCCCATAAGCTTCCAAAGATTACAATTTAAGCAGTTTCTTCTTCTATGTCTCTCACCATGATCTTATGGTTTAATTCTTATTCGTGCACACATTATAACTTTGCGAACACACTCAATCTCTACCAATCTATTTTTGCATTCAAGCGTGTTCTAGTCATCAGAGCAAAGTTGGACAATTTTGAATGGAGGTGCCTAAGAATTGCTTGTCTTAGAAGAATAGGTTCAATCGGAACGAGGAGGTTGACAAAGATGCTCTCTAGAATTTCGGAGCAATGAACATTGAGATTTGGGCGCATGGAGAACTGTATCATGTTGATCCTAAAACCAAGAAACGTCCTAATTTTCACCACACCTTCTGGATTTTTAAGAGTAAAATGCATTGCTTCTGTTGTTAGTGTGAAAAGAGGCTTGGAGTTTGATAGGAGAGAGATATTGAATTCCATTCTTGGGTTTCTATGGAAACTTTCTAAGATTAGAATGCATTGCTTGTGTTGTTAATGTTGAAAAAGGCTCGGAGTTTGATAGTTTGCATCTGCAATATTCATTTTGGATCTTTTGATGCAATCTCTGTTAATAAGCGGTGAGAGAATTCTTTGGATGGAATTCTAAATTCGATACATGCTCGTATGCAAGGTTCTAAAAGACTTTAAGCTTCATTATTTTTATGGTGGATTATTGTCTTAAGGATGTTGACAAACCGTACCATTCCTTTCAAAACATCAGTGTTGATGATGTTATGAATGACAAGAAATTATATGCAATGTGATACCAAGAAGACTTTCTTGTTACAACATGTTGAATGCATCCTCTCCATATATACTCCAAGAAGTATGATTCATAATGCACCTTCACGGTTCCGGATCTCAAAAGAGAATGCTTCACTGCACACCAGGTGCTCTAAATTCTGTTCGTATGCGCACCTGTTTCAGGATCTTTGAAATGAAGATTGTGATTGACTGTGTAATGTTGATATTCAAGCTGAGATAACCATGTTGTATCATAGGCAGCCTAACAATCACTGTAAATAGTACTACCTGGTATCACATACTTTTAAATAATATTAGTCAATGTATTCTTCGTATTGAAACCATGAAGATGTTACTGGAATAGCATTCTATCCCTTCAAAAACCCATTGGATTAGCCTTCTACTTTTCTGCCCCTATTGTATTTTCTTTTGCCGAATTTTCTCTCATCAATCTCCACCACTTTTCCTAGATCATCAATGACCACGTTCTGTTTCTGAATGGCAATACTACAAACATTTCTACAGTAATTGTGTCAATTTACCATACTTTCATCAGTTTTTATTTTACATTCAATCTTGGTACGATCTTGAGGCATCTAGATTGACCAACAATATATGAACCATACCATTTGAGCCAATGTCAGTTTGCTACCAGTAAACCAGGTGCCTCTATGGTAAAATTACAACTCTTACCTTTGCATTTCCATTTCTCACCATCTATAGTGCCAATATTGTCTTCTTAATTTCATTGGCTTATGACATTTCTCATATTTTCTTCTTGCAGGCAATAAACACAAATCAACATACAAAGAAATTGCTACATCCTTACTTGAAATCCTCAAACCCAGATCTGAAATTATTGAGATGTTGTGCTCTCATTCAAGATCCGCATGTAGCAACTCCAAAAAAGTAGGTAGTCTTCTGTGCACGCAAACCATCCACCCATTTATTTTTAACCGCTGCGTGCAATGACATTAATAACTATGAAAAGAGACAACTAACTCATCAACCATGAACTGAACTGCTCCGATCTATTTATTCGATAACCTGCTATTTTTGTCTACACAAGCCATCTAGGATATAATGCGTATACATTTTTTTCGTCCGGCTGTCAAAATCACAGTCCTGCGAATATTTTTTTGTTTCATGTAAAAAAAAAACATAGACTAGAGAATCCTAAAGAACATAGCCTGAAAACAAAAACCAAAGAATAAAAAAAAACATAGGCCAAGAAACACAGACCCTACGATTGAAGCTAATTTACAATATAGTTCATGGGTGGAATCATGCGCACACTCTACCTCCCAACATACAATGTACATGTACATCCTTTTAGAGTATAGATTTGTTTTTGTTAGTAGTGTAATGTATACATCCATTTCATTGAGTGGGTACAAACATAGTGCCGAACCACAAGATAGTACTAGGATTTTACTAGGATTTTACACTAATTACAAAATCTCTTCTTCCAAGTGCAATTCTAATCTCCCTCCTACCCTCTTTCAATATTAGCTTTTCTATTTGTGTTCGTGGACCTTTTTTCATCCTTCTCTCCCTTCACTTCCCTACCCACACCAGCCCCAAGCTTGCTCTACTGCTAGTTTTTTTTTTTTTTTAATCACGTGGGATTTCTTTTTGTGCATCTTAAGCCATCTATAAATTTCGCAGTGATGGTGAAGGTGTATCTTGAAGCATTGAAGTTACTCCTAATGCGAGTGTTGTAACTAGATTTGCTTCAAAAAGGCATTATTGCTCTGGTGAGGGCAGACTGTATTTATGCTGTTTTTTTGCAATTGAAATGCTTTTGCTTTCTTACAACAAAGAGGGCTTTGCACATGCCATTTTTGCAAGGTCTTTGTTTCATCTTCTTTGTTCTTATTTGCTTCCAAAGAGTGGCCCGTATTTTGGTTTCTGTGTTCTCCATGGTTGAATTCAACATTTCTTGCTTTTTCTTTTTCTATATTCTTTTTTTCTTAAAAAGGGGGGGAAGAGGGGAGAGGCCTGGGGATATGTGTGTGTGTGTGTGTATGTGCCAACTAGATTCTACCTTTTATTCAGAATGTTGGGCACCTCAGAGTGACATCTGCCAACCGAAATGGTTTCCACATAGGCTAGTTCAGTGGAACTAATCTAAGTAGTGTTTACAGTTTTGTGGTTGGGATGAGTCATTTATCCCTTTATCAAGGATGATGGTGGTCTTGCCCATGGAGTAGAAGGTCAAACGTCTACTACTTCAAGCTTGATCCATATGAGCCATTATTTGGGAGGCTTCAGTAGTGCAGATAAGTGGATTGAGATGGAAACTGGAGTGAAGTCACATCATAGGTTGCGAGTTTTGAAGGAAGTCATGAGAGAAAGATTTGGGAGTCAAATTGGCATTGGCCCATGGTCTAAATTTGGGAGATTTTTGTGGTGCATATAAGTGGGTTGAGATGGAAAGTCACATCATGGGTTCGGAGTGAAGAGAAGATTTTGGAATTCACCAAATGGCCTAAGTTTAGGGTAAAGAGCATATGGGGGCTTAGGGTTTAGGCTTGAAAAGAAAGGGAAACTGGTTACGTGCAGAGGAGCAGACCCAGGCATGGTGCGCTTCATACCCATTTGATGCTTTTTTGGGCTTCTCAAAAACCTGGCAGGCAACCCCTTGTCCCAAATTCATCCCAAACCGGTACAAATTCTCCCCAATTTTGGCCCCAGATCCTCGCCATGACGCGGCGCTGCGTTCGATTCGTCCTCCCCAGACGTAGCCGCTGTCCCAAATCCTTTGGGTACCATCGAATCGGAAGCTCCCCTCCGAAACTTGGCCGATCCCCCCGCAGATTTTACAGAGGAATCAGAGTTTTTAGACTCAAGATCAAACCGAAATTGCCCTCTCTTCTTCTCCTCTTCAGAAAATTTTTGAATGCCTTGCTCAGCTGTGGATCGTTTAACGGTAAATGCCCTGTTATCATCACCCAGTTCGGCAATTTCCCTCTTTTGTTTCCTAATGTTTCTGCCATGTACTAGCTAGAATGTCTACTCGAATTCATAATAATCCATTGCTTAGTGTTGTGTAAGATCTTTATCGGTATATATTGCTCTTGTTTTGACATATTTCAACTCCACATCGATTGTCTCTCGAGAAAGGAAATGCTAACATGAATTTTCTCTTGTTTTGTGGATTGTCTATTGGATATACAAAATGTTGTTCTTATCCTGTTGTTTTGTGGATTGCCTATTCAATTCAATTCAATCATGGGTTTCAACTCCAGATTGCCTATTCAATTCAATTCAATCATGGGTTTCAACTCCATATTTTATAGATGAATTCAAATTCAATTCATCAATGTGTACTGCTCACATTGCCATATGTAAAGTCACCATTACATGTGTTCCCGCACGATGTCACATCCCAGTAGAAAAATAATGCTTCCTTGTATACTTATCATGTTGTATACTTAAGAATGTTGTTCTTGCCATGTTGTTTTGTGGATTGTCTATTGGATTGAATTCAATTCACTCATTCTTTTCAACTCCATATTTTCGTGTCTAATCTTCCGAATGAATCCATCCATGCCTACTGATCATATTGCCATATGTAAAGTCGGGTAACATTACATGTGCTCCATTACTCGCGCACCACATCACACCCCAGTAGAAAAAGAATGCTTCCTTATACACTTCTTTGGTTTCCACCACATATTCTCTATTAAGAAACATTAAATTTTCATGTTGTTAAAGAATGTGATGATGATGGTGATGATTGGTGGATCTCAAAGTTATAATAGCAATGATTCCTGTCCTTACTTGCAAGAGAACTTTCGGTGGCTTTGGATAGTGAACTTGTCATTTCTAACTCTATGTAGTCTTACTTTTTAAGCATAAAAAATGTGATGCATTTTAGAAAATATTATTTGCTTTGAATTAGCCTCCTGCTGCCTACATCACATGCCCAAAGAACCTTGTTGCTCTCTTTAGTCATAATTGCATCATATCCCACCAACTCAACATGACAATTATATCTGCCACCCGACATCCACAAATCGAGAACATGTCTCTAGGGTGGTTTCATGCATCTATAGCTTATATAATTTATAACATTGGAGCTAGTTGACAACTTCATACTAAAAAATAGTACAATACATATAAGGTGTTTTCCTATATGTATATTTGAAAATGTGACTAACACTTATATATCTATTCTTTATTGTCAGGCATGTAGGGTGGTTGAACCATGCTGGTTCTACATAATTTGTCCCTTCCGTCTATGGCTTGTGACATTTCTTCATCATTTCCCAATTGATAATGTATTAGAACTTGCCATAGCACTCTTGCCATGATTTAAGACCATGCTAGAGGATTGAATTTTTTTTTGCCTCAGTTACAAGCTACTTTGATGCATTTACTAGATTAACTAGACTTTGAGATTTCTTCAAACCTTAATGATATTACTGTTGTATCTGAACCCTCAAGTGGAAGTAAATTATGGAAATGGAGGCAATAATGGTGTAATTTTATAGTATAGTAAGGGAGCATTACTTTTGTAGATGTCCTTGCAGACATAGTGAGCTCATAACATAGATAAATGTCTTTTCAAAGATGTAAGGAAACCAGACGACAACAACAGAATTGCATTAATTAATGTACAACACAAACTACATAATTTGCGAAGTGACTACTAATAAAAAACTATTAATTTGACATGTGTTATGACATTGTAAAAAGTGTCAATCTTCCATACGTCTTGTCTAATCATTTTTGCTCCTTTATGCATAAGCAAATCTATTGCTTTCTTTATGGTGTTGATCATCACGAGTTAGCCATTGTCAAACTCAACCTAAGATGCAATTGAAATAGATAGATAAATAGTTTTAATGTCCAACCAGAGATCGACAAAAGGCCATGGGATGGAAGAAACATGGGCAAGAGCTCAATCAAGAGAAATGGGCGAAATTGCCCGAAAATTAAACAAAGAAGACAAAGTGGAGGGTATATGATTTGCATCTACCCATCCATCCATCCATCCATCCATCCATCCATCCATCCACCTATCTTATTCCTTGATAATAATGAACTTTTAGCCAATTAGGCCTTCTATCAGTTTGGTTGGGGTCAAATTTCGTTAGTTGTTCTATCCCCATAGGGTATGGTCGCCTCCTATCGCGACCGCCCCTGAGCACCCTAACCCCCCCTCATTGCGACATCGCCTGCGGCATGCCATCTTGGCCCTTTGGCATGCCACCTTGACCCGTGGACGTTACGCACGCCCCGAATCCGTTATGGCCCGGACGTTATCGTCGGCCATGTGTCCCTGTCGTGCATATGGTACCGTAACCGCGGACAAAGCTACGCGATGGCGCGCCGCCACGCTTGCCGTTGTCGCGGTACCGCTTGACCATCGGCGTGCAATAGAGTTCATAAGCGTGAAGCCCCGCTTCCCGGTAAGTCGTGTAATTGTTGTCCACAATTGTGGAACGCTTCCGCACTCGGGTTGTGTTAGGCTAAGAGTCATATTGATTCAAATTAGAATTCAATGCGACCTTGCTCGATTCGAAATTAGAATTCACGCCCATTCCATAGCACTCGATTATCGAAACCCAATTTGAAAATCAAGCTCCCGCTATGGCTGCTAACAGAATAAAAGCCAATTTCATCTTCCAAATTTCAAGCTTATCGATATCAGGTCTTGAGGAGGACGATAGTAGACATGGTTTCCACAAGAGGTCTGAGAGAGACGATGTCAAGCTAGTAAATGTAGTACCTACATCAAGGAAAAGAGTTACCGCTCCAAGGAGGAAGCGCCTCGGACACCACGCATCGGTCTTTGCATCTCCCACAATGCCAAGGAGGCCAAGCAAACGAGGGCAGTGGACTGAAGAATAAATGGCGGATATCTTGGATGAGGTGAGTGAGTATGGTATATCTGTTAGAGAGGCATCTAGAAGGTCGGGAATCCCGTGAATCAACAATAAGGGACCTGGTCAGATGGCCATATAACTCACAAAAAGTGATCGGGTAATCCACAAATCTCGACGACTCTACAAGAGGAAGAGTTAATAATTGGGCACTCCAAGGCCGAAGCGGGGAATGGGGGTTACACTCTCACCGTCAAGGAAAGGGCAAAGCCTGATGGCTATGGAGGGGGCAGCTCGAAATTCCCGGGTTCCCGGAGTAAATGGTGGAAGTCGTTCAAACAGAGGCATCCAGAGGTTACACTAAGAAGTGCGAGACACTAGATGTGTCTCTCCGCCGTGCTATAACACAAGAGAACTGGATAACTTCTATGCTTGGTCCGAGACAAATCTATGACGAGTTCAATTTCCTACCTCTAGGATCCGGAATGCCGATGAGACCGGCATCCAAGCCGGTAAGGTGAAGGGCATGAAGATCATAGGAAGGAAAGGGGAGCATAGGGTCAATGAGGTGGTCATGAACAATAGGGAGTGGGTGACCATTCTGGTATGTGTAAATGCTGAAGGGTTTAGGATACCTAATTTGTATATATTCAAGGGTACACAGATGAGGCAAGATAACATTGCCAGATGTGAGGAAGGGGCAATTCAAGCTGTGCAGCCCTCGGCTTGGATGACTACGAGAATTGTTCAAGTCTTGGTTGTCACATTTTGTTGCTAGGGTTCCCCGGTGGAGTATCTCCAACAAGGCCACATCGATAATAATATTGATGGCCATGGCAGCCATGTGGAGTCGGAAGTGATTTTGGCAAACTAAGGAAATGGGCATACATTTTGCTCTACTTCCAGCCCACACATCACATAGGTTACAACCTTTGGATGTTGCATGCTTTGCACCATTCAAGGCAGCTTTCAAGAGATTGAGATCTTCTTACATGGTTAGAAAAGGGAGGACCGAACCAAGAGGGAGGACATTGCGAGCTCATTTCACGTGCGCTTGAATCGTGGGACACACCTAGCAACATCAAGGCGGGGGTTTAGAGCTACCGGGATTTGGCCATTCAACTCGGACAAAGTTAAGCCGTGCCGTGAAAAGTGGCAGGTTTGGAAGAGTGCCCATGGAGCGCATTATCCAAAGTGTGGGCCGTGAAAATGCAGCCAACTTGGAGGAGGAGGAATTGGAGCAATTCAACATGGTCGACTTGCATGCCTTATGGGAGGCGCCACGCCCTGCTGGTGAGCATGGTGGCCAAGAGCCTACTGGAGTGCATCAACATGTAGTTGACAATGTGGACATTGAAAGACATGATGTGCATCTATCTCACCAAGAAGATGCACCGATGGGGAACATCATGCCATTGAGCGCACCTTACAACCTTCACAAAGAACATGTGGTTCCACTGGCGACACCTGGAACAAAGACATGCTTGTGTGCAGCTCCCTACAAAAGTGAGGACATCACAGGCCTGCATGCAACAATCTCAATCCTCGAGGGCAAGGAATCGAGGTGTAGTCCCGCACCTAAGTGGGAGGGTGCATATCTCTAGTGATGGCTTCGTGGAGGCCTTGGTCACCGAGAGGTCTAGGAGAGCCGAGGCAAAGCAAGACTAAAGAATGAGCAAGTTGCAAATGTAAAACCTCGAACCGCTAGAAGGAAATTGGAAAGACAGGAGGCTGCCAGAGAGCTCAAATGTAATAGGGAAGAGAGGGAAAATAGGAAGAAGGTGATGCAGAATTTGAAGCCTCTATCGCTAGACTTAGGGCACCGATGTACCCCTGGGGGCATCTCAAGAGTTGCAGCAGTCTTAATTCGCGTGAGACCAATGAGTGATGAGGTGAGGAGCAAAAGGTTAGAGGTTAGAAAACGTAATGAGGGCAAGGCAAGGGTTGAGTCCAATCAGGGATCCAATTTTGAGAACATCATTCAACATGGATCCCGGACTTCAGCAAGTTAGTGGATTGACCACACCAGCTTACTAGTGATCATGCAGTGACCGTGATAGTGAAAATGAAGTGAATGTTATGTGTAGCCCGGAGGATACTCACCGTGTTTCGGGAGATGTTGGTGGTGTGCGTGAAGTTAGCATAGAAGGATTCCTCGCCTTTGGTCGACCGTCCCAAACTCAATTAGTACAATCAGTCACCATTGAAGACCCGGGACTTGGTCAACAGGGAGGGAGAGTCACACCAAGATGCGTGTATTGGCCCCGGAATTCCATGAGGTTGGATACATAAGGTTGGGTGAGTTATGCAAAGAAGACATTCTCGGACCCCAAAGATGACGGGGGATAAGGCCATAGACAAAGCTAGGATCATTCGAGAAATGGTCGAAATAGGCGGAAAAGGACATAATCTCTCTGCCAAAGGAATGGATGTGGAGTTTGCAAAACCCGAGGGCAAATATGTCCGAAGGTTCAAGTACCAACACCAAGATTCAAGAGGGAAACACTTTCACTAACCAGGTGTGTTAAGTCTACAACATGAGCTTAATAGAACTAGCATTTCCGATATAATTCTAACATCTAACATTTGCACATGGCGAAGTCAAGACAAAGGATTTGAGACCATAGATGAGACCTTAGACAACTAAGGTAGCAAAGACTTGTAGCAAAAAGACAACATTAAATATGAAAGCAAATATTATTTGCATTGTATATTTAAGTTTGATAAATTGGTCTAACATTAAAATCAGTTCTCATGACATGTAATACAAAGAAACATTGGTCTTCAAATGGAGGGGATCATCAGCCCAATTTGGAAAGTTCTGTTGCATTTGTAAATGAAAACCGTGTTAAGACAATAACTCAAGGGAATCATCATATTCATTCAAAGAAGCCCGAGGGCTGATACAAAAAGTTGGCACTAAGGCCCATCACAAAAATGCCCGACTGCAGGGCCACATTGTACATCAAAACAAAGAGGTGTGAGGGAAGCTTATCACCAAAAAAAAAGAGGAGGTGAAGAAATGAGGTCGCCCAAAGGGAGCCATTGCGCATAAGGCCGGAAGCAATCAATGATCAACGTGGCTCAAAAAAAAGCAGCCATCCTCACTAACCACAACTGGGCAAAGGATGAGGTCACCACAAATACGCCTTTCAACTTGGGTTGCAATCTCCTGAGATACCTCAACATGCGTGGTTGATGCTACAAAGACGGGTAACCTCAGCCCGTGTGACGAGGCAATTACGAATTGTAAAGAAAATCGGAGTTGTTGAAGTCGTGTTCGAACCGACCGGGAACATTACTCGGCGGTGGGCAGGACGTTTGCCGGAGAAGGGTCCCCTCTCCTTGGGACCTAGCAAAGTCCCGTGTCGGGCCGCATCCGAAAGCTTGTGCGCCAGTGCTTGATCCATGTTCTTCGCCCAATGCAAGAAAAACATGTTTAAATTAAACCCGTAAACATCAAAAAACATGCCAAGAGGTAGCGTAGTTTCCGCCGTACGCGGCCGGTTTGATGGAGCTAATGAAGAATACCGAATGTCGCCACGAGAAAAACGAACTCGAATTTAAAGAACGATTGAATGATGGTTCTCCGCGCCGCCGATCAAGCCGATATCCAAAAGCTTCGCTTTAATGATCTAATTCCTCCCACCGCAAACCGGAGCGTAGTCGGTCCCGCAATTTAGGGGCTTAATCGATACGAGAATTAGGAAGGGTTTTAAGGATTGAGGCCGGGAAATCGGGCGAAGGTGGGCCGGTTTGGGGACGATATCTGCTACCCTAGGGCGCGATAGCCGGCAACCGTGAGGGCGAGGGGGCCTCTGCATGGCAATAAGGGTGTAATCGTAAGGCACTCATTATTGCACCGCCTCGCAAGGGAGACCGACCACGACGTAATGTTAATTGCCATGTCGGGCTGGCACACTCCGGCCATAGCGGGTCCGTAGGTCCGGGCGATGGCGTGATCCGAAAAGACGCTAATGAGGCCATCGAATTAACGACGGGGGAGCCTAGACCCCCCCCCCTCAAGATGCCATAACTTCTCAACCTTTGCGATTTTAGGAAAAATTTGTTCTACAAAGTTGTAGTCCAGGTCATTAGGTACTCAAAACACCCGGCGGACGACAAAGCGCGCAATTGTGTTTCGATCTACAAGTGTTTGCCTCTTAAGTGCGCGAAACATGGCGACCATACCCTATGTGTTTTGAAGTCTTCAAGCAACATGACCCTACCCCCAACTGTTTGTGCTCCTGTATGTCATCATATATAGATCGTCGGCATACGGATCCAGCCTATCCACATCTGAGTGGTAGGGATAGAAGTTACTGTCTACATATGGGAAGTAACATGCTGCCACAAAGAGGGGGTTGCCATTGCAATTTTGCACTCACACCCATATGTAACAATTGTGTCTGTCTATCTTGTGCAAGGAGACTGATGGTGCCAAAGTGCTAATAGCTCAACCGATCTAGTAGCCTATGCCCTGCATGCTCCCAGGTCTCCACAAAGAAGATGAAATCCATATCCGCAGTAATGGAATTGAGATATCTCCCTTCTACCAGGGGAAGCCCCTCCATTCCTATTTGCGGGGGCATATGCTGACTCTCGCGGGGGTGCAATAGCAGCACAAAGATAGTATATGATGAAGAGCAGGAGGTGGAATAATGGAAGCAGGAGGGGCAGCGGGAGCAAGATGGTCATTTTATTTGACCTAAGTTATATGCTTTGGAGCAATAATCATTTTAAGGAGTCCCTTTACTCAGTGCATGTGTTTGGTTCAGTGCATGTGTTTGGTTCGGGAATGATCTTTTCGAATCTTTTTGGTGGCCAAAAATGCCATAACGCAAAGATGGGCTCCCTTTTTTTCCAGATGTATCTGTTTTCAAAGATCCATTTTTGGCATGCGCATGCGGCATGCTTTTTTGCCAGACATTTGTGCATGCACATGCGACATGTGATGCGATATGTGCATGCAATATATGCAAAGTATAACATTTTAATAACATGCTCATGATATTATCTTGGTTAATGGTAACACATAACTCTTAGAACAATTAAATCCTGAGTTCGAGATCGTCCAAAGTTGTTCTATGTATAGTTTCGCTCCATACGCATCTATCTATTGATATATGATTTATATATGTGATTAGCAAATGGTCATAGATCGAGTATACATATTGAACAATATTACAGCTTTGGGCCACAACATTATTTGCTTTGGTTGTTTATGGGAGACTCGTGATTTTTGGGGTTTTGGCTGAATGAAAAAAGCCAATAATTTGTGGCCATTGGCTAATGACATATAAATCATATCTCAACAGATAGATAGACATATAGATGCTATGGGATGTAACTATACATAGTGCAGCTCTTGGTTGTCTGGAACTTGAGAGATAGTTATCATGTAGACCAAAGACGCAGGTGCAATGGAAATCTAAAATGGCAAAATCTCGTTTACATAATTTTTCCTGTCGTCGTTTTTTTACAGTTTTAGGCTTTCAGGAGGTAGTCTCGCCTCATAGTCATTTATCATTTCACCTTTTTCTAGTTATGATATATTTGCATTTTGCACCTCATTGCATTTCTGCGACATGGGTTCTATATTGGATACATTCTTGTTTTGCATTCTCATTTTCTGGCTATGACATATTTGCATTGGCATTCCATTGAGTTTTTGTGACATGGGTTTTGTGTTGGCTACATTCTCGTTTTACGTTGTCTTTTCTGGACTCATTCTCTATAGTTCTTATTTCTCATTATGCTTTTGCGTTCCTCATCTTTTTAATTTGTTTACACCTAATTGTGAACTTGCCAAGGCTCTTTTTATATTGATCGAATTGATTGGCATGCCCTTGTTAGGTTGGGTTCTTTATTTGTTTTTCGGACTCGGCACATCTTTTATTGCATTATACAATCTCTTGATTTATCACAGACATGATCTATTGACACCATCCTTGTCATTGACGTTTTTTACATCCTTATTGCAACCTTGTCAAGATATTTCATTTTTGGATCCTTTGTTCTCGCTAGCCATATCACCAACCTCAAGCATTCTACTCTAACCTTGACCTCTCATCCTTCTTCTCCTCATCCTTGGTCATAACCTTACTTTCGCCTTGGACCATGTGGTTAATTCTTGTTGCATTTGTTCCATGCCCGGCATTCATCTTTCCTCTCGCTATGGGATTCACGACTCGACTCAACACTTGAATGTTTCTCAGCGGCTTGGCTTATAGCTAAGGAAGTTCTCTGGTAGTCGGCCGGTTTTTGTGTTCCTTGCAAGTCCCTTACCAGAATAGCATCGATCCGAGCCCTCGGATCGCTATTCTGGGCAAGGAGGAGCCATTATATAAGTATACTCGAGGCCAGTTATCGGCGTCTTCTCACAACAATATTTCTCTCATTGCCCATTGCTTCCCTCCCGTCCCGCCCTGATTTGCTTGGGCGCTTGTTTATTGTTTTTCACATGTGTTTCTGTTCATGCATATCTTATTGTTGTCCACCCCCCAAGTGTTGCTATAATCATGTTTTACACCTGTATGGTGCTGCCTTGTACTCCACCTGTGGGTGATGCTGTTTATTTCCACCCTGAGGGTGACGCAAATTTCTTTTTTATCATGTTCTTTCTTCCACTCGTTGGGTGATGCTTTTTCGCTCCACCCTCCTGGTGATGCTATCTTCTCTTCTGCCATGTATTGTTGATTTTCTCCTCATTACTAATCATTCACATCAGTTTTTTGGGTCCTTGTTGTTATGCAGCTTGCCGTTTCGCCATCATGCACGTTCTTGTTCTTCTAACTGTTAATGGATGCCTTCTATATGTTCCATTTCTTTTGAAGGTATTGTGCCGTCTTGGAGGTTCACTCCCTCTTGCGTACGCCATCGCCCCACTTCCTTCGATTCTTCAGGCAACCATCCAAGGTTGTTGGCGACCATTTCTCATTGGGTTTTTCCTCGAAAACCCGAAAGAGCGGGGTTTTTCATCCCAATGAGAAGTTGTTGCCACTACCCTTCTATACTGCCTATGCACACTTTCTTCCTTATGGGATAGCTCGACATCGTTCCTATGGTCAGCTCCCCATCTATATTATTCAAACATTGTATACTGCTGCTGTGATGAATGACAAGCCTATCTATGCCGGTTTTTGTGTTCCTTGCGAGTCCCTTACCAGAATGCATGGATTATATTAGCTCTGGATACAACTATCAGTTGCATCAAATCTATAAAATGCACAAAAAGCTAACTCCATGCACCTTACTTTTTTCAGGCATTTTAAGATATTTGCTTTTAATTTCTTCCACTTTGAACATACATGTAGATAAAGAGAGCTAAGCATTAATGCATATCAAGCAGCATTTTATGTATGCTTTAATGGCCCCAAGAACACAGACCTGGTCTACCAAAAGAAGCTAATAGATACAGCTATTTGCTTAAAATGAAATTCAGACAGAAACCGTAAGTGGATTCCACTTTTCTGTTAACTCAGAAATAAACGTTAAAGGCCTTTAAACTGCATCTGTCATTTGTGTCTTATGCAGTCAAAATAAGCTATCACAAAACACTCCTGATACAAGCCAGAGAGCTTGAACTGAATAGGTAGAAAGTCTTAAAAAACAAGAAATCTGCACATTGCACATTTGGTTCTGCTATAGAGAGCTTTGGAACTCAGAAGGGGATTCTGAGGCTGGGATTTTGTGGAAAACATTCTGTTCTAGCATCATCGGCACCTACTTCCTATGACAGATTCAAAAGAGGCAGAAATTTTTTTTTTTTATCCAAACGACATTGGATCAGATTTGGCCAGCTTTGCTTCAACGCCTCTCCGACTTCGCAACCAACTTCACAACCATGGACTCCATGCTAACCAGCATTAAAGTAACCTGCAAAGGTCACTTTAACTTTCAGTTCATTTTTATTTTTGGGTTATGTTTGTGTTAAATTTGTTAACTTAATGTAAAGTGGTTTGAAGATGGTTTGGATTAGGGATTTTAGGTTAAGAAAATGAATGAAATAGTAAATATATAACTTAACGGAACTCTAACCTAACTTGTGGTGTGAAACTAAAACTGTTAAAACCTTAACCCAATCCTAACTTGACGGCTGGTGCGAAGGTACCCTTTGTATATTAGTGTGTGAGAGGGGGCATGGCTAGCTAATTATATATAACTTAGCCAACTTTAGGTATATAACCATTTCCACGTGGCTCCATCCTATTCGTGACCCGCCATATGGATACATCTTATTGGAGTCACATGGTGTTGCATGTCAACCCTAACCTACTAGGAAGGAAGGAAGGAAGGAAGGAAGGAAGGTTCTTTTATCGTTCGCGGAGGCCAATCGGCCTATGGGACCCAAATTACACGGGTGCAGCAAGCCCGTTGCTACCCGGATTAAAAAACCCCCCCTTACGAGGGAAAAACCGTCACAGCAACAAGCCTGCTGGCAGCTGTACAAATATACATATACACATGAATTCTCGGCACCTCAGGTAGACCCCCGGGGGTAGAGGTGAGTCTGCAGATCCAAAACCTCCTGGAGGTAGGAGCCAAGGGATCGAACTGACGGCGTGCTGAGTAGCTCGTGCAGGGGCAGACCAGGTCACACCAAGAGAACGTAGCGAGACCGAATCTGACTATAGGCTGGACAGTGTTGGAAGGCATGGCTTTCATCCTCAACAACCCCCAGCGGGCAACACTGACAAAGCCTGTCCTGGCGCGGCTCTCCAACCCACCGACCCGTCTCAAGCCGAAGATGGTGGGCCCCTGTTCGAATGGACGCAATGATCCTGCGCTTCTTCATGGGCAACTGGGAACGCAGGTAGAGCTGTGGGCCTCGAATCAGGGTGGGGTTTATGTGATGTTTGTAGTGTGCCATCTTTACCTGTTCCAGAGCATGGTGATCCCAGAGCTTCCCAAGGAAACAAGAGTCCAAGTACCCCTCAAATTTATCCCGCCGGCTGCGTCAGGCACCGACGCACCTTATGTGGCAGCTTCACGCTCCAAATAAGCCAGCCCACCGGGCTCTCTTTGTCCTTCCAACAAGCCCTCGAAGTCGTTACGCTCATCGCCACAACAGAAGCCAAGCGGGAGCCGAGTGTCGCCCCATGCCGCCCACCTTCGAAATAAACAATGTGTCTATCGAGGGCCGCATGCTGCAGGGGCATAAATCCTGTCTCTTGCAACAAGATCTGATATGGAACCGAGGGCTTGACCCCAACCGCCCGCCAAAAAATGCCTTCGGACTGTTCTAAGTTGTTCCAAGTCGCCAAAGATACCACTGGGCCCCACACCTCGACCCCATACAGAAGAACTGGCTCCACCAAAGGTTCCTGAACAAATGTGACCGGTGGCCCCAAAGGATACAACCACCTGCGACTATATTTTGCATTGCGTCAAATACCTTTCAACCTCGGGTCACCCAAGGCTTAATGGATGCATCCCAATACATGGAGGACGGAAATTCCACCCCTAGGTACTTGTAGCTGGGTGTGACCTCTACCATATACCCCTGATGAGTGAGCGCCGGAGGTGCTGGATGACGTGAGGAGGATATGAGGACCACCTTAGTCTTGGCCAGGTTGACACGCATGTTCGTCGCCTGGCAGAATGTGTCCAGGGCATCTAGGTGTGCCTGCATGCCCTCTGGTGTATGGGCCAAGAGGTCCACATCATCCGCATAGATGAGCTGCCGGATGACCTGGTGCAAGAGCTGTATACCGTCCCCCCCATTGATAGCAAGCCAGGCTTCCAACTGGTCAATGTAAAGTCCAAAGAGTGTGGGTGAGAGAGGACAACCTTGCCTAACTCCAATGCTGCTGGATCCATAGGGAGCCCCAGATGGTGCAATCTCGCCCACAACTTTGCCCAGGGCACTGTGTCGAAAGCTTTTGCAAAGTCCACAAAAGCAAGAAGATGTGTCCTCCCCACGGTTCTCGTTGTCCCCACTGTGGCCCCGAGTGTGAAGATGTGATCAATGGTCGAATGTCCCGGTCGGAAGCTCCGCCTGGGTAATTGCCCCGACTTCCATCGCCGCCCATCGGGTTACCCCGCCGCCGGGCGAATGCTGCGCCCGCCTTTGGGTAACACTAAGCCACCATGATGGTTCGGTAATTGGTTGGACAATGTGGGTCCCCTCGCCTTTGTAGATCGGAACAACCCCGCTAGGTCCATGACCGGGAAAACCCTTCTTGCGCCATGCTGCTGAACAAGCAGCAAAGGGATTCGGCACCATGGGCTGCCCACTTGAGCAACTCCGCTTTGCCGCCAAAGTCTGCCGCCTTCCCATTAGCCAGCGCCGCAGCCCCTCTTCGACATCTTCTTCGCGGATCACCGGGCCGTGGGCCATGTTGTGGGGGCACATCCGTCCGCGGTTTCCCGGGATCATAAAGTCAGCGCAGTGTATCGCCCCCATTGCACCGCCAAGCGGATGTTCCCCAGAGGCTATGCCGGGCTCCGGGCAGAGTACCCCGCGCCGAAAGTTCTCGTGGGCGCCTAGTAGGCCAACATTTCTCCTCGGTGCCTTGCCCGGCATCTTTGCCTTTGTTTCCTTTGAGGAAGGCGCAGTAATGGCGGTGGCCTCGAGCTCAGCGTTCCACGATCCACGATGAGATCTGAAAAGCGCCGCTTATTCCTTACACTCAAAGATCAAACCATCCGTTACGCGGAAAGGTTTGCGGCCTCGATCTCGGCATGGGGAGGTCTCCCAAAGCACCTCGTCCCGCCTCGCTCGAGGAGCTCAACCACCTGGTTGGTTTGCCGCCTCCAGCCGTGGGCATGCGTAACTGTCGAGGGCTTCGCGAGCATGTCAGCAGAACCCTCCGCGTGCTCATAATCCAAGCGCAACCGAGGCTCGGCAGCAGGCCGCTATCGCGGGCCGCCCGGGGTCGGCCAGGCCGCCTTCACATAGAGTGGGAGGTGATCCGAAATGGCCTCCTCGTCCCCGACCGGCCCATGCCGACGCGGAAAATGGCCGACAAGGTGTATATCCCGCGCAAATCACTATGACATAATCCACGACACTAGTTCCGCCCGTGATTGTCCTATCCGCAAATGTACCGTGGAAGAGGGCCATTGTGGTAGGCCATTGCATATGAGCAGTCAAAAGATACCGCACATCGGGGAGCAATTGTTCCGCCAAAGCGTGACTGACCGGCATCCGAGTGCCGCAAAAGTAAGCCGCCGCGGGACGCAATCGCAAAGACGCCATCCGCGAGGGGTCCACCCGCATGGCTCGTTCCACCCCTCGCCCGCCGCATTGAAGTCTCCAAGGAGCATGACTCGCCCATCCGCTTGTGTTCCGTATGTCATCATATAGATCGACATACGGGTCCATCCCGCCCACTTCCGTGTGGTCGTGATAGAAGGGACTCTCTGCGGGAAAGTAGCAAGCAGCTAGGAAGAGAGGATCGCCATCAGGGTGGTGCACTCGGACCCACAAGTAGCGGTTATGTCTGTCGGTCTTCTGGAGGGAAATCAAATGTGCCAAGGCTACCCGGTAGTAGCAGGCAACCCCATCATGCCCATGTCTCCCTCGCATAAACCATTGAACACCAAAAATGCTTTGGTATCCCGGCAGATCGAGGCGACTGTGGGCCCTGGTGTTCCCATGTCTCCATGAGGAAGATGAGGTCCATGTCCACAGCTACTGAATTGAGGCTATCGCCCTTCTGCCACGGGAAACCCCGACAGTTCCAGACCACCACCTGGGCGGTCGGAGATGCTTGTGTAGTGTGTGTCATGGATGGACCAGCAGCGGGAGCAGACTGAGTTGCGGGGGCAGACTTCGGACAAGCAGAAGCGGAGGCAGAGCCAAACCTTACACCTAGACCATTTCTGGCGCCAATAGTTTTTGACCTCAACTTTTGCATTTTTAACTCTATTTTGGGAATTGTCTGCTGCAGCACGACCTAGTACAATAGTCCCAGGAGCACGTGCGCATTAAGGGGAGTGGAATCTACCCCAAAACTCCTGTAGGGTGATGGAGATACTAGGGTCTGGCGAGAATTCCTCTGGAGCAGGTATTTTGAGTAGATTCTTTAGTAGATCATCTAGAAGTTAGCATTCCAGATGAGTTAGGATCTTGTGTCTCTAGTAGAGCCATTCTGGAACCCTTAGTTCAAATCGTGGACCCTAATCGATGACCCCTAACTGTAAGATAGATGCATGTGATTAGGATTATATGTTATTTTTGTTATTTATCATGTTATATGGATATCTGACGTTGGTTGATCTCGTGTTTGCACCTCTTGTATTGGGAAGGGGGAAAGACCTAGTAGCCATTATTTAGATGATGTTCTTAGTTTACCCCTTAGTTCCTATTATATACGGCATGTGCATAGAGCCCCAAGCTATGAAATGACCGAGCACCACGCAAAGGGAACTGGGAGCGCCGGAAGGGAGGGGGAGGGGGGAGAGATGGGGAGCCCCTACTGAGCGGGGCTACTGGGAACTTGTAGTGGGCTAGGCTTATAGTTCGTCACTTCGAGAGGGCTGAGTATGAGTCTGACACTTCTTGGGTCAATGGTATAGCTCTGACTCTCAAGGGTTGCAGGTGTTATCCTGGCTCTTATTTTGGCGAGTTCAGTTGGGAAAGGACGGGTGTCGCCACGATCCTCTAGCTGCATATAGAGCCACTGCACTCTGGAAAGGGGAGATGCAACCCTTCCTACCTCATCAGGCTGGGAAGACGCAACTCAGAGTAGTCTCGTTGGGTGATACTAAGGGATTGTAGCCTGATTTAACCCATCTGCATGGTATGCACAGGAGGGGCGGATGGAGTGGTCAACCCTAGCCATTGTCTATTGCCAGCCCAAGTCATCGTCATAACTTGATTCATTTTATCTTGAGACCCAGCGGCTAGTCTACCTCCCCATGAGTCTGAGTCTGGGTAGGAGCTATGTTGATGTGCTGATGTATTGATGTATCAGATGGATCTATAAATCGATTGCACTACCCTTCGTGGTAGTTGATTGTTATTATAAATGCTAGTGCTAATGTAGATATATTGCTTCCGCTGTTATAGGAGCCCATAGGGGACGGGCACATAAGACCTCTGTGTCCTCTTCTCGTGTCCTGGTCTCCCAAGAGCGGGGTAGACGAAGGGCCCATACGACATACACTATTAGATGGGGGATTTCCCACGAGATATACAATGGATCATCGTATGGTATGCGGGGAGCGTCACACCATCCATCACCCTTAATATAGCCATAAGGTTCAACATAACAAGAAATGCATATAAATGATATGCCGCCATGAGGGTGGGCCATTTATCAACCATGCATAATGTAGCAAAAATAAGGGTTCCTACTCTGGTTCAGGCTCCAAGTGGGTTGACTGACGGTCAAGGCCTACATATATCAACACATGGAATCGTGTCAATGAGCTTGGCTGGCATAAACATTGTCTAAGGTTGTCCACTCCATCCATCCCTCCGGTGCACGCTTTGCAGATACTGAAACATGTTTGTAGCGATTGTAACACCATAAGGACCATAACATAGGAATTTTTTTTATCCATATCTCATCTATATATTTTCCTATTGCAACATAAACCTATAAAAATACATCCTTCTTACCTATACATATAATAATACTACCACAAAAAATATTGACAAACAAAACAAACAATTAATAATACTTTATATATTGTTAGCAGGGTTGCCTAACCCCCCCTGCCCACTTTCCTGCATTTTCAGCTATGCCATGTGTCATGCCACGTCAGCTGTTTTCATTTTTAGCCGTCCGATTCTTTATTTTCTGATCGTAGGGTCAGGGAAATTAGAAAAGCAAGTATTTGGCTGCCGGAGTATTCATGGTTGCTGATAACAGCTAGGGTTAGGTTCGACCTTTGTTTTAAGGTTTTTCAAGCATCACACGGCCATTTCGGATTTGTGCCTTCTCATTTCGTGAGGCATGACCAGCGGAGGGCAACGGAAGAGTCATGACCAATGGATGGCCGTCTACTGCAAATGGATTTCTTCAGCAATTTGATTCTTTGCCATATTCAGACCCTTGTTTCCCGTCCGCTGCAATTTCTTCTGCAATTTCTTCTACGAGGGTTTAAATGTGAGTAATTTGATTTTTTGATTTCTTTTGCAACTGGGTTTCTTCTGCAATTTGATTTGTGTTTGCATGCACAGGAGTTTTGAGCCCATCATTTGGCAACATGGAGCTCCAGTGAGCCCGAGCAGTGGAAGCAAATGTAGCTGGATCAGGGTAGGTTTATTTGGGTACAGAGCATTCTGCTATAAAATAGGCTAGAGTAGTTTTAGATGAAGAAAGGACGCTTCTGGAGTACATTGAATTGATGTAAAAATATGTTATCCCTTGGAGATAAGATTCCAGACAAATTATCTTGGAAGCGTCCTTAGGCTGGCACCTCAACCAGTGCATCGATTTGGTTATTTGGTGCACCGTCTTGCAGTTGGTAGCTAGCAATTGACTTGGTTGCAAATAAAACGTAATACAGTTGAATCGGTGGAGCCATGAATTTGCAAAGAAGGGAAGTCGACACAGTTTGAACATACAGAGATGATCTGCTAATATTATTTTTTTTTTGCAGTAATCTCTGAGGCAATTTTGTGCCTAGTTGCTTTAATATCCTTCAAATCCTACCAGACAGGAGCTCATAAATTTAATCAAGGGAGCTGGACTTGATCTCGTGACTGTGCAAAAGGCAAGGGGAAAACATACAGACCCTAGCAGGCAGTTCTTGTTGAAGATTGTGGACAAATACAAGTTAAATACTCCACCAAAGGCTAAAAAGTATGCTTGTATAGGCAAATATGTCTCTCAAAATGCTGAAAGCGGCCAGGCAACTATGGAGCAAGGCATGCAGTATGTGGCAGATTCATCTGCAGACCAGAAACAAGAGCACTCAACTGACGAAGAATTTGATGAGGAGTTGAAACTAAATCAGGTTTTTAACTGGTTTTGTTGGTATATTAAATGTGAGTACTAGTTTCACCAGTATTGTGTGCTAAAATCTAGTTATAGTAGCATCAACCATTGTTTCTGCAGCACTCTAGAAGGATGAATGCATTGTTTCCTGTAGTTTGTACAGAAGAGGCAGGGTATTTCTGTTTCAGTGCTAAAAGACTAGTTTCCATCTTTACCCATCCCTAGGCTTGCCGAAATTTGAATGGCGCCATATATCCGGAGGTGAGTGCTTCCTGAACTCTACAAAATCAAACAAAGGGTTATATTTTTGCATCGCAACATCTTTTTACTATCGGGAGTTATAAAGGAAGGTTTTGTTCTGCTACCATTTTGCTAGAGGTAAGTAATTATGATGGCCATCATGGTGTTCTTTGTTTTACGTATCTTTGTTAATGTTAGAAAGACAAGCACATTTGTATAGAAAAATGCTTACAAAAAGATTGTGATTGGCTATTTCTACAAAATGGCATGCTCAGACATAGTTTTATCCCAAATAATATGCTTGAAAATGCTGCCAAATAGAGACATGATATCATGGAGTCCAATGATAGCAGGATATGCAACATGGACAAGGTGCATGTGCCCTAGTACTTTTTAAGCAAATGCAAGAAGAGCACCTGAAGCTTAATAATGTTATGTTTTCAAGTGCCTTGTTATGTTATAGTCATAACTGCAATTGTATTATAAATTCTAACTGTCACAATGCTCGGGATATATTTGTGTCCCATTCCAATGATGAGTTTGAGTTGTATGCCCCATTCATATCAATTTCCACCATCTTCTAAGCAGTATGTCTGTTCAAGACAATGTGGTGGGCATGTCTTGGATTGTATGTTGTTTCATGAATGGAGTCCTTATATGCTGAACATGTCTTGTTTTTCATTCGATTGGAATTATACATCTAAATGGGCCGATATAGAACCTTCCTAATGTTAGCAATGGCCCAAGATTGAAACCTTGGCTGATCCTGTAGCTACAATCAGAAGTATGGATTGGATTTCAGAGAAGTTTCTTCAGGATGTTAACTATGACAACTGTGAGAACCATGATAATTTTTCCCCACATAAGTGTCCAGGTTTTCCAGTCATTTCACATCGAATGCATGTTTTCTAGCAAATTGTTTGTTGTTTGGGCTTTCCCTTTACGAGATAATCATATACAAGCAACACATGAATAATAATATTGTCTTTATGATATTCCTATTGTTAGAATGGAAAACATCTTTGGACCAATATGGAAATCATATCCAAACAACCAATTGTAGTTTACCTACATTACATTAAACATGCCTCATTAGAATCCAACATTAAATATCAATATCAAAGCAATGACACCAACACAAGTTTGAAAAAAATAAGTTTGATGGTTTTAAACCATAATGACCCAAGAAAAGGCTTGAAAAGGTAAGTTGGGTGGTTTTTAAAAGCACAATGAAAGCTATTAATGTTTTGAAAGTTCAATTTTGGGGGCGATGGTCCCTTTGTGATAAGGGGATGAAGTTCAAATGTAGTTCTATTTTAGGCGCTTCAAAGATGGTTTTTCTTTTTCTTGGTGCCCCAATAGATAAGGTCGTGTATTTGCATGCCCATGTCGACGAAATTTGGAGCACCCACATGTAATTATTATTGTAACCAATTCATCACTCAACCAACAACACAATTCGATGTGCTTCACACTCAATCAAATACCCAATTGTTGCACCTTAACACTGTCCGACGATTGGATTCAAGCATGTATTAGCTTTCTAGGAGATCCTTCCGCCGATCTTCGAATTACCACGGAAGCAAAACCCAACGCGAGCCCGACTGCCTAGCCTTCTTCCCAACCCTGCAGTTCTGCTAGTTTTTTTTTTTGTGGTCCGTTTTTGGACGAGGTCGTTGGCCTTTAGGGCTTGCAGCTTGACCTTCTTGGCAGCTTGGCCTTGGATGGCAGCAGCAACAACAGATCTTTACTGCCGATTTTAGATCAGAAAAGGCCTGCCAAATCCCTCCCTTAATTTCGCTTCCTGCCTTAATTTCCCTCCTTTGAATGTGCTCGATCCCCCTTAGACCCCCTTTGGTTTGGGTGCATATTCACACGGGGGGTGACTCCGGGCAACGAGAGCTGTTGGATAGGCATATTCACCTCTTATTCCTTAATCTACACCGTACGTAAAGTTCCTCGTTTGTGGGGTATGCAAGTACAAAATTTGCTATACTGTATAACAAGATTTGCAAAATACTATAAGATTTGAACCAAAATACTATATGGTGTTGATTTTGTACGTGCAAAATATAATTATAGGGGCTCTCGCTGCCCTACGTCACCCCCCGTGTGAATATGCACCCAAACCAAAGGGGGTCTAAGGGGGATTTTAATTTAAATGTGTTGGACCCAATGGTTGTGTTAATTAATGTTAATGGTAGTTATGTGTTGGTTGTTATACTAAAAAATTTTTGGGCCCTTCGGACCCTAAAAAAAAAAACATACGTGAAAACATGTAAAACATGCAAAACTCCTATGATTTTCTTTCTAAAAGCATGAAATAATCATGGCCTTTCCACATACAAATCCTTGTGATATAAAATATCAATTTCATTGTGTTTGATTATTTCTATTTGCTTCCTATAAATATCCAAGTTGGAGCACCTGCAGTTGTTTAGTGAATAAATGCTGTAATAATACATCAGATACAATATGAAACAACATATATATATGAAATGGTAATAAAATAACCATGATATGGTATTATAATAATCGATTAATCGAGATGCTATAGTTTTCAAATACTTGAAGTATTAGATCTTTTTTCCAAAGAATCACAAAAGGTCCATAGCCGAACCCAAAAGGTGAATGAAACTAAAAACAAATCACTTGTCGAACCCAAAAGGTGAATGAAACTAAAAACAAATTACTTGTGGAGCACTGTAGACAGAAAGGGGAAAAAGAACCTGAAAAATGAATGAGCTCAGGATCATAGAGCAAGGGTAAGGGCGTACTTGGAGCGCGGGCGTGGAGGCGAGGCGGGGGCACAGGCCCGAGCTCAGGCTCCTTCAAGAAAAAAAAACAAGAACAAAAAAGCAAAAGCTGAACCTGCCAGAATGTGCCTGCCATATTGGAGCCGAGCTCTGCATCTTCGACGGACTTGTTTCTGCTCCAATATGACAATCCATGCACACTCGAAGATTTTTCGTGGCTCATATAAGAGTACCTGGAGGCGTACTGACAAGCCCATAAGCTACAACTAACTTCTCGCAGTGTCCACACAAAGCATCTTCTTTTTCTTCATCTGTCATTTGCTGCAATACCATGTTAAGCTTTGGTGTATAACCAGCCTCTTTTATTTTATTACTTAACATTTTCAGCATGTTAGATATTTTATCACTCTCAGGGTGACTTTTATCACCAACAATAAACTCATGCACCTTATTATTAACCTCTATCCATGCCTTGGCAGATTTCTTCCAATCATGTGCATGAAACCTTAGTTCTTCAATTTTCTCGGCATCTTTTACCATACCAAAGATCGAGTAAATGCGACATAAAGAACATAGCCACTTGCATCGTGTAAATCCAGTTCAATAACTTGATCAAAGCACTCTTGACCTAGCTTCACATTTCCATATGTTCTACAAAAAGAAGCAAAGATCTCCATAAATAATCTCTGGTTTCATACATTGGAGTAAATTCGCCGCTTCAAGCAAATATCCTGATCGACCGAGAATGTCAATCATACAAGCGTGTAGTGACGAGTATCCCAGATGATGCCATGGTTCTCCCTCATAGATATGAAGTGTCTTCGTCCTTCATCCACTAAGCTCTGCATGGTCGCATGCAAAGCAAGGACGAAGGAATGTCACTTCACTTGGTTTGACATATCTTGCATATCTCCAAGACATTGCACGCCATCAAAACGTTTCCAGTTGAGCATACCCCGATATCATTGCACCGATTCACGAGCTAGTAATAATGCGAGATATACTCAACCCGCCGTTACGCCCGCCCATCCCCCACAGTGACACGGTTTTCCCATGTGACGTAAGTACGAGATTGTCAAACAACTCAAAAACTTGATCTTTGGGGATGATGAATAGAAGCAACAACAGTTAAGCCCATCTCTGGCTAAGCTTCTCAACGTTTGGGTAACGAAAAAGCGAGGCAATCTGCTGGCACAATCTGAATCAAATATCGAGATCATTCATATGCCAAAGCATCTGCGGGCCGAATAATTCATATGAATTGCTAACAGAAGTGGTTTTGCGTTACCTATTGGTTCTCTAAATCCCCTTCACTAGTAAAAACCTAGAAGCTTGGCCGGGGAATTCAGAAGCTTGTCCTGTAATTTCGCTGTAAATCAAACCTGGTCATGGCAAAGCAACTGCTGTAAGCGAATCTGACCTGTTCAAGAACTCGATATGTTCATAGCAAGCAACTCCTATTCACGATTCTCTGATGATTTGGCAGGCGGACAAGACATTGGCGGGTGGAATCCCGTCCAGGATTTTGGATGCCGGACAAGAAAATTTTGATCCTGGGCTCCATTAGCGTGATACAACATTCATGCCATCGCCAAATAGCCATCAGAGAATTGTGGCCATAGCGAGAACAAAACTGCCAGAAATGGTCCTCTAAATCCCTTCTCCACGAACCCTAAACTCCAACCCTAAAGTTGAATGCCTCGTTGCTTGCATGGCCTCCATAAAATTAAATTAATTATGCAAGGCAAAACCATTGCAAAACCATAGATAAAATGCCATTTGAATATGAGAATCCAGTGTGCACTCTAGATATACTGATTAGTATGCCTCGTGCAATACGCCCATGAAATCATATAAAAACCATGCCAAAAAGCGTATAAAATCACAAAAAAACCCCCTGTTATAATGCTACATATTCGTACATTAGAGAAGAGTGGAAAAATGGATTGATTATTACACACAGCAAGAAGAACAGATCAGATTGGCATACGTTTTGTGTCTCTTCTATTCCAGACTATTCTGGAGAGCAAGAGATATGGGCAGAGTGCCCACTAGCAAGAGGAAGTTTAGTGATCCCTTGCAAAGCACATTATTCAACAAGGGATGGCTAGCATCATCAATAGCAGTTTTTGAGAATGTAGGTGCAAACCAGAATCTAATAGAAGATCAGGACAGTGCAAATTTTGATGATATTGAAGACAGAAAATTGAAGTGGAAGGATTCTTGGAAAGATACCTGGCCATGGATGCAGTTTGTTAAGAGGTCAGGGTTCATGTTTTGTGAGATTTGCATGCTGGATAAGAGAAATACCTCTGCTTTTGCTACAATTGGGAGCTACAATATTAAAACCAGTGCATTGATAGGTCATGCAAATTCTAAGGAGCACAAGGCTGCTGTATATGCTCAAGGTGCAGCCAAGAACGATGCCATTGCACCAATGCATAAGGGTATTGATGAGACTGTTCTTGTATTTTTAAGGACAGCATATATTATAGAATTTCTTCCACTTTAGCAAAATTGACGTCATGATAAAGATACAAAGGGTGAATGGAATCAAAGATATCCCTTGCTTGTATAATGATAGAAGAGGCTGCATCAACTTTCTATCTTGCATCTCTCAAGCCTTGAATGAAACAGTCATACAAAAAGTAAAACAGAGCCCATTCTCTTGGGATTATGGTGGACGAAGGTACTTATATAAGGTATCTATATGTGCATTCATATAGATGTAAAATGTATAACTTAAATAATTATTTTATTCACATTTCTCATTTTATAGTGTGCAGAAAAACGTTATTTTGTATCCTACATATTTGGAGGATAACTTGGTGAAAACGAGTTACTTTGGGTTGTATGAGATAACTGATAGTAATGCGGAACATATTTTCAATCTTATTGTGGAGAAAGTCAAGGGTGCAGGGTTGGAGATGATTTGGGTCTGATGGAGCCCGTGTTATGACAGGGCCCCGAAATGGAGTTGCAGACAGGTTGAAACAGGTAAATGGATTCCTAACCAGCATACATTGTTTAGCCCACAGGACAAATCTTTGCATGGAAGATGTAGGGAAACGAGCAGAGTGTAAACAAGTTTGCAACAAGATCGACGCCATGGTTAACAAAGTGTCTGCCTTTTTTAGCAAAGGCTCAAAACGTCTGAATCATCTTGTAGAGGTAGAAAAAGAACTTGGTTATGATGTTAGTAGATTGATTAAAATTCAGGGCACACATTGGCTTAGCCGTCATGGGGCTATCAGAAAACTCTTTGTAAACTTAGAGCCTGTTCTTAAGGCCTTAAAAAATGAAAGAAAGATGAATCTGTATTATGAATTGTCCAGCTTTGAAGTTATTTACGTTCTAGCTTTTTTAGCAGATATTTTGGGCCATATGACAACTCTAAGTTGTTCTTATTAGAAGCTAACTATTGATGTCACAGTTGTTGGAAGCTTAGCCAAGCATACAGTTGCAGACATAGAAGAAAGAAGACTTCTTAGTAGATCGACCACTTGATCTTAATGGCAGCCAGATGGATAGCAAGGGATACCCAATAATCCCAGATTATTGCTGCAAGAAGGACAGCCATTTAGCCGAGCTTCGAGGCGCTGTAAAAGATGACATGTTTAGGGGTTAGCATATGCAACGATATGTGGATGGAATTGACCTTGCCGAGCATTGGACTTCCAAAAAAAATTTGCAAAAGGGCTAATTAGTTGCATGAACAATAGGCTTGAAGAAGTTGAGATATTATCCAAGATACGAATATTGTCACCAATGAATTTTTCTTCAGGAAGGGTGGCTCTTTGAGCATTTGGTCACGCTGAAATCGAGCAACTTGCTGATTCTTATAGCAGGATCTTGGTGGTAGATGGGACTGAAATTAAGGAACTTATTGAGAAGAAGGAATTTGAAACAGAATTCAGAAGGAACCTTCGGGCAGCACAAGAATGGGCTGGAAAAAGCTTTCTAGATTATTGGCAGATGATACGAGGAAATGAATTATGAAAGGATGATTTTCCAGAATTGCTGAAGGTAGCAACAATTAGTATGATGCAATGTTCCAGCACATCAGAAGGTGAGCGAGGCTTTAGTAGAATGAACGTCATCAAAAACAACTCGTAGGAATAAGTTGAAAATTGATCAATTTGATACCCTCACAAGGATTTCATTGGTGGGTTCTGATGTTTTGATAGGAGCTACAAGATTTTGAGACAGAGTGCTAATTACAGGCACATTTTCACTAGATTTGGTACAAAACGCAGCGACGACGTGAAGAAGATAATGAGGATTTTAAAGACGAGAATGGATGAGAAAAAAAAAAGAAACTATTGAATTGCCTATATGTTTTGTTCATTGTAGGAACATTTTCGATACAATAAGAATTTTCTAGGAAATTGCCTGTAGAATTTTTGAATTGCCTATAGAAATTTAAGTTTGTAGGAATATATCTTGTATCACTAAAAACTTTTCCCACCACTGGTATCAGACCCATACCTTGCCACACACGGTGACAGACTATAAGCTTAATTTATTATAAGGAACCTAGTAGTCGCGCTCAACAAGATCCTACTCATATATTTCCACTGCCCCCCGTGTCTGGTGCTCAATCACAACACATCATCCATAACTAGGTGGGCTCTTATGCACATGTCAAAAGTAATGGGATTAATGGGGAATCCAGCTAGAAACATGTGGACGTCTACAATTCTCTAGGTCTCTATTCCCCTTCCTCAAGCACAAGAGGTGCAGAACCAAAGTAACGTCTGACCATTGTATGACTAGATGTATGTTAAAGTGTTGAATTCTTCAGTTATGCAATGTTAAATGGTTGTTGTTGTATTCATGATAATCACGTCTATCAAATTAATGCTAACAAAAGATAACAAATTGGATCCTAGAGAACCCTTATGTGTGATAATGACCCAGGAAAGAATAAGATACATATCCACCACGAAAGGGTGTGCCAAGTAAGATACCAATAGTTCCTGAGTATACCTTGATTTTTTGAAGGGTGTGCCAAGTAAGATACCAATGGACGCTGAATATGCCTTGATTTCTTCTCTCTCCCTTCTTGATGGTAACCTTGGTTCGGGAAAATTTTCACCCTCAAGAAGCACCTTTTCGACTGTTCTGAACCTATCTCGGCAAGCTCCAACATAGGGCCACGATTCCTCCGAAAATACTAAGAAAATTTGTTATTTTCAACCGGAAGTTTTCCTACTTTTCAAATCTGTCAAGCTAAATCCGGATTTTGTCCAGTAGGCTACAAGGGTTTCGGGGAACTTCCCGAGTAACAACAATTTTTCTTTGTACTATATCAAGCTTAGTTTGTGCCACATGATTTTATCATAATTGCAAGACGAAATGATTCACGTGTTGATGATATTGCTTCCTTCAAGATGTTGTGATAACAAATTTTCTATGTACTATACCTTCCCTAGTTCATATTACATGATTGTATCATAATTGCAAGACTAATGATTCACGTGTTGATGCTATTCCTTCCTCCAAAGTATCACTTTAGAAGGTGATAACATGTTTGACAAACATATCTTTTCATTCAATATATTATATTAATATAAGCCTCCACATAATAAGTGTGTGCATTACGAAAACATTGCATATATTAAATAAATAATATTTAATGGGGAACACAGATTTAGTTTTAGTCTGCTACCTTAAAAAAGCAAAAGCAAGGAATGCATGCATACCACACTGTATTGGAAGTTGTGACTTTGCCTTTTGTAGTATGATTGTAGAAACGTAAAGAGGCTAAGGCAAGCACGAAAATTGCTTTTTCATGTGCAAAGGTGTGGGAGGTGGCAATGGAAAAAGACAAGGGCATATTAAATGACAATAGCATTGGTCAACAAATTGCCCAATGAATGGACGATATTGAGATGTAAAAGCAGGTGAAACAAGTCCAGTCTCTCGTAAGCAGAGAGGCAGAGAGAGGAGGAAAATGGATGAGGCTAGAGATCCAACAGAGAGGATAATAGATGAGGCTACAAGGGCGACACGGAGGGGAAGTAGGATCTCGAGTGGAGGAGCTTCAGGGGGAGATCAGTGTCGAAGAAGGTGTGGCAGTAGGCTATAGAGCAGATGCCTGGATGCAGAGACAGTGGGCAAGAGGTTGATGGGGACCAGAGCTAGGGGTCAAGGGTGAAAAAATGGCGGTTTGTATGGAAGGTGATAGATATGCCAATATTGTATGTATTGTATGTCTTGTATCAAGGTATTAGTGGTCCCCATGTTTGAGCTATTCCAAATGTTACTGGGAAAAATAAGTGGCATAGAAAAGGCCACATATGTGGCCCCCTCTGGGCCACGACTATCCGTTTAGTAAGGTAGGGCCGAATTGAGGACCGGAAATCAGCCACGTCCATGGCGCCATCAGAATCCTCCTTGGTATTGGCCAACTTTTCTATCCTCTTGGATCCCTCTACTTTCCTCTCTGGTCATTTCATATTCGGCTCAGTCTTCTATTTCTGTGGCGTTTCCAGTTCCGACAATCTCTTTCCAGCCGATCAATCCAATTCTTGCGTTGGCCTGCACCGTAAGTTTTGCCTCTTTTCTTGCTTTCTTCGGAAATATTAGTCAGTTTCTTGTTTTCCTTGCTTTCTTAGAAAATATTCGTAAGTTTCTTGTTTTGGTTGCTTCGCATTTGCGGAAATTGTACTTGCTTGCTAGTTTTTTCCCTCGGCTTTGTCTGTGGGGGTTGTTTTTTTGGTACCAATTAGAAGCTGCCTTGAAGGTTCTGTAAACTGTAAATTGTTGGTTTTCTACTTTTCCAGGCTCTTTATAACGCCTGGCTGCTCAACAGGATTTGAATAGGATCGTAGTCTGATCAGGCCATAGTCGCTGTTCGAACATTGAATTTATAGTTAGGCTTCTGTAATCCGTTTTGAAGAAGAGAAATCTAGCGTTTGATCAAAATTTTGACGGTCAAAAGACGGATTTGACTGCAAAGAAATGAGCCGATGAACACCCAGAGAGCTACTAGAAGGAACCAGCTTTATAGCTTTACCATTCCTATCGCTTTAAGATGGACGTTGTATGCCCAGAAAGGAACCAAACTCCAGACAGACGCATAGAAACTGAAACTCGTGAAAAAGATCCCGTACGTCTGGACGCTGATAAGGATTTTCTATGTCCAATTTGCATCCAGCCGCTGAAAGATACATTCTTGACATCCTGTGGGCACAGTTTCTGTTATCTTTGCATTACCACACATTTGAACAACAGAAAGAATTGTCCTTGTTGTGGAGTTTATCTTACAACGAGTCAATTGTATCCGAATATAGCTCTTAATAAGGTAGATCATTCAATTGCAGAAAGACCTGCTTATGTTCATGCTGACTGATGATTCTTTGATATGTAGATATTAAAAAAGCTATCAACATGTCAAATGACAAATGCCACTTCGCCAACAGAACAGCTCCGCCTAGTTCTTCAACAGGTATGTTGCTGTGTATTTTATGCCTGCTTGTTCTTGTTTCATTGCATATAAATGCTTGTTTACTGAATGCATGCAGGGTGCAGAAATGTCACCAAAAGAGATCGATTCTCTTCTTATAATTCTAGCACAGAAGAAACGGAAAATGGAACAAGAAGAAGCAGAAGTTAACACTGAAGTTCTGCTAGAGTTTCTATGCAGATTGAGACGCCAGAAACTGGAAGAATTAAATGAGGTATGTTTAGATAAATTAGTATTGGGTTCATTTGAAATTATGATTGACATGACTTCTCTTATCATGTTGCAGATACAAGGAGACTTGCTATCCCTTAAGGAAGACATATCAAGGGTAGAAAATCAGAGGTTAGAACTTCTCAAATCAAAGGAGAAGTACTTATCTAAATGGCGGTTGTCTCTTGACAGACCTGCTGCACTGACAAACATATCAAATGGTGGTGCTATTGTACCTTTTGTCCGCAATGGTCAGTCTGGGACAATTGAGCCAGCTCAAGAGCAGAGGAAAATTTTTAAGAGAAAGATCCGCAACATGTCACCTTCTAAAAATCCGAGCAATGTTTGCCTTTCCAGGGATAATTCACTCGATTCAGATTTATCCTCCCCTGCTGGATTAAGAGCAGCCAAAAAGAAAAGATTACTGTCTCAAGTAAGATGAACTTCCTCGCACGTTTGTGTATGTATGTTATTTATAATATTCCATGCATGTTTGGAGTGCATATTAGGGCAAGAAGCATGAGATCCAAGAGCTTAGTCTTCTGCATTTGTTTTAAATATGCAGTGGTAATGCTTAGTATAACTGGCAGCAATAAAATGTGTATTCAATGCATAGAGACTTACAGTATGTGCATGGAATGCTGTTTCCACAAACCTGTCAACTGGACAATAAATGATCATTCAGAGTGGCTCAAACCATTTTGCAACATGGAGTATGCTCGCTTCTTCGGCATTATACATTAGCATTGATACCAGTTGAAGTTTTTTCACCTTGGAATGTTTCACCTCAAAAGCAAAGGCATTGAGTGTTCAAAATCTTGATATGTCCCTGCTGCTGTGTTGGATACCATTTGATTTCACTTTACACCACAAATCATGTAGATGTACTGTATGATCCTGTTATAATTGCAATACACCGTGCATCTTTCTGATCCATGTTCTTGTATAACAGTTTGAGCAATTACAAGATTGTTATTTGCAAAAGTGCCGGAAGTATCGTGAAAAACATACATCAGAAGGCAACATTAAGAAAGAAGCAGACGAAAATTCAGAGCCAATGAATCGAATGTTCCAGGGAAGTCAGCGTACTGGCCTAGACGACTTCCGAGATATTTTGACAGGTTTCACTCGTTATAGGTATGTGGTTACCTCTTTTGACTTTGGAGAAGCACACACCTAAGATGAGCTCGCTAACGCATTCAATGCCTTATCAGTCGCATGCAAGTAGTTGCAGAACTAAGACATGGAGGTCTCTTTCAATCCTCCAATCTTGTTTCTAGGTGAGATAGACCTTGATTAAAGTAATACAGATTCTTTCAAGAGTTGTTTCTAGATATCAGATTCGTTGACCTGCACTTACTAATCTTTTATTGGCTGCCTGCAGCATAGAGTTTGACAGAGATGACGAATTATTTGCCACTGCCGGAGTATCAAGGAGGATAAAGATATTTGAATTTTCTACGGTAGCTTTTTTTTTTCCGTAACCTCTTCTTTATGTCTCATGATTGAGGATACATGCTAGGTTGTATGGAGTTTTGACATACTGCTCTAATAATGAAGCAATGAATTACATTCTTTTTAATGGCGGATTGTTTAATTAATGCAGGTTGTGAATGAGTTAGCTGATGTACATTGCCCAGTTATGGAAATGCCAACGCGTTCAAAGTTAAGCTGCTTGTCTTGGAACAAGTACATCAAAGGACATATTGCAAGCAGCGACTACGAAGGGATTGTCACTGTATGGGATGTAAATACCCGTCAAGTAAGAATAATGCACGCAATCGCATATTGCATCAAATTAAGAAGCTAAATTTTGCTTATCTTTTGCAGAGCATAATGGAATATGAGGAACATGAAAAACGGGCATGGAGTGTTGACTTCTCTCGAACAGATCCCACGATGCTGGTGTCTGGAAGTGATGACGGCAAGGTATTCAGACTGCTTACCAGAGAGTTGATCAAGTATAAAGAAATTGCTTGGAAATCTCAGATTACAGAATAAGAAAAACAGTTTACACCGGTGACAATAGAAACTTGTAGCTATCCACATTGCTTCCAAAACAAGGCTGTCTTATTCCAAATAAATTTGTCTCTATCAAGTTTGTAGCCTTAATAGAACATATAGTGTTGGTTTTATCAAAATGTCAGTCTTTTGGTAATATTACTGGCAGCAAGTGAATCTATGATTATTAGCAAAGAAAAAAATTAAGGTACCTTACATTTTACTGTCCTTCCTTCCTAAGCAGACATGAAGCCAGACATTTCAGTCGCATCTTGAACTTGGGCAAATGTGCCCATGCAATGCTTGAATTTGGAAAATTTCTATAAGAGCATTATCATTTTTGCAATCCAAAGATGGAATTATATGCCATTGCCATGCCTGCTGGTTCCTTCACATCCACATCTTGATCCTTGACATATCAACTAGAAATGTGACATCCATTAGGAGAAAATGGCTGGTCTAACTTTTAAATTATTGGGCTTTGGCTCTGTGGATTGCAGTGCTGAATTCATGTACTTGCAGGTAAAATTGTGGTGCACGAGACAAGAAACTAGTGCTTTAAATATCGAGATGAAAGCAAATATCTGCTCTGTCAAGTACAATCCTGGATCAAGTAACTTCATTGCAGTAAGCATGAAGATTTCTATGAATTATGTGCTTGTGAATGTGACCATTATACATAATAACATGTATAACGAATCTTTGTAGGTGGGTTCTGCCGATCACAATATTCACTACTATGACCTTCGAAACTCAAAGCTACCATTGCATGTCTTCAGTGGTCATCGCAAGGCTGTATCATATGTGAAGTTCGTATCTCCTAATGAACTTGCATCTGCATCAACAGACAGCACCTTACGGATTTGGGATGTGCAAAAGAAATCTTTGGTAAGTAATCAGAACATAAATTAGTCTACGTGCACTTGCAACAGGTTTGGAGTGGTCGAAACAGTACTTAAAAAGGACTCCAGGACCAAGTAGTTAAGCAGCAAGAATAAATTTTGTTAATGCAAACCTGACTAGACTAAAATATCTTTCATGCAGGTGCGGACTCTGTCAGGACACCGCAATGAAAAGAATTTTGTTGGTTTAACTGTCAGTAGCGAATACTTGGCATGCGGAAGCGAGACAAACGAGGTCTTTGTGTATCATAAGGTAAGATTTATAAGGAAAACTTGTGCGAATATCAGAGAGAAAATTTTTAACACCCAACTTTTAATTTAGGATCTACCAAGACCTGCAGCTCGTCACAAATTTACATCCTCTGACATGGAAGATCCCGAAGAGGATCCATCACATTTTATCTGTGCAGTGTGCTGGAAAAGCGAGAGCCCCACTATGCTGGCCGCAAACAGCCAAGGTACCATCAAGGTCTTAGTTCTAGCTCCTTGAGTCCCTGGGACTCGCCAAATTTTGTGTACAAATATTGTAAACAACTTCTACACGGTGTATCCATTCTTTGATCAAATACATTTATACATACTTCCTTTCAAGATGTCCGCGTTTGGCTATACATAGCGTCCGAAGACTTGTGATCTGATCTTTGATGGCAAAAGATGTGGGTGTCTTTTCGGCAAACTGTGGAAAACATTCCGTGCCTGCCATCTGACATTTTTAAAATCAGGAATTGTTTACTATTTTCAGTCGGCATTGTAATCTGATGGACTGCTGCATGGAGGTCGGAAAGCTCGATTTGGCTCAGCGCTTGGCCGTCTCCATGTTTTGATTTCTCAACGCTGAGAGCATCGTTGTAACGTGGAATGAAATAGGATACGATTTTTGCATGGAGGCCGAGACGGGTAGCACGACATCCATGCAGGCCGTTTTAGAGCAGTCAAACTATGCCACCCTGACATCTTTGATAACAGTTGTTTTCGGTCGGCATTCTGATCTGGATAATCTGCGGCGGCAAACATGTTGTAGAACACCGAAGTATACGAAATCATGAAATAATCCTTCAATTTCACCCAAGTTTGAAAAGAAATCTCAGTGTGTGAAGGTCCATTGTTACTGGAGCATGTTGCTAGGAGGTTTGATGAGCAATCTTCTTCTGTGAGAAGGACCCAGAGTCCCAGACTACATCTAGTACATATACAAAGTATATTGCACACGATTAATCACAACCAATATCCATCTCGGGATTTTACTAATCAGGCTAAAACCAAAGGAAACCTTCTAGCTAATGCTTCTTTACATCGACAACTTGAATGCCATCATCAACAAGTGTTCAAAGGCTTCAAAAGGTTTATAGCATAATACAATCATTACTATGGAGGATTAAGAACCCCGTCTTTGAGGAAAAAATATTTACACATTACTACCAATGTGTTCTCAATCGACATAACTGGCCCCATTGGTTAAGTACCACCATGATATAAGATTTTAGTGACATAACTGGCCCATTGGTTAAGTACCACCATGATATAAGATTTTAGTACCACAATTGCAGGCGTCTACAAAAGCACATGTTATTAGTGGCTGATCAATTGTAACCAAACCAAAAGCACATGTTGTTAGTGGTTGATTCGTTGTAATCAAACCAATATATTTTCTCATGCACCTCACCCTCATATTGGCCGCCATGCTGCTATTGTGACTCTGCGAGAGTCTACATCTGTCGGCCCCTAAGAATTGTGCTTGCACATGGTCTCGTGGAACCCTTTTTTTGGGGGGGGGCTTCCTCCGCACAAGGGAGATAGTCTACTCCATCACTGTGGATGTGGATTTCATCTTCCTTATGGAGACCTGAGAACATGCTGGGCATATGCTACAAGATTCGCCAAGTTATCAACACTATTCATTGCTCAATAAGTTCACAGGTAAGTAGGAACATGGGGGTTGCCTAATACTACAGAACAACCCTGCCATCGTTAGTCTCCCTGCAAGATGGAGAGATACAATTGTTAGTTGTGCGTACGAGTGCAAAATTGTAGTGTTGACCCTCTCTTTGTGGCGGTATGCTACCTCCGACTTGCAAATTCTAACTTCTATTGCCACCAGTCAGATGTGGATGGGCTGGATCCGTACGCCGATCTATATGATGACATATAGCAGCACAAATAGTTGGGTTGTGTCATGTTGCTTGGAGACTTTAATGCACGCACGAGGATAGAACAGCTAACGAAATTTGACCCCTTGGCAGAGGGCGTATATTACAGCTTCGCCCTGCAGAGATTGCTTGAGAATCCAGCAGGTCGGGTGCTATGGCAAGCAGTTGCTTAGACTTGCTCATTTGCAATGGTCTAGTGTAGTGGCCCTCCTCTGCCATCTACACTTGTAGGCAGGAGAACCTGAAGCGGCTCCATTGTCGTGGATTATGTGCCAGTAGTTGAGTAAGATTTGCACCTAGTCACCCACCGTCACGTTGGCTAAGACGTTGAAGTGGATTCCATCAATCACTTTTCTTGCAAGTGGCTTGGCAGACTGTTCGGATCCCCTGTGCTACAACCCTCACATGCCTCCACTACGTTTGGATTACGACCGCGTAGAGGCTCATGTCTAGATGCTTACAGACGAGCCAGCAAAGATTCTGCAGTTTCTCACATTGCAGCAACAGACGGGCCTAATGCAATGCCTAGAACCATGGTCCAAACGATGTTGCAATGCAAAAAGGGATCCCATTCAACCCTAAAATCTAATGACACAATGATCACGTGTTGAAACTACCATCACACTTTAATGATATTTGTACAATAAGGATGAGATTTCCTTTTTCCATATGTGAAAGCTAGCAATTCTTTGAACTATTAAATGGGAGAGGCATTTCCTACAGAATTGTCTGAGATGTTAAACCTTTCCTTTGACAAATAGGTTTATTAAAACTACACCAGATTTCCATGGCTCTTGGATCTTTGCGTTAACAACTTTTGGTAGACATTTCGTATGTAATCACTTTGAAATTGCCTGACACATCTCTTCTTCCTATCTCAAGGTCGTCTTTGATCGCCATCCCAAGGTAGGGGCATTTTGACAATTCCCAAAAGTACAAGGCATTTTTCACAAATTACTAGAGATTTTAAATTTTCCCTAAAACCCATCATTACTGACAAGTGAAACAAAGGGCAAGAAATTTTGCGGGAAGAAAATGGGAAGAGACGGTGTTAGTTTGAAACAAAAAGGACTCCAATTTTCAAGTTGGACTTCATGGACTGCTCATCTCCATTGCAATCCATGGCCACAATTCCATCAATAAGTTTTAGAGATTTGAAGTTCCACAATGGGTTTCATGTCTATTTTTTGGTAGCTTTGCCTGTGAAAACAAGTTGAATTTTTTTTTTGTGTGGCAAATGAAGGGCAACACTCCATCCTAGCGCAATGCAACTACATGTCATACACGTCATTTGAACGGCTAGAAATAAGGATTTGCTTATACAATCGTATATTCAGATACAACATTCGATAAATATTCAATGAAGCCATAGAAATTAGAATGCTTGGGCTTGCTTGGGCGTGGTTGTTCACTCTTTTCAGTGTGTCTCTCACTAGCCAGGAGATCCTACTTGCACTCTATCCTCCTGTTTGGCCTAACTTGCATAAGCGGGCATTTCATCTTGCTTCTAGTTGGATTTTGTGGTCTATCTGGCAGAGGCGACGTTTGTGTATTTTCCAAGGTGCACACATTTCTGATACAGCTTCTCCGTTGTGCTCAGCAGAAGATCACTAAAGCTTATCGTTGCTCATCTCTAGCTGATGATAAAAAAGAGATAATTTGGCAGATGTATTTACGGTGTTATTCTTATGCATAGACGGGTGTTTTTGCCTAGTTGGGTCAGCCTATCCACTAGGGTTTCATTCCTGTCTGTGCATTGTGTATTGCGCCTTTGTTCTTGTCAATAAAAAGAGTCTCACGTCCTTCAAAAAAAAAAAAAATTAGAATGAGCCAAAAGTAGATATTTAAAACCATACAAATTAAAAAGGACATCATTGTTTAGTAGGCTTGTCTTCAACCCCCAAAAAAAAAAAAAAAAAAAAACTAGCAAAAGGCACACACCAATCAAGCTAAAAACTATCACGGGCTAAATAAGGCACCCAAGTTTTTCTCATCTTGGCGATAAATTAAACATGTATGATTACCTAAGTTTTTCTCATCTTGGCAATAAATTAAACATGCATGGTTATAGCTTGTAGACCAAAACAAGTTTGATTACTATGTACTTAATACAAAATGGATAATTTTTTTCTTTCAAAATGTCTTAATAGTTTGTGAGGACGAAGACTAGAAACCTTAGGATCCATTTGTCTTTTCAAATGTCTCTAATGCATAGCTCTAATAGTGTTTTACCGGAACAAGGGCATAAATGCGTTCGAAAGAGTTCTTTTCATCCTCTAAATATACTAGAGCCTTCTAATTTTGTTACATGAGAAAAGTCATGTTGTTATATCTCTACAAACATTGTTGCTACAAAATGGGAACAAAAAAAACATGCTAGCAGCTTCACTTTTATTAAATGGATTTTCGCAAAGCTATCTAGCTTGTTTTACTGTAAAGCTATCTTTCCCAAGAACAAATATATGTTTAAAAGACTAAAATAACAAGTGAAATGACAAGCTTTGTTAGTAGGATTGAACTCTCACAATCTCTCGCAGTCTTCCGTTAGTCAATAACATTGAACTCTCAAGTTCTATTCTAATATTTTTTTCATTTTCAAGCAACCTATATTAGCCAAGTCTGTTCCAAACAACATGTTAGCCTAGAGATGGAGTGTCAATGAGAAATACTCTTAAAGAGAGACAATTTCTTGTGATGCTGCATGACTGAACCTGTGAAGAAAAAGTTCCCAAAACACATGAAATGTTTCATATATTAAAGCATTTGGATTTCACTGTCTTGAATGGAAGACATGCAGGAAATAGAAATAAAACAGAGTATTTAGCAACTTCAATAATAACTACCAAGTTTTCAAACTAATTTTTTTCAGCCCAGAAATTATGGATAGCTATCTTTAGGGTATCTACATTTGTCAAACAACAATGTGATATTAGGAAAGAATATCTCCAAACGTGAAATTGCATGGGAATCATATCTACAATCTGGACTTGGAATAAGTCTAAGTGGCACATAATGTACAATAAACACTCAGGCAACTATATCCAAGTTTGATGATTGAACTGCAACCTTATGATACCTAGTAACACTAGGCAGTATTGTTTTCTCATCCCAATCATATTGGCAAGAATGGAGCAAATCATTCTCACCTGTACCCACATTTTGGGGCTTTGGTTCATGGATACATGGTAAGCAAGCAGTGATGGGAATCCAACTTAGTGAGACAAATCTTTAACATCTAAAAGCACAACTAAGAAGATATTTCTTCACTCACAGTAACTGGAAGCTAGAGAAAATGACAACTCTATTTTTAGAACAGTCTCGGGCAATGAATTACAAAAGAAGTTGGCGACCAGAATAACTTAATATAATCTGTCACAGCAATTTCATTCCACTGACAAACCCTTTCAATAACAATATGACATTCCCATTCATGGAGGATCTAAAAGGATCCAATTCCCTTTGGGATTGGGCCTGTAAGTCTGTGGTAGATTTCTCATAGAAATTATCTGCATTCCACGCTAGGAAGATACATGTGAAGTACTGGCATGCCTAATATCACATAACCTTGACATAAACTTATACTCTAAGCACCCCCTTCTAATGAAAAGACTTACAGATTTGATAGTATGAAAAATTGCTTAGTACTTGACTTGCAAGGAATCAAAATAGAGCACACCTGAGCTTGAAGCAACCATTTGATTTTTCTTAAGACAGGTCCTATGTTCTAATACATGCTAAAACAACTGGTAGGTTGCAGGTCAATTGGGGACATTAGGCATGGGAATAGACTTCCTATCTTACTTCTCCATGTTTTGTGCCGCTAAGAGAAAGTGCATCTAGTTTCAATCCCTCCATCCCTAGCTGTGGCAACGCAAAGTGGAGGAGCTAGCGTCGTGCCCATGGTTGCTTTGCAAAGTGGAGGAGCTAGCGCTGTGCCTTGAATATTTCAGTGACTGTTTTATGAGCACAAAAAATAGCCATTATTCTTTGATAAAGAAATGATTAAGAAGAGCTCTACTAAGAGGCCACAGAATTATTTCGAATATTGCAATTGCTAAATATCATAGCTGTGCCACAACTTACCACGTTGGTAAGTTTAAGCATGCAAATTTTGCACCGTAGCTGCTCTCTGATCACAGGTACTACATTGTATTGTGACAATACCAGCACAATTTGCAAGCATGCTGATCTACTTTATCTGAAGATATCAATCTGTTACTCTTCTTCAGAGTAACAGTTAGCAGATGGTCTGACTAAGCCGATCTTATGTGACCAACATGAATGCTCAGTGAAAAGGGAGAGAGGGGCTAATGACTTTTATTAGAACACAATAATGTGGGCAACGACTTGTATTCGAAGTATAAAACTGCCATGGCAACTATTGCCCTAAAAACACCAAACATTAACTAACTGGGATACATGTGTTGTGCCTTCAGAATGCCATTCCGCCACACCAAATATGGTTTCAAATTTCAATCCAGCATTGGCATACAAATCCTTGTAGATGGCATATAAATTACCAAACTTTAACAAAAAGCAGCCCATTTCTTAGTAAAAAGACAGATAAAAGATTGCTAACCTTTGTTCCTGATGGATTAAAGGCTTTGACCCATTTTTCGATGGAGGGCATGAAGAAAATATCTATTTTCAAGTATCTCTAAAAGTATATATGACTTTAGTCTAAGAAAATGTTATTGGAAGCAAAGAAATGTGAGAGCATGTAAAGCCTAATATATATCGGGCATGACAGAACTGAGCGCTCAAAAATTGGTCTGTTAGGTTTTGCATGACTTGAGGAAATCGCTGCAAATACTAAAGAATCGGCCTGCAGCCCCTTGAGATACGGACCAAAACTGATGGGAAGAAAAACATCCGGTTGTTGCAAGGAAAGAAAAGCACCACAAAACTTACGGAAGAATCCACTGTCGTCGAAGAAATCGACTACAAATCGAAGACTTGGATGAATCCGTTGCCCTTTTGATCAGCATTTGTAAGAAATAAGGCTGGTTTCCTCGCTTTGAAGCTCCTTTCTTTCCTTTTGCAAACGCGGGATACAGGATACAGTGCCTGCTCTTATTCTGTTATTATTTTTTAGCCATTTTCTAATTTTTCGTGGCCATTGATTTGTAAAAGAGAGGATCTAAAGGTGGAGGATATGCCATCTCAGATTTTGGTGAGGTGGAGGTGCTATGTGGATAGGCTAGAATTGCAAGAAAGCTTGTAGGCTTGGTTGGGCTGACATGCTAAAAATAAGATAAAATCTTGCAATTCTAGACTATCCACCTGTATATCCACCTGAGCTAAATTGATTTCATGTCGTTGGATTTCTCTAATTTTTCATGTACGGTCAAGAAAATTAGAAAACCTCTAAATATATGTCTTCATCTTCTTCTCCAACATGCATGTTAAGATTTCGTTGACAGTATAAGAAGAATACAAAGTGTGATCTGAGAATTGGTGCTCTTGCTAAGCATGAAATTGGTCTGCTCTATAGAACACTATTTGATATCAAACGGAATACCTAAAGTATTGTCCCTTCTTGCATTTCTTACCCCTTGTCTGGAGCATTGTCTTCTGGAAGTGCTATTGTGCAACACCTTCCTTGTTATTATTTTTATTTTTTTTCTTTTGAAGGACTTGAGCCTTTATTATCCAGAGAAAGTTACAAAGTACAATGGGGACTAAAAACTCAGTGGACAGAATGTCCACCAGAGCAAAACCACTCCATTCAAATACGACATCCAAACAGTAGGAGGAGCAAGCAAAATCTCATGAGTAAGTGTAAATCTGAAGATAGTGTTCCCAAATACGACTCTTCACCTCATTAGCAATTGATCATGAGCACCTGAATGCTTTGACAATTTGTTGTTGGGTAACATGTGCATCTGAACAAGTAAGACCTTTGAATATGAGAAGATTCCTTCTTTTCTAAATGGACCAGATGATCCATGCAGAAGAAACACCCTTTTTGCCAAATTTTCCCAGCCACTTGTAATAACACCTGCTGGCTATTCAAATTGCAACGAAAGGGGCCTTGAAGCCACAACCAAGCATGCCTGACATGTCTACACAGGAAGAAGCAATGCACAATAGTCTCGTCCCTCTGTGCACATAGGGGACAAAGTGCAGATACCTCTGGACAAAATTTGTGCACCAGGATATTAACTCGCAGACAACGATGAATGACTTGCCACCATAAAACAGATACTTTGGGATGGAGTAGTTTATCCCATACCTATTTCCATACTGCTTTCTGCCGATCCCTAGGAATGACCAAAGGCCACTTGGATGAAGGAGGCAAGACGTCCGCAGCAAGCAAGACCTTGTACATGGAATTCACCAACCTATTTGCTTTGACACGCTCATGAACTACCCAAGGCTGGGGGTCATCCATCATCCACTTATGCTATTGGAGGAAGACACCTTCTGCCAAATAGCCCGATCCCACCTTAAAAGGAGGAACTGAGCTCTAAACTCTTCCCATGTCAGCAACTGCCTTTGATTATTATACCAATCAGATATCATATATACACACCTACTGATCTCCATCGACGCTGCGTCAATGGGTGGATTGAAGATACCAGAGGACCACTGTCCAATGGATTCACCAACAACTTGCAGTAGTGCTAGTGTGCGCAAGATGGTGAAAATGAAACAGAGATTGTACAGTCTCCCATGCAACTAGCAATCCTCTAAGAAATGGAGATGCATTAGGGTATGCGGTCAGTGGATAAAATAGAGCACATGGGAAAAGTGGTCTAACAGATGGAGACCCAAAAGAAATGCACATTTGCAAAGACTGATAAACAAGATGGGACCCCGGGGACTCATCCACCTGATTCAAAATTCTCCAAATAAACTTTCAAATCATCACCTTGCTCTGCAAAAGAAAACTGATCATCCCGAGGCCGCTAAAATGCTTTGGCAACATGCACTTTTTCTAACTGACTTTGACAACAACATCCTCCCCTGTTCCCCCTTAAATGAAGTTCCTGACAATCCACGAGGCTGCACTCTTGGGAGGTCAAGGGAATCGGTCGGGTGTGGGTGACATGGAGGAGGTTCACAAGTTGTACTTTTGACTGTGGAGCCAACATGAACGAAGCCATATACACATGGGCGCTACTTAAAACTGACTTAGCCACAATGATTCGTCCCGCCATGGAAAGCTTACTAGAAAAGGTGCTTTTCCAAGCCCTTAATCACAGCCTCCCAAGCATCTCCTGATGAGATATGAACACCTACAGGGATACCAAGAAGTTTGGTTGCTTTAGCACGGGGAAGGATCTTCCGTGGATAGGCAGTTACGCATGGTGGAACTGGAGAGTCCAATGCCCGTAGTGCTGTGCACTTCTGCCAACCCACAAAATACCAGATGCTAGGGAAAACAAATCCAACAAGGAAATGGCATTCTACAAATTTTGCTCATCTGCCCTCAAAAAAAGGAAAGTGTCATCCGCATATTGATTACAGATCTCCTGCGACCCATTGTTTATAGGAAGTCCATGCAAGATTCCCTCCTGAGCGACAAGAGAGAAGACCTGGGCAAGGACCTCTGCCACAACTATAAATAACAATGGAGCTAATGGGCAGCCCTGACGGATGCCACAACCCACCCGAAAGAATGCTGAGGGTTCCCCTTGGTAGAGAATAGAAGAGGGAGCAGAATAATGAAGGTCATGATAGCAGCTATGAATTATGCACCAAAACCAAAGCGTAAGAGACATTTCTCTAAGAAGGCCCAGTCAACACTGTCGTATGCTTTTGCAAAGTCCAGCTTTAAATATACAATTTCATGGCCCTGAAATCGAGCCCAATAAACACCTTCATAGGCAGCAGCTACATTGCTTAATATGCATCGTCGTGGCAGAAATCCTGACTGTGTAGAGGATATGGAATCAGCAAGAATATCTCGAAGCTTTTGTGCATAAGCTTTGGCAAAGATCGTGTACACAGAAGACAACAAGGTGATAGGACGCCAGTCCGAAATTGATGAAGGTTCCTTACACTTGGGAATGAGAGAAATGCAGCCTGAGTTAAGAATTTTGTCTAGATGCCTTTGTCTCTTGAAATCCTGAAATGCGTCGTTCACATCATGTAGCTAGTTTAACCTGTTATTTGGATGCCGCTGTTGATTGCTTGGTGGCTTGGATGGCTGTCTTCATTTCTTATCAAGTAAAAAATTCTAGGTTATGTTTGCTTCCAATTCTTCTGATGAAGATCTACATCCACCTTTTGCATGGTGAGAATTTTTTACAGCAGAAAAATCTGTCCAATCTTGCATTTTGAGAATGATGTCCCTCCTTTGGTGATAACATGCCTAGTGCATATGCAAAGCGTTGACACCTGAGGATAAATTGCAGCATTAGGGAATGAGACCAGACAAACTCTCTTTCATTTATGTTTCAGATGCATGTCTCAAATTATCTTTAAATATGGCAAATGAGCCCATTTCAACAACCCAACTTTCTTTCATCTATAATTTGCTGAGATCTTTCCCCCTCGTTTTTTTTTTAGTTTTATTATTTTTTGACCCACCTGCAACTACATGTTTGAGACAAAAATGAACTTAACTTAAATTTGCTGTTTATCTACCTCTACAGGGCAAGATGCTTTCACACATGATGAACGACTAGTTGGTAGTGCATGTTCAAAACCTATGTATGTATGTATGCAAGACAGAATATAAGTATGTAGAATCATGATCATGACTATTAACTAAGCAAACCAAGTTCATGGAGTACATTAGCTTTTCTTGCAGGTGTTATCAAGAGTAGAAACATCATAAATGGTAGAACATGATGAGATTGCAGATTAAGCAAATCAATATGTAGCATTATAATGAGGGGGTTTTTTTGTGATTTTATACGCTTTTTGGCATGGTTTTCATATGATTTCATGGGCGTATTCACGTGGACGTACTAAATGGTATTTCTAGAGTGCACCCATTTGTTAGCCATTGATTTTAAAGAAGAGGGAAAATCGTGTGGTTGTGGGCTTTTATTGTTTGCATGTTTTTTTAGCTTAGGTTTCAAATATTAGGATAATATTAGGTTTGTGGTTTTCAAAAGAAACGTTTTAAGCGATCCGTTTGGGATGATGCGAGGTAGGGCAGGCATCGGCGCGCTGAAACCATGTTGCGTTTGCCTCGGCCCGAAAGGGCATCCGGTTTGGCATGATGCGCCGGGCGGGGCATCAGCATCGAAAACATATGTCCGGCGGTGTTAGAACTATGTCGGCGGCGGCATGAGAGCTGAGACAAGGCTCCATCTCCATCTCTTATGGCATCGATGGGTTACGATCACGAGAATAAAGCGGCAAAGGAAACATCGTTATAATCTGCATCTGGAGAATCATAGCACATGCATCATCTGAGAATTTGAGGTAGAATTTGAAGTGCAGACAATCTTAGACTAATTTCTTTTTTGAATGTGAAGGTAATTTCTTTAGGAGTAGGATTGCTCATCTTCAGGAAAATAAACTTCATATCTTCACGATTACGCAACGGCCGGTTAGGTCCCTCTTGAGAAACACACGCAAGAACAAAGCGGCAAAGCTTGACCCTAATCTAAATCTTGACCATACCGGTGTATGAGCTACTCACCGTATTTGGAAGGCTGGCTATGCAAATTCTCTTCCCAATACACATAAGTTTTAGGCTATGGGGCAAGCGGTGTCAAAGGTTACAATAGATGGCGACTTCATATCTTCCTCATCGCGCAGCGGCCGGTTGGTCCCTCTTGAGAAACACCGCAAAGAACAAGCGGCAAAGCTTCAGCTCTAATCTAAATCTTGACCATACCCGGGTATGAGCTACTCACCCGTATTTGGAAGGATTTTGTGAAGCATCAAAGTTGTGTTGTATAAGTCTAAAAGCTGTCGGTTTCATTCGGATCACGCCAGCCATTTCATGTCTTACGTGTAACGCGTTTTAATCTTTAGCGTTTAATCTTTGGGCATCTTTGTTCAATGTACTCCGCATGCCAAGTTTCCTTTACCATATAAGCGTGTCTGTGATGGAAAACATCCTATTGCTGGTAATGAACATCTTTTGCTAACTCTCTTGCACCACTATCATACAAAGACCTAGCGAGCAAAGAAGTTCTAGATATTTAAACATATTTTAAATGGACAAATGCTATTCGGGTCCGATGGGGATATGATTCTAGTTCCTATGTTTCCAAGTTTGATACACTAGAAAAAAAAAAATGTTAAAGGTTTCGAGCTTGATGTGTAAAATACACGAATCGCATGCTTGTAGGATTGAATCACGAGATCTCGAAATTGGTCCTACATATACTACATATACATCTTATTACGTTTAAAATGTTTTGATCTTTTGTTCCCTGCTATTATGCTAATATGTGTGTGTGCCAATTGAAAAAACAAAGGTGGGAGATACACTCTAAACTTGTATATTGTGGGTTGAAGATGATTTTTTTGTACGACTCTTTAATTCATATGTCTATCAAATATGGCTCTTTAGAAGAAGTTGTGCATGTTTCTATGGAAGTTGTGGATGCGAATGCTAAGAATACACCACGATCTTTCTAAAAGTCTTGGCAAAGAAACAAATCTTTCTCCTCTTGGCTGGCATCATGTTAAGTTGATAAGCATATACTCTAATTATGCGATTCTTTTATCAGTAATCTTGCAGTTTCTTAGATACTTTTATTTTTACCTTCTATTAGTTCCAATATTTCACGTGCAACTTACTCATAATATGCTAGATATTCTTGCTTTCGTACTCCTATTTAGCATTTGTTTATTCATCCTGAGTTTTTTATTCATTCGTATGATCCTATGATGACTTTTACATTTTTTTCTCCCTTTTGTTAGGGCCCGAAGGGCCCAAAAAAATTTTTTCATATAACAACCAACATATCAACATTAATTAACACAAACCATTACATTTAACAATTTTAAATTAAAACCCCCTTGAAACCCCCTTTGGTTTGGGTGCATATTCACACGGGGGGTGACTCCGGGCATCGAGAGCTGTTGGATGAGCATAAATGCCCTTTATTCCTCGATCTAGACCGCATTTAGAGATCCTCGTTTGTGGGTATGCCTGTACAAATTTTGGTATCTTGTATAACACAATTTGCAAAATACTATAAGATTTGAGGCAATGTACTATATAGTGTTGATTTTGTACTCCTGCATAAAGGATAGTAGTAGCTTGCACAACTTGTGGATATTGTTTCAGTTCCATACAATGTACATTGATCATGAATCATCACTCCAGAATTGACTGAATACAACTTTTCATCATACTAAAATCGGGTGTCTTCACATCGTTGAAGCATTACCTACCAAGGATATGCTAGATGTTCAAAGCTCAATTCAAGAAGCAATTGCATATTGCAAAAAACCCGAAGCAAAATCTGGCTTAAGCAAAAGAAGCAGACGTAAAGATCTCACTTATAGTACCATCAAAGGATCAAAGGAAAAAATCATTACTTATGGGCCTACTAATATCACGTGAGATTATGAGAATGATATTTAATTCTATTATATGTACAATTTAGAAAAGATGGATAGTCTGAGTTAGAAAGCTATTAGAAGTGTTGAGTGGAGTACGGAGCTAAGACATGTTTGTATATAAGTAGGTTGTTAATCATTTTCATGGCATTAGAGGATAAATTGTATGGGCATTCTTGGCATAGGTATAAGACTGTTTGATATATCATTAGGAGTGAAATCATCTAATAAGTAAAGCAGAATGGTGATATTAGGTTTATAGGTTATACATGTGTGAAAGATATGGTAGTACTATGTAGTAAGAATCCTTCATATTTCCGTGGTTTGAATTTGGTAGATTTTGGTTGAATGAAGTAATGCTCCGTCCAGAATAAGCTTTTTCTAATCCTGCCCTTTCCTCCTTCAGGTTATGGCGACTTTACGTCTGCTTGCCTGTTCTTTAGCTTCAGCTTCTCCCCCGCGGATCCAGTTCTGCAACGATTCTTTTATTCGGAAAATTCTCCTCTCATGATCTTCACATTAGCAAAGCCGGTCATCCTCCTTATAGCAGAGATTTCTCTCCTTGGGTCGTTTTTGCATGGAAAAATTGATATGCACAATTTTCAAGTTTTGAAATTTTTATTTTGATGCGTAGCTAATTTGTGAGATATGAACCATTGTGAAAGGGAACGTCGAGGACAAAATGACTTGCGCCTATTTTCTTGAAAATTTTGTCTTTCTCAATTTTTCCATTCAAAGTACTTTTTTGGCCAATTTTACTCGGAGAATTTGAATTTTGCACTCTCTAATCTTTTAATCTGTTTGCTAGCCTTGTAGAGTCTAACAATTCCTTTGATTCCCGGCTCCATGAGCTACATATGGATATAAATTTTTTTCCCATTCTAATAGATGGAGACAGATTAACTTGTGGCTTCCTTTCTAGCACTTCCTCTCAACTTTGGGACAATCTTATAACTCATCCAACATTTCCTGAAGATCACTTCCACCCAAAATACACATTTGTTCCAAGCTGCGAAGATTTTGAAATTCAGATCATAGAATCTTGGTTAGTAGGAGGAATTTATTGGAGACAAGAATTCTCCGGCTACAGGTCTTTTTTCCACTTCAACAAGAACGGCTTCAAATGGGATCCAAAACTCGCTACTTTTCATGATATTTACTTAAAGTCCCCATGGTCTTTGAAAAAATGAAATGCCTCTCAAACTTGGCTGTTGTTTTAAAAATTAACAAAACTGGAATCAGTATTGCTAATTTATGGTCCCATCTCCTATCCTTACAAAAAGGCCTTTCTACTAATGCTATTTATTTGGCTAAGTTACCCCTTTAGCATGATCAGATATGGAAATCGGAGATCAGCAAACTTTCTTCTTCACAGTGGTTCCATGCTATGTGAAAATTATCATATTTTCTTCATTAAATGGAACCCCAAACTCTCGATCTCTGATCTAAACAATTATTGTGTGGCCTTCACCTCTCTTTATGGTCTTAGCCCAATTTATTGGAATGAAGTCTTTTCATCATTAAGATTGGGGTATAAATTCCAATCCATATAACTCGAGTTGCAAAGCTTTCATAGTGGAAGAACTCGCGATGACGATGGAAAGTCGAAAAAGGATGAGGGTGGCGATGGAGATTAAGGTGGGTGAGGAACAAGATTCTCAGGAAGGAGAGGGACAGGCTGCACTGGATGGGCAGAAGGAAGATGACAAAGAGAATCAGGTCAGAGAAGGTGACAGAGAGAATCAGGTCAAAGAAAAGATAGAAATCCAAGGTAAGCAAGGGCCAGTAATAGAGAATGAGATAGCTTACTATTGATGTGGGGACAAGTGTGGATGCTACAGATCGGAGGCCAAAATAAATACAACAATTCTAAAATGTATCTTTTATTGATATATTACACAGGTACCCAATATCCAATGCTGGCTACCATTCTAGGTACTTTTGTGGTTCCTAAATGATACTTTTTAATGCATAACCTAACATGCTTTTACCCTATTATTCTAGACTGTGCATAGAACCCACCAGGCTGTGGAAGCTATGTTGTGATTGAGCACCAGATAACGAGAGCAATGAAGATGTGGAGGTTTGTGCGTGGCTACTAGGATACTTCTAGCAAAATAGGCCTATAGTCGATCACTTCATGTGGGCCAGGTATGGGTCTGACACCCTCTTAGTCGAAGGTTTCGTCTTAACTCACGAAGTTGCAGGTGTCGCCCTGGCTCTTGATTTGGAGGGGTGAGTTTCAAGTCTCATATGGACATGTGTTGCCATGATCCTCTAGTCGTCTAGGATCCATTGTGCTTCATGAAATGACTTGCCCCTTTCCTGCCTCATCAGATTGGTAGATGAAATCGGAGTAGTCCCATCGGGTGATACCGTGGGACTACGTCTCGGAAGGATACAATCACGGCAGAGCCTATTTCAGCCTATCTGTATAGTGTGCATAGGAGAGACGGATGGAGTGGTCAACTCTAGCCATTGTCTATTGTCAGTGAAGGCCATTGCCATGACCTTGTCTGAAGCTATTGGAGATTAGCCGTCAGTCGACTGCCACTTGAGTCAGAGCTGCATAAAAGCCATGGTATGTATAGATAATATGTATCATATGATGTATTCTTCGAAGATACAATGGATGGAATATTGGTACGTTCGACGTAGTATTGCTATTTATGTCATGTTAGTGCTTATAATAGTATGTTTTCTTCTGCTAATGCAGGAGCTCATAAAGGAAGGGACGAGATGACACTTCCATATCGTCTACTCAACTACATAGCCATCCCCGGCATGAGTCAGACATAGGGCTTATACGACGGAACATCTGTTGGATGGGGGAAATCCTATGCCATATACGGTGGGCTGCCAGATATAACGGAGGAGCGCTACATGGACCATAGAAGAAAATGACACACCGAGAAAATGATATAGACTCCATAATATCAAAGAATACTGTGAATCGTTGTTCTCTAATCTCTCTACATTCAAAATTAATTCTTGCAATATAAACTTTTCAAGCTTGCCCTTTATTGTGCATTTATCAAAGACAATAAGGAATGTTGCATCTTGGTGTGGACGTATGGCTTTCAAAATGCCAACTTTGGGCTCTTATACATCATCTTATTGAAAGCCCCATAGTTGTGATGCGTTTACAACAACGCCACATTGAAGCTTTTAGAAACATCAAATAGCTTTGCATTGTTTGTTAAGGTCAACACCGCATTGAAGCTTTTAGAAACATCAAATAGCTTTTTTGTTAAGGTCAGGACTGCCTAAAAACATGACTCTAATTGCAAGTAGTAGAACCTAAGAAATCTAGCATTTCTTTAGGATTGATCTAAACTCTCTTTACCAACTTCAAAATGAAAATTCAAAGATTGCAAGTACGGTGCTTCAGACAATCTCTATCTGTAATGCCAGAACCAAAAAAATATTAATATATTTAAAGTAAATGTCGAGTTCTAAAGGGAGACCTCAAGCATAAACTTACGGCTTATTACTCTCAACCTTGACCAGCCCTCTTGCACACCCGCAAACTGGCCAAACGTAAAACGTATCTCCCACCCTTACATATATGCATACAAATTGCCTTAAAAAAATCCCCCATCCCGCCCATGCACATTTTTAGTATAGCCAAATTGTGTGAAGCCCACTTGCATTGCACTAATATACATGTTACGTGGTACATTTATTTAGTTTTGCCACTAAGGGTGCTTTCCCATGGACGGACGGACCTGGATGAGGTTAGACCCAGGTCCAAAAAGTAATCGTCGGGATTACTTTCCAAATGAGGTTCTTAACCTCAGCCACTCAGGTTCTTAGCTCATGGGAACATCGGAATAGCAGAGGAGACCTTCAGGAAAGGAAACGTGGAGGTTTTCTGCCCATAGGAAAGCACCCGAATATCACCATTTCACAGATTCCAATGTTTTTGGTAAGCCTACCAACATCCCATCTCATATTATTGGTAGTTGGTACATTGATGCCCACAGTGAAGGGATGATTTTCCACGGAATCCTTTGAAATTATAATCGAGTTAGGTAGTTATGACTTTATAGCTTTATAACATTTCGTACAAGACAACTGGCATCTGAGAATATTCCTTAAAGGTACCAATGTAATACAGGCAAATGTCGTCTGGTCTAAAATTCGTCAAAGATGGATTTGAGAAGAGAGGCCTAGGCCTAGTGGGATACAAATTTAAAGATAAAGTAAGAGGGGGAGCAAAAATCAAAATGGAGAGGGGTATTTGGGTGTCAATGAATAAAGGGTATTTGGGTGCACATTTGGGCCAAAAGCGGAAATGGGACCGGGCTGCAGCTTTCTCAAGCTTCAATGCAATCCGGCAGCTCCAGGGCTTAAAACTTTAAGGCATAAATCGGGCCTAAGATTTCTTTCGCAGGACCTTTACAGCCGTCCCGAATCTGTAACCGTCACATCCCAACAGCTGACATTCGTGTCCGCCATGCCATTTTTAATGCTTGTTCGTCTTGCCCAATATTTTATGTCCACCTTTTCCATTTTAGGTCCCTACTCCATTTCAAAAAATGACTATCATGCACTCAACAACTCTGCTGGCCCATCACAACACCACAAGATTCTACAACTCAACCACCACTTGTTACATGTCTACCTTCCTAAATTTTAACCTAACTTATTTCTCATCAAAAATATTCCTCGTTCCGATTGATCCCACTGCTCATCATCATTGCTCATGAAAACTATTCCTCGATACCATCTATTCGACTGCTCATCAGCATTCAATTTTAGCATCAAACACAGATTTTGTTTCAAGTTTTTGCCTTGGTTTTTATATTTGCAGAAAGAGTTGTTTTTGATGCTTATGTACTTAGTGCTCACCACATAAGACATGCTATCAATCATGGATGATTGCTTTTGAATCCTAGTGTTCTTTTGTTTTTTTTTGCCAAGGGGCCATTACAATATATTCGTGTTAAATGTTACAATTTATTGACCATGGGCTTTGTAAATAATATGTCCATTTGCAACCTTTTTAAGGCACCGTCCATTGATGATCATTTTCTTGTAAAGTAGACTAACTAGATCTAATGTCACCTTTTAAAGTAGTCCATTACTAGACCCTTTCACTCATCTACCATCTTCTTATATGCTATTTGCCTCGTCTATTTGCTCAAAGTTTAAATTAAAACGATTGCACAAGGTTTTGATGGCGCTAAGATGGCTACCCCGGCCAATCTATGTGTCGCATAGGTTAAGCAGTGCTTAAGAGTCAAGTCCTCAATCCTATATCAAGACATGATCTTTTTAGGGGCTTTTAAGACCTAACCTTTCAATGGGCTGCTATGGTATGGGACATCACAAAAGCGGTCTTCATAAAACAACTTGAGCTTGGTTTCGTGCTTCAACTTGACCTTGGTTTCATATGGTAGTTACATTATGAAAATATAAGGAGGAGGAGGAGGAGTAGACCAAAGGAATAGCCTAGATTTGCATGGAGACCGAAGGAATATATGGTAGCCATGGGGAAGCTTATGGCATTTTGCATCCATAACACACCAATTTAAAGAAGAAGAAGAAGATGCCCCCAACCACCTTACATTGAATGTGAATTTGGGCGATCTAAACTCAAGCATATTTGTTTTAGGACTAGTGTACCACTAGTAAAGAATAGAATAGAATAGAATAGTTTTTTTAACGTCCACGGAGACCACCAAACATCCAGATGCAACAAAACAAAGGATTTCATTACATAGGTACAAAGTGCATAAGTCTAATGTCTTAACTTTGAGACAGTTATGAGACATATAGGATCTTAATAAAAAGGCATATTGGCAAAAGGGAACTCAAGAAGCTGGGATTCATCATTTGCATTTGCAACTATTAGAGTTAAACGTGTAGAATTAGGCAACCATGGAATTAAACATGTAAAGTTTCTTGCTTCTTGTTATCCACTTATTGTAAAAAGTGGTTGAGCTGGCGTTCAGTATTTTGGAGGTCCTAGAACAGTGTGTAAGGAGTAGACACCAAACTCGGGCTGCTACTAAAAGTAAGTTCATTATTAAGTTTTCCCACAAAAATTTAAAAGAGTAAGTAATGATCTCCATTCTACAACCTCTTAAATGGATCCATCTCCAAACAATATTTCATCCAATTTAATCCCCCTCTCTTCTACCCCTCACGCATCTTTTAAGTGGATCCATCTGCAAACAATATGCAATCCAATTAATGCTGAGGATGGATATAGTGATGTAAGGCATAAAGAATTGAGTGTGCATGTCATAGACTAGTAGGTTCTTGTCTACCTCTCTCTCTCTCTCTCCCCCCCTTCCTCCCAAAATGGATCCTAGATGACCATTGCACTAAGGGGTTGTGTGCCCTATGAAGAGTCATCATATATCCCAAAAGGGATGCCCCCAATGGTATGACATAAAAAAGGCACTTCACTTAATTCATCTTGTTTTGGCAGTTGTTTTATAAAGCTAGATCGCACATGCATCGTCAATAGATTTTTAAAGCTCTCTCTCCTTGTTTTAGAAACAGACTTGGTAGTCCATAATATATGGTCTACTATGGCTTCAGTAGTCTTATTACTAAACAGACAACAAAGATGGGTTTAAAGAGCCAATATCTTCATTCCCCAAAATCTACTTGATGATTCTTACTAAACAAGGATTATCATACATATGTATCATTATTGAAACATTAAATTATAGACAGATAAAAATGGACTTAACTGAAAAATAAATTAATACAAAATAAATAAATAGAAACCTGATATTTTGCTCTTTTTACTTCTGGGACCACAAGACAACATCACAACTGTGATGTTTGACGCCGGATGCGTGTAAACAATATCCTTATAAGCGTGCCCTTTTAATTGATATGATCTGAAGAGGCACAAAAGTGGCATGAACTTTTGTCATCATGTTGTTGCTACCCGTGAGATGAGATGGAGGCCAATAATGTCTTACCTAATGATGGCATTGTCAACTAGGATGATGCCAATTTTGGTGGACATGGGTTTTTTATACACATTGGGACCATATATGACCCACCAAATGGAGAGCATTGACATGTCTTTTGAATTCACAGTTGAGGTCTTCCATTTGTGGACCTACAGTTTCAAGTTGTGGTTCCTTGGCTATAGTGATAAGAAGAACTGGGAAGTTGCCTGATAGAAGTTATAGATGCGAAGTTTCACGTATTTTAGCCATTAATCAACATGTGTTAGATGCGAAGTTCCACATAATTTGGCCTTTCAACAACATGCATTACGTACTAGTGGCAAAAATACTACTAGAATTTGTTATATAATTTTGCAATTCAACAATATGCGTTAGAATTTGTCGTATAATTTCGCCAATCAATCCACATGTGTTAAGTAGAGGCATGGCAGTGCAAATTTGACAACAAAAATACGAGTAGAATTTGTCTTTGACTCAGTGATTTGCCAAGCGAACCGACGACAATTTCATTCCAGAAATCAAGGTGATGGCTTCTTGTGTGAACACATGGGGATCAGAGTTATAAAAATGTATTCCATAAAAATAAACATTTGGTTTTGTCCTTAGCATATATCTGAAATATATTTGCCTGGCCAACAATATCATGAAATATCACAAGCCTATATTTTGTTTTATGAGGGGGCAATTTAAAGCCGTTAAATCGTGCACGTCAGAAAGATCGGACGGTTCTGGGCAGCCTGGGAGCCGCCAGTGTCGGCGGCGCAGTTGGCATTCTGGACGCGCGAACCCGGCGGCGCCGCTTCTGTGGCCAAATTTTGGTCTTCCGAGCAGAGCTGTCTTTCTGATCTGCAGCTCCGTTCTAATGGACAAGAACAGTTGTAGCAGGGCTAAATTTGTCGATTAATCTGATGTTTTCCGGCCCACCAAGCCTGTTTATACACTATATCCTCCATCCCTTCATATTCTGCCAGTAGATCTGTCTGCTCTGCGCTTTTTTCCTTTCACCCAGCCTCTTTTCCTTCAAGAATCAATCCAAATACTTCTTTTCTTTCTCCTCTTCAAGTAAGCATTTTCTGCCCATCGGATCAGGCTCTTCTTGACTTATAACTACGTCTGTCTATGTGATCGAAATGACATACCCATTTGTCTGATCTGTTTTTTGTTTTATCAAAGTGTGCCCATTATTATTTATTACCCGCAATTCTATCTCTGGTGGTTTAAGTCTTGTTTGTTCTTTAATCGGGCTAGAACGCGGCTGTCTCGTTTGGGTTGTCCAAGTAGGGCATAAATTAAACGAGGATAGGACAAGGAAAGAGGGTTTGGTGCTCTATTTTAAGTTGGTTTAAGCTGCTTAGAAATACAGCTCCTATTGTTGATCCAATGATTGAAGAAGAAAGCGCAACCAACCTTCTTTGGAGTAAAATTATATGATAATCCTGCAGATTCGGGATGGAGGAAGTGGACGGATAGATGGAGATTTACCTATAACTACTACCTGGGCTCAATAATGCGGGTATTTTTGAAGAAAAGTGCGTTTTCCCTGGCTTTTACCCAGGAAGAATCACGATGAACGATTTACATGAATTCATGAGGACCTGCTGTTTACTAGAGGTAATGCAATTGCTGTTATTTGTCTTTGAGTGGTTGAACTAGAAACAGAAGCTAAAGAGCTTTAATGGGTATGTTTCTTGGCAGATGTTTCCGGAGTTTAAATTTGAGCGTAGTTGTAAGGAAAGTTTGAAAGCTTTGGTATTTAGATTCTAAGAATATTGGGTCAATGGATGCTGGAGTATACCGTTTGCTGGATTGCAATCATGATGATAAGAGTTTCATTTCTCAACTTGCCAACATAAATGAAGACGTCCCTACATTTTTTTCATCTCCAGCCTCTTATCCAGAGCATGAAATTCCAGAAGAACCCTTAGAGTTCCTTTCAAGGTCCTGGAGTTTAGCTGTAGTTGGAAAAGGTAACAGTAGCCCTTTAGCAAAGGAGGCCACAGATAATGCAATTGTACATGCTGAAAGTAGTTTTGGCAAGGTTGAAGGAGGATCAGAGCAAGAACTCCAGTCTCCGCCTTTTACTTTCGCATCAACACTCACTTCCCAAATTGTCATGGAACGTATTCTTCAACCCACGGTATTCTTCAACCACTCCAGCTCTTCCATTCTCTGATCTTTGTTGTTTTTAGGTTGCCTTGCTGCCTGCATTGGTGCTCTTGAATGCATGCTCTGAAAGACAAGGTTGAGTCGCAAATTACACAATGTTTTTTACAACTCTGAAATACTTGTGTGATAAGAAAGACAATTATTTGTAGGAACTGTCCATTTTTCATCCTCGAAGAAAATCACATAGCAGTGGTCCATTGATTTACCATCAGAGTGATCCTCTGGCAGCAAGCCCTCCTGTCTCACCAATGGAAAGTGATGACATACAGGTAGCACATTTTATTCTTTGCTTGAACATGCTGAAGAATTTTACCTTTCATGATTTTCTCTATCATGATTTTCTCTAGCTGTTTGTGTTAGCCTGGATCTTTGGATGAAATATGGTGTGGGCTGTTCTTGCTTTCACTAAGATTGGCCTTATTTAAAATGCTGTGATATTTTTCTGCTCTCAGTGCTATAGAAGCATAATTGCAACAAGGATACCTTTTCGAGGAAGATCAATAGTAAGATGGCTGAAAGACCTGAGAGATCGGAGGAAGGAGGTCTTCAGGTTACACAGTGCACAACTTCATGCAGCTATGTCTGTTGCTGGAGTTGCTGCTGCAGTAGCCGCCATTGCAGCTGCTACTGCAGGATCTGCAATTGATTCTGCTTTGACGCGTACAAGCATGGCTGTAGCATCTGCCGCATCACTTGTAGCAGCTCAATGTGTTGAGGTAGCAGAGAATATGGGTGTTGATCGGGACCAACTCTCATCCATTGTGAGCTCTGCTGTTAATGTCAAAACTGCTGGAGACGTCATGACACTCACTGCAGCTGCTGCAACTGGTGAGTGCTTGTGGATGATGTTTGTTGAAATCATGTGTCCGACGAGGGGAAACAATAAAATTATGGCCATAGCATGCAAATGAGTTTTCTTGAATTGAAAGCTCTAAGAAATTATAGGACACAAACTTACTGGCTAGAATACCTGCTTATGCAATGTGATCTCTTGACAGCAATACGTGGAGCAACGACTTTCAAAGCAAGAACATCAAAGGAAACATGGAGTTATGCAACTGTTACACCATATGAAATAGCACCAAATAGCTCTAGTGGATTTAGTGGGGAGCTGGCATCAGAAGACAGCGAGGCAGAGTACTATACACAAGAATTGCTTGCAAGGGGTTGTGAGTTTCTTAAGCGTTCAAAGAGAGGTAAGCTTACTACTGGCAATTTCTACATGTCCAAGTTCATATTTCTTACAATCAAAACCTGTATGCCTTTCAGGTGATTTAAACTGGAAAATGGTCTATGTATACATGGATAAGCAGGGTCAGGTAAAATCAACTTAGCCTTAATAACTGGCAAAGCAGTCTCCAACTTCGAATGTTTAAATGTGACTGTACATTTTGCAGGTGATTGTGAAACTGCAAAGGAAATTTTTGCATGGTGCTGTAAAGACTAACAAAAAAAGTAAGATGGCTCCTATTCACCACATGTATTTCTCGTTTATCTTAATAATATTGTAAATTGAGAAGTTGAACCTTCTACTTGTTATTCCTTTAAATGCATCTTTGGATTCACTTGTTTTCCTATTCGTGAAGGTGTTCTTCTGGAGTTGCATCCAGACATACCTGCTTGGCCTGGAAGGAACCTATTAGAAAATAGTGAACAAAGACGCTATTTTGGTCTCAAGACAAGCTCTGGCATGCAAGAGTTTGAGTGCAAAAACATTTATCAACATAATTTGTGGACACAGGGAATTGCTCATTTGTTGATATTATCTGCTAGGCGAGAAAGGTGATTCCTTCTATGTATATTCTTCGGCCTTATATAAATACCAAAGGGAAAAAACGCAAGTGTATCATATGCAGTAAAATAATAAGGGCAAACAGCACGTTGCCTTTCTGTGTAATCTTTATCTCATTGTAGTAAAATCCATTCAAAGTGTTGTGGTCAATATTATTATTTCTGTTTATAGTGCAACAGGTGGTTTGCCATTGACAATATTCATTGCACTAGATGAATGAAAGTAATGGAGCTTACAAGCTTGAAGCAGGTGGTTCTTGACAACATTCATTGCCTAGATGAATGAAAGTAATGGGGCTTACAAGCTTGAAGAGGTTGGTTTCTATCTGAAGACTCGTCTTCATTTTCCTAAGGATAAGTTTTTCTAAGCACGTAATTGCTTCACATTTGCTGGCGGAGCTTAAACCCATGAAATGTCTGGTGGGAAGTTGATCCGTGATATGCAAACCTGATTACTCCCTCACTAGAGAAACAGAGAAACGCTTGAATAAACAATGCAGCAGCTCATGCTGTGCGACTTGAAGTGGAAAAACGAGTGAATAGCTTGGAATGAATTTTACAAACTCTAGACAAAAGGATATGCTCTAACTCGCATCTCCTTGTTATGCTCCAATCATGGGATGAAAAGTCGGGTTACCGGGCATATCAGCAACATGCTACCAAATTTAAATTAGATGATAGTCTGACAAAATTATAATATTTAGCAGGTATAATCTGGCAACATATGGATTGAAGCTGGGAACAGCAGAGCTCAGAATCAGCAGGATTCTTCATTCAATCCTCAAGGCAACTAGCCAAGTCCAAATGTTGATGGATCAAACCAAAACCAACAATTTCAAGCAATTGGCATCAAAATAATAACCATCAAACTCCAAATAACCTCCTTAAGAGTTGTTCAGTTTCGAGATACATATGATATGTATGCATGACAATGATTTCTACACATCCAACGTGCCTTTGCCCGCGTAGGACGGGCCTTCGCCGAGCCTGGCCTTCTTCCTAACGACGTCATGGCTGATAAATGGGGATCTGCCACATCAGTGCGGGCCATGGATGACCAGGCGAAAATGGTGTGCAATGTCAGCAGGATGACCGGCACCAAGCTGGACCAATAGACGCTATGCAAGTTTGCTAGGATGACCGGCACCACGCTGGACCAATAGATGCCATGCAAGTTTGCTCGATGTAGCCTCTGACGATGGCCACATCCACCTTGGTGGCCCCATGGTGGCGATGCCCTGATAACGAGGGTGCTGGCAATAGGCGTCTTTAGGGGCGGCCACATAATCATCTTTTTGCCGTCAATGGCAGATTTGATGCAAAAACAGAGGTGGAGTCCTCCATCTTGAAGTTGGAGGCCAGTTTTCAACCTTCCACTCTGGCAGAGGGGAGCATCCACAAAAACTAGTTCAATCTGTTGAACCCCCTCTCTTCTGAAGCTCTTCCCCCTTGATTATGTGGCTCTTCACCTCTCTGTTATCCCTCTTGTATCAAATTGAGATACAGAGGTGGAGGCAGCAAAGAATGCATGTGGCCACCCCTTTTGGCCACACCTCACATGCTCCAGTTTGCTAGAGGTGCCACCTAGATGCTCTGCTACACAACCCCTTTGTATTATCATTTGGGGTGTTTCAAAGTTTTTTTGGGCCATTGGATGCAAGCATATTGCACAACATATTCCACCTCATCAAATTTCAGCCCTTGAATTTAAGTCAAGATGGGGTCAAATCCATTGTATTTGACTTACCCCTTAGAGCCATACTAACCATTGGAAACCTTAGGTTATAAAAATACCATTTCAAATTTCGGCCACATAATCCCATAAGAATAATTTGGGTCACACAATTCAAGCAACAGCCACCACATAAATTACAATGAGCCTGGGGAATCGAACCCCAGTATAAATTCCCATGCTCATCCAAGCATAGCATGCATCCCATTGTGGGATGCGTGCTATGCCCAGGGGCCGAAGCCCACTAACGCATCAAACAAGTTAGTCTTGTTTACGTAATGAAACATCAATAAAAAGTGACCTCATAATGGTCCCTAACCAATTTCAGTTTACTCATAATCATTAACAAAGCGTTTTCCACAACCAGCATAACCACAACTGTCTATTAACTCAAAACAGACTTTACAATGTTGAAGGACACTCAACCAGGTAAACGAAGTTGAGCTCCCTAACACCAAGGTGCTCCTGCAAGCACTATAACACAACTCCAGATCAACCTCCATGAACTTCATATACAAATAACAAACTAACAAAACACAAACATAAACATAAACTAGTTCATAGTCGAGCCACTTTGGGCATGCCTTATCACCGCATCTAACTGATGTATCTCCTGCACAAGTAATGCCCTTGCAAGGCTCATATGAGAACGCAATATGTGTAATTCAGAAACAGGCACAGCCAAGTGCTCCCACTCCGCAACAGATATAGCACTGTCAATGGATATGTAGAATGCCATAAGCTGCTGCCTAAGCAAACGCAGTGATGCTGCAATCCTATGCGCCTCAGTCCCAACCTGAATAACGTTATTAATAAACTCCTGAGCAGAGAATGCTGCCTCTGGTTCAGCTGAATACACAACAGGGTCGGAATGGGATGCATCTATGGCAGATGAAATAAAAGATTCAGGCAAGGACACAATAGGCTCGCCCACGCCAACAACTGGTTCCGGATCAGTCCCCATGACTCCTGCAGCTATACAACAAACAAAAGCATGAAAACAAAAAATCTCAACTGTACAACCAACATCCAAGCAAGTTCATCAGCCAACAGCCATGGTACGATCACCCTTATGCACAGGGATATAATCTAAGCCAGGCTCAAGTATCACGACATCAGGGCTATCTGCACTATAAGAAGCATCATGTATATCCTCAAAATTATTGTCTTCCTCATCAGCAGAAATAGCATCATCCCAATAACGCCTGCGTCTAGGCCCATTCCTCTCCACAGGCACAAAGCCTGTTGGCAAACCAAATAGAATCGTCCTCATGTCGGACGACATGCAGTGACTAGGGTTTAGCAGCACTCTCCAGGCAGCCCGAACACGATGCTCATTGATATGAGCAGTGTTTGAAGGGATGATCCAGGAACTAGACAAGGTACATTTTCCAGATCGAATCATCCTAGCCAAGGTATACAATAGACTAATAGTCAACCTACGATTCCCATGGTAATTCACAAAATGTGCAGCTCGATTCAAGAGGTAATATTGTCAAGCACAACAAGATCCTTCGTATCACCAGCTCCCCATCTCAAATAGAGATCTTTTCCTTTCTCAATAGCAGCTTCACTCACATTATGGAGATGACAAACATAATGGACTTTTCCAACATCCTTCATACAGTACTCAATCATGCCTTCAAAACAATGAAGGCGAGTGTTTTTAAGGGCTTTGCATACCAAAATCACACCCGGTGGCTTTGAAACCCAATTGAAGTCCTGTTATATAGCATCATTCATGGCCCTGGGACTCTTGAACCGAGCTCTAAAAACAGCTTGGCAGTACAAGTGATCAACACTTGCACCACGCTCCATGGCCACAACTCCAGCCAAACACCTTTGATTGCAAAAGCCAACAAGGGCATCATAAAAACTCGTGGGCACATCTTGCCCAGACAAACCCAAGGTGACACTGACATCTATGGCACTCCAATCCTGACCAAGAGAACAACCAGCAGCATGTCCCCCAGTCTGAGGCTCTCCAGAATTAGAGGAGCCAATTTTTAAAGAACTCAGAGAAGGAGGCACAGACCAAGCAACACCCTTCCCATTCCTCGCTGCTCTCTTCAAAGACATCACAAACAAAATAAAAGCAGCAAACCCAGCTTACCTGTGACAGAAATCCACTGACACAAAACTAGAGATGGCCTTCCGAACAACCAAGATGACCCCTCCTTATTCTGTGGCCCAAAACAGAAACAATGGCAGAACCAAGGCACATACCCGGCGCCGCCATCGCCATTTCCGCCATGCCCATCTCCAGACCACGTGAGAACTCCCAGTTCGACCAACCCAGACACAGATGCTAGCCCTAGATTCCCATATTTCGAATCCATAGTGCCACCGTCATTTCCTACCGTATTCTCATACGACCCATACTAACCACTGAAAACCTTAGGTTATAAAAATACCATTTCAAATTTCGGCTACATAATCTATCCATGAATGTGGAGTACTATTTTTGACATAAAATCGTGAGGGCTATTCACAAACCTTGGTGGTCTTGGTTAATTATTTGGACTGGTCCAGTTGGAAGTGACTTGCTGATTCAGTTTTGACATTCCCATGAAGATGCTCTCACCTTTTGTCATTGTGCGCCTTAGTAGTTTGAATAGGTGGCAGCTCCAAAATGCAGAAGCTTACTGCGCCCCCTTTGGATTGTTGTTTGGACTAGTGTTCATTATTCATCGATATTATCGTGCTGCCTCCCATCGATTTGGTGCGCTTGGCTAGTCGGTTTGACTGGTTTGGTTTCCTAATCAATTGGCTCCTCCTTTAGTGTTGAATAGAGAATGAAAAACAGAAGATAGTTTTGACATATTGATCCAACTCAAAAGAATACAATGATGATATTAAGCAATCAGATAACAATGGAAGGCAACTCAAGGTCACAAATACAAAATGGTGAATGAAAAGCGGTAACTGAAGAGAGAACTTGTTGCTGCTTGCTTGCAAACGTGGGAGAATTTCTGATTTTGGAGAATCTCTGATACTGCAGAGAATAATCCAATCAATACCCTCCCCTCAATGTTAGCAAGGAGATCCAGATCCCCCACTGAATATTTTTTTTTTCTTTTTTTCTTTTTTTTTTTTTGAGGTAAGATTATATGTATGTATTTAAAGAATAGAAAATATATACAATAGGAACCCTCTACAGGGTGAATGCAGATGTAAAGCACATGTACTACAGAGGCCATCTTCTCGTCTTCCCCACAGTTAGGATACTATAAGGAAAATCTCCTTTCTTTATCAGAGAGTAGGTACTACAGAGAGAGCCAACTCCATTCCAATGCAGGATCTACAAGCAATTCTTACTCCGGATTATCAATAATACCTGCACCGTTGCCAGTGGCACCTTCCCCTTCCACAATGTCATTATCAACCTAATGGCACCTAAAGAAGGAATAGAAACCTACCAAAGTCCCTAGTCTGTCAAGTCATGTGTTGTACTTTGTACCTTTTTTTCTATGATGTGATAATGCCATCAAAGCAACTTCCAGATTGAAAGAGTTTTTTAGCTTCACCATGGAGATCTCCTGCCATGAAGATAATCCCTACTGAATATTTGCATGTCAAGATGTTGAATAAAGCTCCTATACTTGAGGCGATGGAGAGGCTTGGTGAAGATGTCTGCAGTCACATTATTTGTGGGACAATATTCAAGACGGATGGTCTGATCATAGATAAAAATTCGGATAAAATGGTATTGAATGTCTATGTGCTTGACTTGACAATGAAGGATGGGATTATGAGCAATAGCAGCAGCATCTTGATTGTCAACATGGATGAGGGCAGAAGAATGGGAAATGTGCAATTCTGAGCAGCGACGATGAAGCCAAACAACTTTTCTTAGAGGCATGAGCAAGAGCTACGTATTCAACTTCCGTACTAAAAGGGGCAACACAACGTTGTTTGGAGCTGCTCCAGCTTATGGCAGAGCTGGCAAGAAGGAAGACATATCTTGAAATGGATCTTAAGAAGTACCTGCTCAATCAGCGTCAGCGTCAGAACAACCATGAAGAGGAGTAGTAGTAACAGAGGAGTAGTGCAGGGCAAGAGAGATGGTGCCAATGATATAGGGAAGTACACATTTGAGAGAGCCACAAAGCATTTTTAAGTGAAGTGGAACATTGGCTAAGTTTGCAAAATGGGATAGAAAGATCAGGTCTAGTTGAAATGGCAGCGAAGTTAAGCATGACTAAAATCTGTTGTGGATATGCTGAAGTGAATGAGAAGTGTCTGGATCATTGTGCAAGAGATGGTGGGATTGTAGTCTTACAGGTGAAATTTCGCAAGCAAATCAGATAAGTACTTGGTCCGATGAAGGTATAGAAACCCGATGCCTAGTTGTAGCATATTTTCATGCTGAGAAAATAGTGGATGGAGCCAAGGTCAACGGGGGTCCACATCATTGAACCTTATAAAACATGTGAGTGGTGGGGAGGGGTGGTTTTACTATCGATTGTTGTACATATATGTAAGGCTCTATATAAGTTTTATGAGTGTTAAATTTGTAATTATTAAGGAAGAGGTATATGACAACATAAAGTTTTTGACTATAAGTGCTATAAGTTTAGCATGATTAAGAAAAACTTAGGGGGTAAATCTAAGATAGGGGTATAAATTTTGAGAAAATTTAAAATCATATAAGTGGGGGGTTTTTTTTATTAGGAATCCTTATAAGGGAGGGTTTGTCCAACTTTAGGAATGCAGATGACGTATACCACCACCAGAAAGGTGAACCCCCCAGGGTCAAGGTCTTTCATAAAATGGTTTTGAAGCTGACTCTTGGTGACTTGAAGCTCAAAGCGAGAGGCTGCCACAATCAGTAAGTCGTCAACATAGCATAGGATGAGAAAAAAGTGGGATCATGACGGAAGTGTACACTGGGATTTGGAGTACTGCATGAAAAACCAAGACTGAGTCAAGGAAAGTGTACAATGATTGAGAAGATTGTCAAGACCATATAGAGCTTCATGGAGATGACAGACCTATTGGTGGATCAGATGAGATGAAGCCTTGAGGTTGTTCTAGATACATCTCTTTATGAAGATTGCTTTCAAGAAAGACATTGTAAACGTTCATTTGATGGGATGATCAATCTACTTTCATTTCAGAAATATCCTTACTGATAACCTTAATCTGGCTGAGAGTGGTAATGGTCTAATTTGGAAAATAAATGGGATTAATAAGTATAAAGTTAGTAAAGTCTATGCCAGGCTGAATCACAAGACAGGTCATGTTAAAGCCAGGACAAAGTGGTCAATCACAGAAGATGAATGCCATAGTCTGTTCAAAAACATTTGGAACTCATATTGCCCTCCAAAGGTAAATTATTTTGTTTGGTTGATTGCTAAAAAAAGCCTCCCAAACCTTGTTTCCTTGTCTAAGAGAAATTCGGCCATTAGGACTGCATGTCATTCTAACTGCTCTGATGATGAAACACTGCAGCATATTTTCCAGTGTTTCAAGCTTCTTGAAATTTGGAATTGGTTTTACAGCAAATTTGGCCATTATTTCTGTGTGCATAACCAGTTTAACTTGTTAAAATGCATTCAAAATAATGATGCTTTCATAAACACAATTATGTTCACTGCTCTTTGGAATATTTGGAAAGTAAGGAATAGGATTGTGCATGGTCATAAAAACTTTTCCATATTTTGGATTAAGATGAATTTTCAATTGGATTTAGAAGCTTATGGTACTGCTCACAAAAGTAAAGTTGCAGATTCTTATGACAGGAAATGGGATGCAATTGGTAAATTTATAGGTGGTTTCAATATCTTTGTTTCTAACCTCCAAGTTATCAATTCTAATGCCCCTTTTTAGGGCAGCAACAAATTTGATACAATGTTAAGCTACCATGAAGTTATCTTGTACAACAACAATACAGATGTCACAGATCTGAAGCCTCCAGGGCCAAATTCAACAGTGGATGAAGTCAAACTTTACCAGGTCAGGCTTAACAGTAATGAAAAATCTTGGGTCAGGATATATTGCAGAGAGGTCGTACAGATGTACTGCATATTCAATTTCTTGTTCATGTACCACTACTCTTTGACAGATAGCCAGCTTAGCAATTATACTATTCTCACAAGATGTTGGCTGACTTATATGGTACACTGCTTCTCTTGATGGGAAAAGAGGACATACATTCCTTGCTTATGGAGAATGGATCAGAATTTAACAGCTACAAATTTGGTACAGATAAGGGCTTCTATTGGGTCTACAATTCCATTTTCGATCAGATAATGCAACAATGAGCCACCTTTTGCCAAAACACCATTCCCAAATTTCAGATTATCTCCTTCTCCTTTGCCTCCAAATCCTGTTTCACGGTCATCTGCTAATGCTCAATACCTTATCTTCTTTTTGTTTAACTTCATGCTCTAGCATTTTGCTTGGCATTTTGTTCATGCAGGTTTTTGGACTTATTCTCACATCAGGAGTTTGCAATTTCTGCTTTCTTAAAGAGGGCAAGGCAGTTTATCCAGTCAATTTGCAACAGAATCTTGGTGTAGCTGGTGCTAAGTTGTTATAAACTTGAAGATACATACTACTATTTTTTCTTCTAAAGTTATTTAAGTTTGGTGGTTGCTAATGTGGAATTTTTTCCCATTAGTCAGACTATTGTATGGCTTTAATTAATTAATGGAAAAAACACCTCTTACTTCAAAAAAAAAAAAAAAAAAAAAAAAAAAAAAAAGAAAAGAAAAAAAAGAACATATTCTAAAAGGAGGCAAATGCAAGGATAGTGCGAATGGACACCATTTTTGCAATAGAAACATAGGTCTCTTCAAGATCCACACATTCAATTTGATTAAATCCTGCCTTGAAACGATTTATGTGACCATGAACATTGTACTTGATCTTGTAAACCCACTTGCTGGCCATGACGGGATGATTGGTGGGGCAAGGAACTAAGGTTTACGTATTGGCAGCTACAATAAGGTCAATTTTGGCCTGCATAGCCTGAAGCCAATTACTGCGATAAGGGCCAATAATAGCTTAACGATATATGTTGGGTTCTATGGTTGTTCCTATGGCAGCAAAGTACAATCTTGTCCCAGACCGAGGAATGGCATATGTAAATAGGGTGAGTGGAGATAAGAGCAAGGGTGGAACAGAGGCAACATGGGAAGGTGATAGAGAAGAATCATGAGAGGAAGAAGGAGAAATGGAAATAAGCATGCTACAATGTATCTTAAAAAGGTAGGGACCATAAAGCTATGCAAAAAAGTATTGGATACTTACGTGATGCCTCAATAACTAATAAGTGTTAAATTGGATTCGTTCATTTTCACCTCCAATAGTACTGCCTTTATCTTGACCTTCAACGTTAACATGCTTTTGAATTTTATTTTGAAAATTTGAATCAATTTTGATAGAAAGAACAAGAAAAAATTACCCATTTTTGAAGTATCCAATATAGGTACTTTGGCAGGTTCCCAAAGTGGACACCTGTAGCACGCTTATGCTCAAATATCATAATTGAAATGGAACAGTAAGAGGTTGGTGGAGCAGAGTCCATGGAGGAGGACGGGAAAACAAGAATAGAGAGTCCAATTAGGGTGAAAATGGGAGGTAATGGAAGATTATTGGGTCATCCCCATTTCGTGCTTTACTCTAGCTTAAGAGTTCTTTGTAGATATAGGACTATTGCCTTCGAAACTTTGATGTATGTTCTTGTTCTATGGATGATCTTGATGTATGATCTTGTTCTTAAGCTTCCATCCCATTGCGCATATCATGGAAAGGTACTCTCTAGTAGGTAAATTCTTGGCTTAAAGGAATAGTGATGCATTTATTAGTATGTTCCTAGTTCTAAAGGCCTTAAACCTATTTGGCTCCCAAGTCAAGCCCACACAACAACAAAAAGGTCAATTAGCGGCGTCTTGGTCACGTCTATGCGACATCTGGCCACGTGACACAGACATGACCTAGACCTCGCTAAAGACACGTCGCATGCGACGCAGTTCAAAGGTCGCATGCGACGGCTACAGACGTGACCCAAACGTGACCCAAATGTGACCTTGCGATGTCTACCAGATGTCGCATGTGTATAAATATATCATAACATATATATGTTCTTATGTTTGTCCTCCTGAATCCGGCCGTTGATCCGAGATCCTATGGCTCACGTGGCTTTGGGACGTATCCTACGGCTCAGATGGCTTCGGAGTTTGTTCCCGATTATATGTAAGCGATCCTACGATCCAGGTTGATCTGATCCTGATCGTCGGTCCAAGATCCTACGGCTCACGTTGCTTTGGGACACATCCTACGGTGCACATGGCTTTGGGAATTATATGTAATCGATCCTACGGTCTAGGTTGATCCGATCCTGATCGTCGATCCGAGATCTTACGGATCACGTGGCTTGGCACATATCCTACGGTGCACATGACTTTGGGAATTATATGTAATAGATCCTATGGCTCTGTTGCTTTAATTATTGTCACATGGTGAGATCTCGACCCTTGATCGGGCCCAAGATCCTACGGCCCAAGTTGAATGCTCATTCCTTAGGAAAAGGCTTTTAAAATGTTTATGTTGTATGGGGGATTCGAACCCTAGCCATTAACCTCCCAGCCCCCCATTCTAACCACTAGACCAAACATTAATTCCATGAATAATTTATGTTTTAAATATACTTAAGGGTAATGTTCCCATTAAGATAAAATAGACTATAACATTCTAGCTAGTTCAAGAAAGTTCTAGAATGTTCTGGAAGGCTCTAGAAAGTTCTAAAATCTTCTAGAAAGTTCTAGAACATAAGAGAATCTAGGGGGGATCTAAAAAAATTCTTCCAGAAAGTTCCAAATTGTTCTAATAAGTTTTAGAATGTTCTAGAATGTAGAATGTTCTAAAAAGTTCTAAAATGTAAAGGAATCCAGAAGAATCTAATAGAATCTAAGAAAATCTTATAAAATATAAGAGAATCTAGGAAAATATTTACAAGCCTAAGGGAATCTCTTAAAATCTGGGGGATCTAAGGGAATTTTCATAAAATCTAAGGGAATCTAAAAAAATGTTGATGAAATCTTACAGTATCTAGGGGAAACTTTATAGAATCTCTTTGAATCTCATATAATGTAAGAGAACCTAGGGCAACCTCATAAAGTCTAAAGGGATCTAAGGGAATCTAAGGGGATCTAGGGGGATCTTCATAGAATCTTGGAGAATCTACGAAAATTTAATGGAATCTAGAGGAAATCTTATAAAATTTAGAGGAATCTCCGCGAAACCTCTAGGAGAACCTTGGTAGAATCTTAGAGAATCTATGAATTTAGAACTTGCAGCATAGGAACATGCTAAAACTCGGACATGCACCGTAGGACGCATTAAATTTCTTGTATAAATATATTTTAATATTAATTAAAACCAATAAATTAAATAAAATAAAAATAAAAATAAAAATACGAGACGTCGCATGCGACGTCATCATGCAGGAAATAAAAAAAAATGAATGAATTGCTTAGTTAATTACAATATTATGTACAAGAGGCAAAAGGCATGTCACCCTTTCTTTTTTTAATTGAAAATAATGTATTGTATTTATATTTTTATAAGAATCACAAAAAGACTTTAAGCCTAGAGTATTTAAAATAGGCTTATAATCAAGATCCTTGAGAGATTCCCATGATGTGGACAGTTCCCTCTTCATATAACTGTTGATATGGAATATCTAGCACAATAACAAGGGTTTTCTTTTGCATTTTTGTACGTTTTTTTTCTATGGTTTTCATATGATTTGATGGGCTCATTGCACGAGACCTACTGTTTAGTATATCTAGAGTGCGCACTGTATTCTCATATTTAAATGACATATTATCTATAATGTTGCAATGGTTTAGCATTGCACATTTTTTCTTGGAAAATCAATTATTTTTAAGTTACCAAAACACACATGCAAGCATCGAGGTCCCTGATTTTAGGGTTCTTTGAGGAAAGGGTTTGCTTTACGGTTGCCAGCCAGATTTGCATTGCTTCCGGAGGAAGAAACTTCTCTGTTTTTGCTCTCTACAGAAGGGATTTTGTAGCTATGTTGTCCGCCATGGCTAGATCTTCAAAATCTGGAATTTGCTTAAGTGCAAAGCATGCTCATCGGCACCCTAACAGGGTGCAGATTAGGAATGGGGTTTAGGGTGCTAATTGCAACTTTGGGACGGCTTACATGTGCTACTCAAGGAGGGCGTACAGGCAACACTCCATTTGTGCCAAACCAAATGAAGGAGCTGAAAATATTAGTGCTTCATGAAGCTAATAGCCAGCTTAGCATGGCCAGAACTAGCTTCCATCAAGCCGGATACGGCACCTGCATTTGGAGCATTTTGCTGCCTTGGAGCTACAGATTTCAGAAGTCAAAGTTTACCAGCATGGCACATCTTTTCTTTGATATGGTATTCTTGAAGCAGAAGTTTGATCAAAACGAAGTGAGAATCTTTGACATCTTATGCAAAGAGCAGGATTCTCTAAGGAGATTCAGGTATGTCATCTGGTTTTAGTATGCTGCAAATCCTTGTTCCTTACATTCACTTTTTGGAATGCCCTGTGTGAATCAAGAAAACAGAAGCAAACAAAAGAGCTTTGAGTAAGGACATACAAGATCTTGATGTGGCTTTGGAATTAAGCAAAGAGCAAATGCCTTCAGCTTCAGCAAATGCCTTCTACTATAGCATCTGCCACAACTTTGGCTTCCCCTGGACTTGTGTCCATGTATAAAACGGGAGAAAATTCAGTGTTAACTCATACTTGTTTGCAATTGAGAGCTCAGCTCTTTTCTCATGTACAAATTCTTAGTGGTCAAACAGATCCGCTTGACTTGTTGTTACGCAAGTGGTCTACTGGTCGAACCATTATATATTCTCATGCAGGAATGTGAAGACGAATATACAGCTTCTAATGGATGGTTTCTCCTAAGCTAATAAATTTGGTATCATGGAATGTGATTCTCGCAGGATATGCCGAACATGGATTTCTCCTCAATGCAATTGAGCTCCTTAGGGAAATGCCCAACCATGATTTGATTTCTGAAATGCCACAGTTTATACATATGCCAGGCATGGGAAGCTTAAAAGAGCATTGATTTTTTCTCAGCAGATGCCTGAAAGGGATGGGTTCAGATGGACTGCCATGGTTGCAGGTTGCACATTGAAGAAAGCAACACTTGAATTGCACAGATGTAAAAATTGACTCTTCATATTGTGTTTAAGCTATTGTTTGCCATTTGGCGGGACTTCTTGGGTGTTGTAGATGGTGATGGTCAGTTTGTACAGCAGTAGAGTTACAATTTTTCTGTGAGTTTGTTGTGGAGTGTCGAGGTATCGCTGGCTCTTTGGGGCAGTTCTCCTTCCTCCTCACTTGCTTTGTAACTTTAAGCTATTGTTTTGAAGAATCAAATTATGTATTTATGCCATTGCTTGTCTCATTCTAGGCTTGTCTCCTGTAATTGGATTACATGCAGAAGTGTTTCTAAAGTTTTTACAGGCATAAGTGTTTCTAAAATTGCTACATTATGCCATTCTTAGTGCCCGAAGACCTTTATTAGGGCCCGAAGGGCCCAAATAAACAGCTCCACGAGTAGTGGCTATATATACGTGCTCCTTGTTAGGGGGAAAACCGTATAGCGAGTACTATGACAATATGATGAGTATTAGCTAATGACATTTAAAGTTCTCATTACAATTAATGTGAACTAGTTTATAGCTCTTACGAATCTATGGTGAAACCCTTTCCGACCGCCGGAGCCCAAGTGAGACGAAAATTCGTTTACTTGCAGTTGCTTTCGCAGTCCTTCTGTATGTTTCTTCAGAGGATCCTTTGGACATTTGAAAGTGATCTCATTGCAAGGCACACAACATGATCACAAGTTAAATTAATGAATGGCAACAAAAATAATAAATACCTTGATATCTTCCTTGTGGACATTAAGCAGTTTAGGGACTTTTGACCATTCGCCTCCAAATTGTTTGGCATCTGACTTCAATTTATCAATCACTCTTTGCCTTTGATATAAATCGATAGATCAACACAGTATTAAAAAAATAAGGCTATGACTAGGTCATGTACCTCATTTTTTGTTGAAGCTCGTCCATCATTGAAACGAGCTTCTTTCAGTTAAAGCTCTTCGCTTTTTCTATCTTTGGGAAACAATCTTTCATCTTACTTTTGACGCTCTCTATTTCGCGGTGGTCATAAGCACCAGGCCACTCCCCTAGATCGCCAGAGGCCATAAACGAGAGATATTGTTTGAAATTGCCTCCCTCAATGTAATATAAAAGACATTTCCCGAGTCATCATTTTTAGAAAGATCGTCCCTGAAGCATAAATGGTGGGTATATAAAAGTGTGTTTATGTCTACCGTCAATATACATATTCTGTCCCGATAGAAAACTTTTAAGCACCTTACAATTTATTCTAAGTGAAGAAAATGGACAAAACAACAAATTTAGATGGCAAAGTACTAATATTTGAGGTTGACATCTTAAATAATATGTTTACATAAAACTTCCACCAAAAAATCATTATTATTATGATAGTCGAATATATTCGGGGCCATATTGCCCGCCGGACTAAATTTTTCGCCGACTTACATGTCCAAAAGAAAGTGAAACAGACGTTCTCCTTCAGTGAAACGACGTCGTCGAGATCCGGACTTCTCCAAGTCAGGTGATTCACATTGTCTTTGAGATCCCGAACCCGATAAGTCTGGTGATTCATGTCGTCGTCGCCCTTTTGAAACCTGTGAGTCTGTTGCTCCACTACCTCTTGACCTGGGAAGTAATGAGAATGAGCATCTTTAACATGCTGCAACCAAAGAAATGTCTGATACCTAGTGAGCATATTTACCTGTTGAAATCTCCCTCCAAGTTCCTTGCACCAGAAAAGTCTATCCCAGTCGCATGTGCCTAGGACGGGAGTCCATACTACGTCTACCGACCTCGATATTCTCGCGAGCACGTGGAGGCCAATAATCAAAGCCATAATCAACACTATATCGATGTGGCATAGGAATTGATAATTCGGAGGGGGGGCTGCCTAACCGACGCCGGTGTAAAAGAGGCAAAGTATGCTTGCACTTGTTCTCTCTCAGTAGGAGACATGTTTGCGAGGAAGGCGGGGAGCTGCGGAGGAGCTGCAGAAACCACAAATATCACGCAAAAAAATAAACCATTTTTTCCTTTTTAAAAGACTATCTTAATACCCAAACATATTGTTGTAGTGACAGGTGGAGAATGACTACTTGGAACATCTGCACGATTGGCCCTACCTCGTGGAGTCCTCCTCCTATTTTCTCTAAACCGTTCCCTTTCCTCTACACAACAAAACTCCATGCATAAACCTACATATCTAATTAGAGGGTAAAGCATATAAAAAAGATATACTTACCTTCGCTTTCCTCATCCTCCCTATGAGTGCGATTACAATTAACTGCGGAGAAAACTAGCATATCTAGGTCAAAAGAAATTATGAGAGAAACATTTGATAAGTATAAATGATGGTTGCAATAATAGGACGAATTACAGATTATAGTACTTACAAACTACACTGATCCCAAATAGTACTTTGATGGCTCGAAATGTACTATCAATGAACCCCGGCGTCGCTACTGCAGTCATGACTAGGTCCGGAGGACAAAGATTTCTAAGAGTTGGGCCTTCGCCATGACTATATTAATTTGAACATAACGAGAATTAGCGAGAGAAAGGAAGAGAGAAATAGGGTGCATTTGCACCCACCATGTTTAAGTATAAGTTCAAGTTACTTTTGATCTTTAAGTTAAAATATTAAAATAATCTTAACTATAGTATCGTATTTTTGGCTTTGAACAAATATCTTTGAATAAATACCTAAATAATGCATGCACGTGCATTCTTATGTTATAAGATTATCCCATTTATATGTAAGGGGTGCACATCAAACTCTAGGTTGCCATATTATCAGACCCTGTATGTCATGCACCGAACCCTAAATTATGCCACATGGCATTTTTAGTGCCACATCATGAAACCCTACATTGTGTGTGGCACATCATCAAAGCCTAGATTGTGTCACGTGGCGACGTCGTATTGCCACATCATTTTAAGTGCCATGTCATCAAATCATAGCTTGCGTGTGCCACATCATCAAACCCTAGATTGTGCCACATGGCATTTACAGTCTAGGGTTTGATGATGTCATTTAAAGTGTCATGTCATGAAACCCTAGATTGTGTGTAGTGCCACGTCATCAAACCCTAGATTGTGCTACATGGCATTTACAATCTAGGGTTTGATGATGTGGCACACACAATCTAGGGTTTAATGTCGACGTGGCACTTTACCTAGAAGTTATGATTACTAATTTATTTACCATTAATAATAATTTTTTCCATTAATAAATTACTTTTCCATTAATAATTTTCATTAAAAACATTTATTTGTTAGAACAAGCCTCAAATGGGAAGAGAAAATTATATTAATCACTTCTTGCAAGCATTTAACAGTAGCTTAGCCATCTCAAGTGGATCCCCACACTTCATATGTCATCTCTCTCTCACAACTAATTAAGAAGAAAAGCCCGTTGTTTTGAACACATCGATGACGCTAATAATAGATGGCCGATCCATGTGCACTAGCTCTCTATCCATCATCATTTGAACCTTCATATGTTGGATGACGTCCAATGTGCTAGAGTATCGGTTAGTTGGGTTTATCTCAACACACAACCCCATAAGCCACATTGCTTGGACAAAATCAAGGAGCATCTCATAAATGTAGCCCAAAGAATATATGTCAGATATCTCATGCCCCCATGATGCTTGGTCATCCAATGATGTTGTAAAAACTCTTCTCCCACCAAGGATATCGCACCGTTCCATCTTGTAGTGTATAACAGCTCTTCAACTTAGGCATTCGCCCCTTGCAAAAAAAATGGAGGGTCGGGTTCCAATCACCAATAGCCACCCACACATTTGCAGGGGAGCCATCAAAATGGAGTTTGGCCCTTTTGCAATTGAGCTTTGTGTGTGTCCAACATGGAGCATGGATGGCATAGAATCATTCTGCAAGAGCAAAAGCTATTTCAAGTACGTACTTGTACACAAGTCTCATCTTAGCTTTCCACTTCACACTTATCTTCATGTCAGCCCTTCTTGGAGCACTATGCATTGCATTTGACCATCTTTTATAAAAAGAGAATTGCCTCGGAAGATGGTCAACTAATTCTGCAAAGGTTCCTCCATTCATGAATGGCAAGACTACCATTGGTCCCTGTGGCTCATCTCCCCAAAAGACCTCAAGGGCAAGTCCAAGGGGTATGAAGAGTGCTGGACTTGGGCTCTTGAAATGGATATACTTGTCTGCCAACAACCATGATGCGGCTCTATCTTGGCCTCTCCACACAATGCTAGTATAAATAGTCATCTGCATTAAAGTACAAGGTTCCCAAGATCTGGATTTGGTATGTCTGGTAGTCTTGTTTACTAGCAATGCACTTTACAACATTTACAGCATCCACAGGAATGTTATCAATAAATGCAGCACATTTATCATGAGCATGCAATGATAATCTAGCCCCTGCATCAATAAAGCTCCCATCATGTAGGAGACTATCCAACTCTTTTACCTGTTCATCTTTGAGACTGCTACTGGCCATCTTGTGATCCTTGCGTCAGACCTTTGCACTTCGCCATGAATTAGACCATCGTTCCACGTATGCCTCAGCATGGGAGCTCATAAGTGGCACTTTATACTAAGTAGCGCCCTCAATTTTGGCTCAAGATTGCAAACCCAAGACTTCAAGTTCTTTCTCATCATATCTTGCAACTCAGACTCATGCTCTAGCCACCTTTCACATAATTCAGACCGACATTCTTTCTCAACTGACGATATAAAACGGTTAATTCGCTCATTAGTTTGCATATGCCTATCTAGGTCGGTCTGTGCGCATATTTGATTGATGAGTATGCACCTAATTTCACTAAGCATCTATGTCCTTACTGAGGCCATTTTTATGCCTACAAACAAAAATAAAATAACGAATACAAAAACCAAGCATGCAGAAACTAAATGCAATACGACAATATCAAACATGTATGCGGACCATAATCATTACTTTTAACATGCCCTATGGCGATTAATACCTTATCAATTATATATTATTTCATATAATCAAATTGCGAAGGACGCGATGTCAATGCGCGCGTCCCCCCCACCCTCCCTGGGCCAAAAAAAAGAAAAGAAAAAAGGGAAGCTAAATAGGTTAGATTAGTCGGATCAAAAGCTAGATTTGGCTAGATAATAGAGGAGGCTTTGGATGATGGAGTAGGCTAGATATAATAGGCTGGATCGACTAGATCAGGCTAGAGTATGATTAGGACCCGAACACCTGGTCCTCTCCACTCATGGTGGAGCCAACCATGCCCTTTCTCTAGCCACCTCTACCTAAAAATAACAAGAAATGTAGGACTAGGGCCCGAACATCTAGTCCCCTCCACTCATGGTGGAGCCGACCATGTCCTTGCCCTAGACACCTCTACCTAAAACTGACAATAAATGTGAACTAAGGCCCGAACATCTGGTCCTCCCCACTCATGGTGGAGCCGACTACGTCCTTGCCGTAGCCACCTCTACCTAATAATGAGAAGAAAAGTGGACTTGGACCCGGACATCTGGTCCTCTCCACTCGAGGTGGAGCCGACCGTGCCCTTGAACAAGCCACTACAATTTTATTTTAAACCTAAAAAATAACAAGTGGAAGTGGACTTGAACCCGGGTATGTGGTCCTCTCCACTCTAGGTGGAGTCGACCGTGCCCTTGAACAAGCCACTCCTTAACCTAGGAAAAATATATGATTGTAGTGAAAGTGGACTTCGAACCTGGGGTACATGTAAAAATAAAATGCAAATGCGATGAATTTATCAAAAGAAGGACGTATGTACACAAGATCCTGTCGGGTCCAAATCGAAATAGAAAACTGCAATAAAGTAATAAAGAGTTAGAAGAATAAGAACAAAGAAGAAAAAGATCGAAGAAGAAGGAAAAAAGGAAGAAGAAGAAATGGGAAAACAGGAGAAGAAAAATAATCGAAGGATTTGAAGACGTCATATAAGGGTGGGAGAAAGAAGAGAAGGGGGAAGAGAAGAGAAAAAAATAAGAGAAGGGGGAAGAAAGAGAAAGGGGAAGAAAGAGAAGCCGGAACGAAGAAATAAGAGAAGAAAGAAAAAAGAATGAAGAAATAGGAGAAGGAGGGGAAGGAAATGGAAAGAAGAAATACGGGAAGGGAAGTAATGGAAATAAAGGGATCGAAGAGAAAGTGAGGAAGAAATGAAAAAGAATGAAAGAATGAGAAACAATGAAGAAAAAAGAAAAAGTAAGAGACGGAAGGGAAGGGAAGGGAAGGGAAAGAATGAGGAATAAATGGAAGAATGAAAGAATGAGAAAGAAATGAGAAAGAATGAGGAAGCATGGAAATGAGAAAGCATGAGAAAGAAATGAGAATGAAGCACAATTTCATTATAATGGGAAAATTTTTAGTAAACTGGAATTTTTTTATTATGGGGGTTGTATAGACCTTATGCAGGGGTTGTATACACGTGTACAGTACCCTGTATCATAGACCTTATGCAGGGGTTGTATACACGTGCAGTACCCGTGTATCATACATACATGAATATTTAGAGAACATAATAACACGGTATCATATACCAACTTCCAAACACAATAGAGACCGAAGTATGAACTATGTATGTCCCTAGTAACCTTCCCCTGTGTTCCTAACCCTTCCCTTCCCCTTCCCTTCGGCCAAGGAGGTCTAACCCACGATCCGGGTTAGGGAGTCAAGAGCTCACGATATCCCACCTGATTCTTCCCACCATATGGGGTACCTAGTCATTAGAAAAGTAATTCCACAGATGATACTCACGGAAGAAGAGCGGACCCAACTCCACAAAACCGTTGTACTCAAGTAGTACACCCTAATAAGGCCATACATCCGTCCCTTTAGAAATTTCATGAATGAACTCGATATGTATGCATCCGTGAGAGTGTGCTAAATATCCAAAGACGAAGAAGAGGCCTCCTCAATACTGTCGTAGCATCTCGGCCCGTAAAAGGAGGAGGTTCAAGCATTCCCCTCATTGCAAGTCTCCTATAACATTCGTGATGGATTAATTTCCATCGTGGCTCATGACCACAATCAAATCGCCTGCATCGAAGTTGATCAACTCCATTGTAAGCTCCTTGGTGGGACTGTAGGCGCAACCTCCACTCCAAGAAATGGTCAAATAGCTCATCCATTCCAGGCCGCATTTAATGCCCGGGCATGCTTGCAGCCTTCCGAGTAGCCTGGGAGGATTGTGTCCAATCATTTGCAAAAGCAAGCAAGGATCACCGACGGAGCAAGGAACACGTAGCGGAGTAGAGCAAGTAGCAAGATCAAGTAGCAAGGAGCACGGGAATGAAGTAGCAAGGAACAAGGATCAAGGTCAAGTAGCAAGAAGCAATGAACAAGGAAGATCAAGTAGCAAGAAGATCAAGGAACAAGGAAGATCAAGGAGCAAGAAGCAAGGATCAAGATCAAGGAACAAGATCAAGTAGCAAAATCAAGAGCAAGGAACAAGATCAAGTAGCAAGGAGCACGGGAATGAAGTAGCAAGGATTCCGAACAAGGATCAAGATCAACTGTAGCAAGAAGCAATGAACAAGGAAGATCAAGTAGCAATAAGATCATGGAACAAGGAAGATTGTTGATGTTTGGGGCTCTTGGCATCACCTTGCAGCAACAGTCCATGACTGCCGGATGCCACAAGGCTGCCCCAAATGCTCATGGATCAACAAAAGAAGGTGGGAAGAAACTCCAAGAACAAGAACAAAGCAAAGAATGAACAAAACTGAATCATATTGATGCTCCAAAAGGAGGTGCTCCAAAACGTGAGCAAAAACCTAAACAATGAGAGGAAATGCTCTCTCTAAATAGTAGAGCAAAACCCTAACCCTAACTGACATCTCACCGTCCACAGATCTAGGCTAAATCTGGGCCATAGATTGTGGGGTCCAATATGACAAATACATGTGGCATATGCCACCTACCATATATATGGGCTAAATCTGGGCCCTAGATCAAGTGGTCCAATGTGATGAATACATGTGGCCTATGCCACTCATACATATGTTTAGCCCAAAGGGCTAACACTCCCCCCACCACACCAAACTATGTAGAACCTTTATAACATCAAAGTTAAACATTTACAACAAAGGGCAAAGTGAGGGGAAATAATGATAATGTCACCGAAAATTCTTGACCCAAAAATGCAAATGTCGATGAAGTACGAAATCATGAGAGGTTGAGAAGGTCACCACCACTTCTCTTGAGCTTGCCACAAGCTCCTTTAATTCCATAGAAGTCGAATCTAATGTTGAGAAGGTCGTCACCACTTCATAGAGCTTGCCACTTAGTCGGTCAATACATGCCAATCAAAGTGTCTTGTAATGAGTGGAACAAAAATTTGGAAAGAAAAATTGTTGAAGGGGCGAAAGGTCCTAAGTCATCTTCACGCCAGTGTTGAACTTGAAAAGTTGAAACAAGGAGTTGAAACATAAGTGATTGAAGGGGCGGAAGGCAAGTCAGCTTCACGCCATTCGTTGAACTTGAAAGAGTTTGAGCAAATAGTTGAACTTGAAGGAGGTGAAATTGAAGGGGCGGAAGGCTATAAGTCATCTTCACGCCATTGGTTGAACTTGAAAGAGGATCGACCGCCATGAATTATGGACGTATAAGGTTGATCAAAATGTTGAACTTGAAAAAGTTGACACCAAAGAGAAATTGCTGAAATTGGCTCCCCACAAACAGCCATGTGGCCATGTGAGGTTGATGCAACGGCGGGGCTGAAGGCGAATTCATCTTCACGCCATTGCAGGAACTTGAAATTTGTTGGTACAAGTTGCAAAGAAGATCTTTAAGAATGCGACAAAAGATGAGGCGTCCCCCAAAATGTGCCCAAATTATGCTCCAAAGACTTCTTGCATGAAAAGAGGATTGAAAGTTTGTTTCGTCACCGCGAGGGGCCGGATTAATTTTGATGAACTCACGCCTTTGGGCTGTGAGTTGGTTGTGGAAAGAGAATGATGCTGCTGGAATTTTAGGTTGATGAAAGTTGCACCTCCAAAGGCATAATGCCTCAAAAATTGAAGAAGAGGTCAAGAAGTCACCATTAAACAAATCACGCCAAGGGGTCGTGATCGAGTTTGCATCCAAGTGCTGAAGAATTGCCTTAACATGCCGTTGGGCCATGTAAGGTTAAGGTATGAAAGGGGCGGAAGGTTGAATCATCTTCACGCCATTTGCTTATAAGCACGCCATGTATAGAACGTGATAGATGGTATAAAAAAAAAGCCTCTTCAATAGTAGAAGTGAAAAATACCAAGAATGTTGCCCATCTTGAATGGCCCAAGTGCCAAGTGTCGCCATAAAAGAATAGAGTCATTGAAGATATGTGTGTTGAACGACAAGTGATTTCATGCTATGCTTTTTTTTTTTTTTCAATGGTTGGGTGGGCCGCACACCAAAATCGGTACCACGCCCGCGGAGGGGCCGCCGCGGGGGCCACATCCCCGATGGGCCGTGGGATGAGGGCGAAGGCCACGCCGCGATAGCCCGGGGGAGGGTCCACGCCGCGAGGGGCCATGGGACCCGCGGGGGCTCGATCCGACCCACGCGGGAGGTCGTGGAATATGCCGAAGTGACGGGTCCGGGACGGACTTACACTACCGTGGTGAGGGTAGCACGCCCCGAATTGTTATGGCCTTGTAGAAGCTTGTTGCCGGAGAGTTGCGAAAGGTCCCAAGACTTTTGTTGCTTACCGCGGAGCGCACAAAGCCCACGCCGCGGAAGATGTTGTAACGCCGGGGCCAATGCCGCGGATGGCCGTGGGCTTCTAGGAAGGTTGGGCAGACGCACGCTTGTGAAGGTGTTGCAGATTGAAGCCACGCCGTGATGGCCGTGGGCTGTTGGTGATGAAGACCAAACCCTTTGAAAAAAACACAGGCAAAACTCTAGTGCTTGCTCTGTTTCGACAGGGCGAAGGTAGTGATGTCTTGGAAATTTTGGGGTCACAGAGCCGTGGGTGGGCTTCACACTTCTGTGAAAAAAGTCATAGATTGGTCCACGCCGTAGGGGGCCGTGGAGTTGGTTTCTTCAAGGGGCTTGAGTAGATGCACAGAATTCGTGCCCAAGTTTAGCCAGAAGATCAGTTGTTGCAGAAAAGAGGGCATGTGAGTGCCACGAAAATACTTTGCAGGAGTGAATAGGAGTGAATGTGCATCACCGCTGCTGCTAGGCCTATGCCGCGCAAAGATAGCTTCAATATTGTGCTTGGCAATGTACAAATCCAAGTCCTGACTGTCTGATACAGTGAGAATGTTGCAACCGAATCTTCATATCAGGTAAATTGCTGGACTAAAATATTGCGACAGAGCTTCAGGCTAAATAAGCGACCAAATGCAGCTGCTGATTGTGGTGAAGTTCGAGACTGGAGATGGTTTATCATGATTTACCTGAGAAGAATTCCTCAAGAAGTAGAGAAACCTGTTGGGAAGTTGATTCAGATATGGCAGCCACATATCTTGTTATGCAGATACCCCTTTGCTTGGGCGATGTTGTCTGGCCATTAAGGCTTTTGCATACCGTTTGGAAAGAAGATTGCCGGAATGCCTTATGTAACGGATACGAGTCCGAACTCGTTGGTGTAAGAAATGAGCCCCAAAATGGGTCCGCTTTGCAGATCTCGGACCGGTGGTAGATGAGTCGCGGGCAAAAGCACAATCGATTTGCTGTATCTTGAGCCAATACAGGGTCTGCACCAAGAAAATGGAGTTGCTTGCTGCTTTTGAGATAGATCTGGTATAGGAATTTGAATTGATCAAAGCCACATGTGTTCGAGGAAACTATTAGGCAAAAATCACAGAGTATGTCGATGAAGAACAGGCTGAAGACCCAAAGAGCATCTCCAGCACAAGAACTGTAACATCTGTGACATAATTATATTAAGAGAATCTGCCATGAATAACTGCTTGCTTTCCGTTGGGAAGGAATGAAATGATGGGGCTTTTGCCCCCGTTTGTATTGAATGTTTGCCCATTGCCTGTGCTCTACGAAAAAACAGAGCTTCAATCCAGAAAATACGAAAAAGACTTGTGAAAGAGCCGTTGGGCCTCTTCCTCGGTATCTTGCTTGCTTGCCGCAGAAGGCTGAACCCAAAAAATTAATGCGTTGCTTTGCCCCTTCCTGATTGTGGGCAAACATGAGAGATTATAAGCCAAAATATGTGTCGATGGAGAACAAGAACTTATGACAAATGATGCTATTTTGCCAAAACCAGAATCAGGTTTGCCCCAAATATGGACAAATCCGAGAAAATGTCGACGAGAATCAATATTTTGTTGAAAAACTTCGAGATACTTGAAATAAAAAAAATCAGATTGATCATGAGCCCAAGATACCCCGCATGATGAGGCCAAAGTTGATGTTTGGGGTTCTTGGCATCACCTTTGCAGCAGCAGTCCATGACCACGGATGCCACAAGGCTGCCCCAAATGCTCATGGATCAACAAAAGAAGGTGGAAGAAACTCCAAGAACAAGAACAAAGCAAAGAATGAACAAAACTCAATCATATTGATGTCCAAAAAGGAGGTGCTCCAAAATGTGAGCAAAAAACCTAAACAATGAGAGGAAATGCTCTCTAAATAGTAGAGCAAAACCCTAACCCTAACTCGACATCTCACCGTCCACAGATCTAGGCTAAATCTGGGCCATAGATTGTGGGGTCCAATATGACAAATACATGTGGCATATGCCACCTACCATATATATGGGCTAAATCTGGGCCCTAGATCAAGTGGTCCAATGTGATGAATACATGTGGCCTATGCCACTCATACATATGTTTAGCCCAAAGGGCTAACAAAGATCAAGTAGCAAGAAGATCAAGGAACAAGGAAGTTGAAGGAGCAAGAAGCAAGGATCAAGATCAAGTAGCAAGGTGAAAAGTGAGAAGTGAAAGCAAGGTAAAAGAATTTATAGTTACGAATCCAATAATGTTGAAGTATAATACCAATAATGTTGAAGTATAATACCAATAATGCTGAGGTATAATACCAATAATGCTGACGTATAATACCAATAATGCTGAAGTATTATACCAATAATTCTACAACGACTATAAAAGCAGCTCCATTCGGTGGTAGAAGTCATTCATCTCCCATGGTTTATAATATCTATGAGTATGAAGATCGGTTTGAAACCATTCTTTGCTCCATGAGCTACAATGATATTGTTCTATGCATACATAAAACAGCTTAAGCCGATCCCTACTTGCAATCTAAAGTCGATGGTCCCGAAAAAATCATTGCCCCCGCCTTACCGTGTTGTGATCCATCTTCTTTGGCTTCCCTCGAGCCATGCCTACGAGCTGAATGCGATCAATGCTAGGATTGAAGATGAGTGAATCATCGACTCTATAATGCCATCAATAATATGTGCATCTAAATTATATGTATGCCATCAATAATGTGTGCATCGATGTAATGATGTGTATTAAACACCTATTATAAAAGATGTAAGGATGTTAGTATAAGCATAATGAAAGCTAATTGATGTATCGACAATGTATTAATTGTCCAAAATGCTTAAGTATTATAGCAAAAAGAAATTACATACATAATTACCGAGAACATGACCGAGATTGAGAGCTTTTAGCTAATGCTATGTCCCCCACATGTCAACAATGTATTTTGGAATCAACAGCCTTCTCGATTTTGCCATTTGCATCCCATACATAATGTATGGCATCTAACTTCTCATACCTTGATGGATCTCGATGGATTGGGTCGCCAACGCTTAGTTAAGCAACCTCAGATAGTCAATGCACCAACAGGCATCCACCATGATACATAAATGTGACCATAATTGGTAGACTCGATCTAGGATGGCATCTTCTTTCCCAAAGCCCAACCACGCTGGAGTTTCATCGCCTCCAGGTCGGACTAAAACAAACATACCTTTCGTAACATGTGCATGAGGATCGAACTCATCCATAGGCAACACCGACGCTTCATCCGCTGGCCCACAATACGTAGGGCAAAGGTCTTACAAGCACAGCCGTTTCATCGACTGAGTAAATGCAAAATTGTAGAGGTTCTTGCCTTGTACGCAACCAAAAGTTATCATTTTGAGGTCGCCCCGAGATACATCTTCCAAACACAAAAGAATCTCGCTCCAAAGAATCCATAGTTGCTTTGTAAATCGCTCGGCAAACACACTATCTTCTTTGATTTTTGCGTATGGAATTCCATAATGCTATGTACTTTGCCGATGCCGCCCGCCGTGCCGTGGAGATCTTTCAATGTCTTCCTTGAGGGATATTTTTAGGCACCCCCGTTGGTAACGCTTGGCTCACCATTTTCATCCTCCTTCCACATTCTTATTCCTTTTCCTCGAATCCACTCTTTTATGGGTTGGCCAGATCTTATATTGCATAATGGGCCATTTCCCATCCATTTTAAATCGAATAGCAATGGGTCGGTATGGCTCTGTTAGACGTTGGCCTTTATCGTGGATATATCCCTTGACAAAGCCTTTCCAATCAAACTTCATCCACAAAATATGGAATGAAAGACTTTGCACCGCACTTGCTAAACAAGTAAAGCAACTCGTGCAAAGTTAGAGCATCCGATGAACTCATTAACGCCAAAAAGTTCCCAAACAATGCATCAATATCGCCATGAGTATGCCCAACCATCATGAAGCCAACCTCAATCTCATCAATACCTTAAGCCATGTCAAATAAGAGAGGTAGGAGAACACATATCTATTTTTATTTTGACCCGATGCATTATCCAACCGTAGTAGAGATTTCGAGGAAGAGGATTGAAGCCTTCTGTTGGCGAGAAGATGAAGGCATCTTCTCTGTGTCTCAAGGCCAGCTTATGCTGCAAAGGGTCGAGTATCTTTTAGGGCTTGCATCAATTTGCAATCAGAAGTTCCGCCTTCCACACATCATCACCGCACTTGTCTTCTTCCCAAGAACTCAAGATAGTGTAGGATCCTAGAAAGTGATCCAACATGAAAGTTTGAGTCATCCTTCCAAAGATCAAGAGAGAAATGGCCATAAGCCCGGCCCACCATGACCATGTGTCAATGCTCCCGCCAAGTCGCTCTTCAAGCGCATCTCCTCTCCAAAACGATTTTATGTAGATGGTGACTTCTTGGTGAGTGTTTTGACCTGATCCATCTTATCATGTATTATGCAAAGGTGACTTTCTCGGGCGAACGATGTGATAATGCACGCCAATGCCAATATTGACTCCTACAGAACGCTTGTTCCAACATATGTGCCCGCCGCTTGAATTGAAAGGTTGCGCCTCCCTTGTATCTTTTGTTCTTTCCAATTTCTCGCTTGATGACTACACATATGTTACACTTGGAGAATGTCAGTATTTTTGCTATGCCGACGCCTGAAACTCTTTCTTCCAAATATTGTAAAAAGAGGGCAAGGTTACACTCTTTCCCCACAATTTTTCCACCACGCACCCATTTCCTTATGTACGCTCTTCTTATTAAGAATGGAAGGAAGTTTGCAACATTCTCCCTTATATCATCCTTTTCTTTTTTGTTTCATGTGGAATGCTCTCCGCATTCTCACTAATGAAGGTATCAAGCACACTTTCTCAGAGCTAGTGTCACGCATCTAGGCTTCTTAGAGCTCAGATACATGTTCCGCCCGCTTTCCACCTAACTCCTAACCTCTTCCTCCAACTATAAAACGTAGACTCGAGCAACTCCTAAAGCCACGCTTATGCAAATTGACAAAGACTCCACCTCCAGACCACTACTTTCGGCCCGACCACTCAGATAAGTTACACTCAACACAACAAAAACAAGCGTAATCCCGCAATGCTTGATTGAGAATAAAATTTTTTTCTTAAGGCACATACTTGCTCGCCCGCTTTTTGACACATCGCCTCTACAAAGATGTTGATTTTAGAGCACTCTTGATTGACTTGAAGCGACATCCTCTCCTCCTTGCTATCCCCTTTGGTTCCTCCTCACCCGCCACATATGTATATTTCCTTTTCCTCTTGAATTGCTTCTCAACATCGCCTTTCCAAGCACTCAACTTCTAAGTCATCCTGCTCAAGAGCAGCTCGAGCTTGTAAATGTTGTGAAACTGTCCTACCATCATGAAGCAAAACATCATGGGTCTCCTGTGTTACTAGATCATTAGCTATAGGCCTCTCAAAGACAAGCATGACATGACCTGATATTCTGGTTTCCGTTGATCTATTATGTTACCCACCAAAGCCCGACCTTTGATACACCCAAGAACTCATCGCCTATAGCATCCCGAGGATCACTAAAGACTATATTCGGCCTCCCAATATTTAGATCCAATGCAGGAGTGAAGAATGTAGCATGGCAAACCTAGTAGATCTGTTCGAGTAGTAGATCGCTCATCTTCGTGCTTAAACAACCCCAGACCAAGACGGCAGCTAGATTCTCATGACCTCCAATCTCCTCTACTATCTCGGCTTTTCTTCATTTGTTGCCGTGTTGCTTGTTCACCACAAAGGAGCAAGAAACTGATGTCCCAAATTGCTAAGATCGCATGATGGACTACTTTTGATGAATCCTCTTCCAATCAAGAGGGCAAATTGAGGGATCTCCTAACACGATCTTCACTTGAGGGGCACTCATTTTGTTTTACATCCCTCTTAGGCCATTTGAATGAATGTGCCTATGAAGCTTTCACCAATGTTATCCCCGCAACAATTGTCCTTCCAGGGACCGGAAGCTCGGGTCAAGACACTTTTAGAACATATGAATTAGACGAAAAATAAGCAATAAACAAGCAAAAATGGCTTATTTAGTACAAAAAGAAAAAATTTTGGTCCAAATTTGGAGCTAACCATTTGTCGAACGAACACTTTGGATCAATGGCCATGGCCATTTGATCCAAATTCAAACCTATGGCACATTCATAGGTGTGAATTTGAACAAATGGCTTATGGCTTCATTTGATCCAAGTGCACCATTTCACCAAATGGCCCATGGCTCCATTTGGCTCCAAAATTACACCATTTCAAGCGTGCACCATTTTCAACCGATGGCTTATTTAGACCAACACCATTTTAATGGTGTATTTGAATAGAATGGCTTCAAAGCCATTTGATCCAAGTGGGTGACATGGGGCGATTTGGCTTAGCTCCATCACAATATCTACACGAAAAAGCTCTATGTTATGCATTCTGCTCCCATTGATGTATGTGTCAATAAGAGCGTGCATGCATAACATGGGCACCCCATGCCAACTTTGCAATTGAAACCAAGGTTCTTAGTTTCCTAGCAAAGATTAATGTCGCATTTGACACGCCATACACATGGCAAAGAATATAAACGTAATTCATACTAGAAATAGTGGACTTACTTGATATTATATAGATCCATAGTGGGAAGTCCTGAAGCAGTAGATGGAACTAGAAAATCAAGCTGATCCCAGCAGATAAATTCGCAGAAGAATGCGCCAAGAAGAAAGAGCCAAGAAGGAAGAGCCAAGAAGGATTCTCCAAGAAGAAAGCGCCCAGAAGAATTCGCCAAGAAGAAAGCGCCAAGATTCACCCTCGATTTCGTGGAGCACCAAGAAGGAAGCGCCGACAAGACGCGATGCGCCTTGCAAAGTTTTCGCCAGGCGCCTCGAGAAAAGAAGCGCCACTTTATGCGAAGCGGCAGCCAAACGCAACAGCGGATTCGGCGCCGAACTGCACGAAAACGTCCTCAGATCTTGCCATGGTCACTTTAAGAGGGAGAACGGCGACAAAGAGGGAGCTTTAAATGCAAAGTACAATTTTAAAAGTGGACGATTCAAATTTGATGTGGCGCCAATTTTCAATTTACCATGGAATTTTGATTTTGCGTTAATTCGCGGCGGCGCGGAATTTTAAATTTTATGTTCAAATTTGGGCTACGGGCGTTAGGGCTGAAATATTCAATTTCAAAATTCAAATTTAAGCGGCATGGCGCCTCGACCGCCACGGCATTACGGGCGTGGCATGGGCGGGTTTGGGGCATATACTGATCGCCATCGCATGGCTGTACGGCTCGACCACTCGCATGTGGGCGTAATCGGCTACCGATGCATGGGCTGGACATCCATCGCCCTGCTGGGCCGCCTGCGGGTACGCAGATAGCCGGGCCAAAGTTTGTTAAGTGCTGTGAATTGTTTTTTCCGCTTTCATTCGCTGCCATTCCAAACTTCTCCTAAATACCGACCTTAATCACTAGTCATTTAGTCACATCACTTAGCTTCAAATTTAAAGTAACCCTTTTTTCAGTCCTTTTGTTTTCGTGGATTTCTCAAGGCCATTTCCCACAGTTCAACTTCAACATATCTAGCTACACACTTGTTTTCGACCAAATTCAAGGCGCCGAATGGAAATCGACACTGAGCCTCGTAATGTGGAGATAGCGGGTTAGCGCACCTCAAGGGATGTATGTCTTCTACTTGCATTGTTTTGTTTGGCTAAATGGCCGCACCGCTATTTAGATGCCCTGAGCAACCACTTTAAGGTCTTAGTTGACAAATGGCTGGTTACCATTTGAATGCCCTCGTAACTTACTTAGGAGTCTTGTTGCTACCAACCATTTGATGTCTATTAGCTTACCATAGGGCTCTTTTGAGATTGGCAAATGGGCCATGGTGCCATTTGATGTCTATTAGCTTACCATAGGGTCTTGTTGTTAAGTAAATGGCCATGGGGCCATTTGATGTCTATTAGCTTACAAGAGGGCTCTGATTGAAATAAAATGGCTTCATTTGATGCCCATTTGATGTCTATTAGCTTACAAAGGGGCCTTGTTGCCATTTGATGTCTATTAGCATACATTTGGGACTTGTTGTTATAAAATTTCATGGCTATTTTTATTCCGCCCAAATTCATAAACACTATTGGAGTCATTCGCGATATGTATTGCTCCCCACGACCGCAGTGCCTTCGTACCGTTCCGTAGCTCTCTCTTCCAACCATCTTCCGCTAATATTAAGCGGGAGGGGCTTGACCGGTGGAGGCCTCTCATGACCAAACGCAGGAAATGCATCCGGAATCGCTTCCATGTGATGACCGATGGTTTATTTGCCTAGTCGCCCGGGTTCCCGCTTTGTTAAAACTGGGGACGACTAAGCAAAATGGCTTCATTTGCATCCGAAGTTCGCCCGGTAGCTAGCTTTCATTGTGTTATGCTCGTAGTGCTTCTTTCACGAAATCGTGTGCCTCCACCTAGTCGTGAGCTACTCTCCTTCAAATCCATCTTCCTCAATTTTGCAAGGGAGGGGCCTTTGACCGGTGGAGGCCTCACCAAAACCTGTGGAAATGCATACTAACCGCTCTATGTGATGCATCGATCGATGTAAATGGCACGGCGCTTCATTTGCATACCACAACCGGACATTGTCCCGGTTCGCTTGTTAAAACCATTTATCGATGCCTCTTTTGTTACCGATGCCCCTTTGTTGCGTTCCATGTTACGCCCGAAACACAATTTCAACCGACTGCACTATCATGCCCGAATGCATGTACCGTGCATGGAAGTAATGCGGTGAGCCCTCAACCGCTACGCCAGTGCTCAACGAAGATCGGGTAGAAGAGAGCTCGGGCCCTTATAAAGGAGACAAATTTTAATCACCGGCATTTACCGTACTGTGTATCTTGGTCCACATGAAGATGGTTGCCAAGAGCGTCAGCGATGATTGGTCTCGTGGTCGCTGGAGGACACTATGCGCCAGAGAATAATTGTCTACTATGTGGACTGGAAATTTATGATCCTGACCAGTAATGTCTTCTAGCATTGCAAATGTAGCTGGTTCGGCGAAGCAAGGATGGGCACTCGCCATCATACAACAGCCTTTGAAGAAGTGGACATCAAAGGCCCACAAGAAATCTTTTGAGGGGTTTTATGATTCTTTCAATCGTTTGAACGAAGTCGAAAACTCTCAGCCATTCATTAGGGAAGGTATTAGCCCGCCAGGTTACCCCCATTGTGGACACGGCCGCTAAAACAAAGGTAGCAAGAAGAAGACAAGACAAACTAAGGAGACACCGCAGCCGAAAAGACTCCTCATCTTCTATCGAGATGTTGGCCGTGAAACCGACGGAAGGAAAGGCGGGGGTCAAGCTGAAAGTTAAGAGAAAGGATCAAAAGATCCCGAGAAGGAAAAGGGAAAAGAAGGAAAAAGGAAGAGAAGGAAGAGAAGGAAAAGGAAGAGAAGGAAGAGAAAGAAAAGAAGGAAAAGAAAAGGAAAGGAAAGAAAAGGATAGGGGAGGCAAGGGGCAGAAGGAAGGAAAGGCGAGACAGAAAAGGAGGGAAAAGGAAGTGAGACAGAGGGAAATGGATGGGGAAAGAAGAAGAAGCAAAGGCCGAGACCTATGAGAAGGAGAGGACACCTAAAACAAAGGAGAGCGACTTTAGTCCCAAGTCCGAAGTCTTAGAAGTGGTGGTGAACCTATGAGCCCAAGGCGTATAGCCAGATAATGCGACACCGCCAAAAAGGGTCCCCATTAAGAAGCCGAGCTAAAGAAGCTCACATTAAGAATAGCTCAAAGACTTGCTAGAGGTGCCCGCAAATCTTAAGGTGGAAAGGTCGAAGAGGAAAAGACGGGCAGAGAATACATCGCAAAAATTTTGGATCACCGGGCACCGTTTCCTCCGGGTGTCATTTATAAAAAAAAATAGGCTTGTTCAAACTATATCAAGGGCCAGCAAATCTGACATCTAGACCAAGGAATATGGAGCACGCCAAAACGTTAGTGGAGTCCTTTTCGAGAGAGACCCACATCCGTTCACTCCCCGCCGATGTGATTCCATTCAATCCTCACAAACAAACCGGGTCGCTGGAAAACCGAGGATGACCTCATGGGATGCACTATTATAGTGAATGACAATCATCTCGCTATGGCTGCTCAACAGGTATGTAGAAGACTCGACACAAAGAAAGTCCCAAGAGCAAATGTCAAAGATTTATTCAACGGAATTAATGAAAGCGTTATCCGGCATCAGCCAACGTATCGTGAATGCCCGCAATGCTTGAAGTCAATGGATATCACCGCTAAGACTATTTTCAAAGAGCCCTTCATTGATAACATAACCCACCGCGGGCAGAATATGCTCTACGCGAAGCCTCGATCCATCTGACGCTGGCACCACGCCGTAACCATACAAGGTACATATTGTAATTGTTATAAGATTAGCAAATGGCGCCCTTCGGTACCATTTGCTCATTAAATGTTCAAGGCTAACTTCTGTTGTTTCCAAATAAGTATCCGGCTTTGGCTGAAGTTACCATGCGGTAAGCATCCAAAAGATTTCAACCATTTCGCTTATTCATGTCCCTATGGAACTTATGGAATCGCAAGCTAAAAAAGACAACAAGGGACAAACTATTACCCTTTAACCGGCAAAAGAATTTGACTACTTCAAATGCACCTCCACCGAGGTGCAATGAGGGGGCTCGACTTCAAGATCAGTTTGGTTCTGTTCCAGGAAGTGTTGGATGAGAAGACCTTCTGGTCAAGGTCACCAAGGATTATACAAAAGCAATTCTTCAAGGCAAGGGCAAAGACACTAAGATCCATATCTTTCTTGAAGAAGGAGATTTTTGAATACACGGAAGGATAATTTTCCAGGAAGTTCAAATCCTTCACCGATCTCAAGATCGCAGCGTGGGCTTCCGAGGATACCGACCTGATTTCCATGGCCACCTTGGTACAGTAAGTGGGTTGAAACCGAGTGACCAAGGAAGGCATTTTCGTAACGTGCACCGTCCTTGGCAAGATTCATACTAATGCCGTCTTTAGAGAGGATACCAAGACTTCCCTGCTATGGGTTGAATCCAACACGCCAGGGGCAAGTTAGATGCACTCAGACAAGATCCTTGATTGCCCCGACACTAGAGACATATTTCCAATGTGGGACAAACCACACTATCTAATTTCTTTAATACACCAGAAGAACACCACAACATTCTTTTCTCGATAGTGGTCTTCGCAATAAGGCCTAGCATAAACTTTTTGATTTCATCTGTTGGATGATCCGATTCCGATTCCGAAGCTTTTATTGGCATGTATGAGGATCTAATACAAGAACTACCGCCCGTGTGAGTTCGTGGAGGTCCATGCACTAGCTGCACGCCACAAAGATTCGTGCCATTGCAGTCCTCCGCGATGCAATTGACCTTAGATTCCCTTTAACGATCATCTCAAGAACTCGCCACCAGCTCCCGGTGGCTCAACTAAGAAGACGTAAGATCTGGAGACCGAGGCTATGGTCGGAAGCTCGCAACGCCAGATTCAGGTACAACCGGCAAGGCTTGCCGTAAGCATAATCATGAGAAACCAGCTTGGCCCGCCACATGTTCCTACCTCGGCGTAAAATGGTACCGCCAGAACGTGGGTGTTTGATTACTTCTCCTCGTGGGTTCTTTTGGCCTGCTTCATTGATGAATAAGAGATTTTGCATTGTGTTCAAGTGACCGAGTGTGAGTGCCTAAAGGGGGTTCTTGATAGGCTTGGACCGCCTCCTAATCCTATCATCGCAGCTAGCCTCGTGACAGAGACAAGGTGTCGTTGTTGAAGAAGCCGTGAGATCCACCAAATCCAGAGATGCCCTAAGCTCCACCCGGATGTGGGACTATGATGTGATCAAGAACACACACCATTCGACACATTCTAATGATCCCAAATTTCACTACCACAGCTGCTCGAGAGCTTTTCAGAGATCCTATGGTTGTTTTTCAGCCATGGGACGCAATACCTAACCTGATCCCGATGTGGAACCCGAACTAAACCTCAATTTTGTGTGAATATAATGTAAATTGTACACTAATACTCTTTTGTAAAATGTACTCTCTCCGAAGTCCTTTGCTGTGGCAAATTTTTGATATGCAAATCTATGAATTTGGAATTTTAACACTTTGTGATGTTATGTTTCTAGCTTCATTATATGCAATGTTAGTATTTTTAATGGCTTGGCCAAACGGCACTTTTAGATGCATATTTTTTAAATGGCCATAATTGTTAAAAAAATTGGCATAAAATGGACTAAAAAGGATTTTCATTCCTAATTGGAATCACGAAATTTCTCATTTTAATGAAATTGTGCTTAATGAGGAAGAATGAGAAAAGAAATGAGAAAGAATGAGGAAGAATGAGAAAGCATGGGAATGAGGAAGCATGAGAAAGAAATGAGGAAAGAAGAAATAAGGGAAGAGAGAAGGGGAGAATAGAAGCATGGAAGAAAGAATGAGAAAACAATGAAGAAGAAAAATAATGAAGAACAAAGAAGAAGAGGAAGGAAAGAGGGAGAAAAAAAATTGAAATCTAGCCTAACTATTCAATCCAAAAACCCATTCAATCTAAAAACCATGATGTACTAAACTCAAAAACAAGGTTTTGCAAGTTGATGAAGCCCTTAGTGCCCCTACTTAAAAAACAGGGAGGAGTTTTGAAAAGTCTAGAAACGGACCCTCCCACATAATAGAAGTACTAAATTTCATTTCAAGAGCTTCACAAAGCCGTAAAACATTTTACTACAAACAAACAATCTAAAAGTTTATAAATGCTCCCAGAATAAGGGACCATTGGAACCATTCCAAAATAAGGAACCATTGGGACCATTCTCGCCTTCTATGATCAATGGGGCAATATATATAACAGCTTGTACCATTTGCACTTCATCCTAGTTTATGCACGCTAAAAATTTTCACAAATTTTTGCCATCATCGTAATAAAAGGGACACTAATGACATCGGATTCGGTTTATCGGATCAAAAAGATTCTCGAATGGGCGGGCATGCATCCTCCCATGCATGCATGCATTGCATGCATTTTCTCCGGCCTGTTCGCTTTGGAGATCGTGATCGGATCGGTATTATCGAATGGGCGGTGCATGCATCTCTCCCATGCATGCATTTTCCGGGTTCTCGTTCCGCTTAGACCGTATTTCTGCGTTTTTCGCGGGCTTCTCATCATCGCTTTCCTCTCTCGCCAGCCTGACTCCCACCCACCGCCCCCGATGGTTATTGTAAATGTTGTTTTCTCGGTCACAGATACGATGACCAGCTCTCATACTAAGTCGGCGGTTTTTTCTATTGGTTTTTGTTGATGATGTGCGTGTCCTCCGTAAGTGATGCGGACTTCCGTATTCTCCTGCGGAGCTGGATTTTGTGGGAACGACAGTGCCTCGGTCCGGGCTTCACCGCCTAGATCCTTATTGTTAGGGTTTTTCCCTCTAAAACCGTGTATATGGGTTTTTTAATCCCCGGCCATGTCATTGTGCTGCACTAGCCAACACCAGAGTATAATTTTATTTGTTATACCCGGGCGGTTATAACCGGATATTCCCTATATTTTGGCATATTTTTCAAGAGTCTGTGATGTGCGCTTCACCACTGAAAACTATTGAGATGAATTTGCCTAGCTGGGGATCGAGCTTCGTCTGTTTTCATAGCCATTCTCGGTGAATCTATCCAAATCAGTAACTTCTTAAGCAACCAAAACAACCAAATTTTATTCGTAGAGTCTATTTGGTATATCCTCACAAAGATGTATTACAAATTTTGTCTCGAATAAGATGCGGTATATATTTGAGAAGTTCCCCGATAGAATTAGACGTTATATCATTACAAAAGATCATTCAACCCCTACGACAATGTGCTTCCAACTCATTTCGATCCCCCCATATAACTATATAAAGCAACATCTCCTAAACTATGCTAGTACTTCACCCTTCTAGGAGTTCTAAAGCCCCAACATTTTATTTGATGGTATCACGGCCTTCGGGCTTAAAATTGCCATATTCACTGTGGGACTTGGGGAATCACAAGTAGTGTGTGACTCATGAAATGCGTACTCCCTGTGATTCAAGGAGTGGAGTGTCGACATTCGGCCAGGTATTGCTCTCAATGTCTCGGCGAATCCAAGTAATACTCCATCTCAACGTATATCGCATTTCTATTCTTTTCTATCATCTGACATTCTTTTCCTCCCACCCATTCTTTCAATTCACTCATTCTCAACCCACTTCATCTTACCCATTTTTCCATCTACCGGATTCTTTTCAATGATTCTTGATCATACCTAATTTTTCTGTGTCAGAGGCCTTCCATTTTACATGTATGTCAGCACTCATCTATAAGTGTAACATCTGTAGCGCCCAGAGGCCTATGATCTACATATATCTTACACCCTTTGAAAAGAATGCTGTGGATATCTTACACCTATCGGCATGAACAAAGGGATGAAAAAGAATAGGGACAATGATCCGGCCAATGTGGACTGCACAGCCTGGAGGCCGCATAGATGATCTTCCACGTATACTGGGCTAAGGCGTTCAAGGGACAAATTTCAGACTCGTAAATGTGGATGCAGGCACAATGGGAGGGGGCCAGGATATAGGATGATCTTCCAAAGGGGATCAAGGCCAGCTTGAGGACAAATGATCCCGTAATGTGGATGGGGCGCGCAAAGCAGAGGTCCGGATACGATCTTCCAATGTGGA
>JAJEKV010000004.1:15017687-15133838 GCA_021234155.1 Isoetes taiwanensis | reverse complement strand
ACTTCGTTTGATTACGTATTGCTTCTTTATGAGATTCACGGGCCTTTGAAGGCCGTTCTGAAAAGGAAGCTTCCAGATGCATTTTAAAATGCTTTGCCACCTCATTACTTTTTTTTTATTTATGGTGCCGCGTCCTCCTTTAATATAAAAGAATTACAATTTAATTAAAAAAATAATGGTTAGGATTTTCCTTCCCTTTTTGATCTAGCGACTAAATATTGGCAACACCAAATCCACCCTATGAAACTGTGTAGGCTGAGCAACACAAACACACGGTGTAGAAAGATTCCCCTAGATTTTTGAGATTCTGAGAATTTTTCTAGATTTCCAAAAAATATTCAAAGATTCACATACGTTCCTCAAGATTCTATGTGAATTCCTAGATTCATTCCAATTTTAATAAAGATTCACTGGAATTCCCTATATTATGAAGAGATTTTATGAAGATTCCCTTGGATTCCCCTAAAATTCTCAAGATTTTCTAAGATTCCATAGAGAGTCTATTGAGATTGCCACTAGATTCCCAAAAGATTGTCTAGATTCACCTAAGACTCCCTAGGATTCTCGTGAATTCTCTTGGATTCCTTTAGATTCTATGAAGATTCCTTTAAGTTCTATAAGATTTCATCAAGATTGCCCTAGATTCTTAAAGATTCCTTTAGATTTAAAATTTCAATTTTAATAAGATTCACCTAGATTCCCCTATATTATCCCGAAGATTTTTATGAAGATTCCTTGGATTCCCTAAATTCTCAAAGATTTTTCTAAGATTCACATAGATTCTATTGAGATTACCCTAGATTCCCCAAGATTGTCTCAGATTCACCTAGACTCCCGGATTCTACAAGATTCTCTTAGTTCCTTTAGATTCTATGAAGATTCCTTTAAAGTTCTATAAGATTTCATCCAAAGATTCCCCACATTCTTAAAGATTCCTTTTAGATCATATAAAAATTCCTTTAGATTCATCAAAGATTCCATAGATTCTTCCTAGATTCTCTCATAGATTCCCAAGATTCTCTTAAGATTCTCTAAGGTTCTATCAATATTCCACAGTTCTGGAAATATTCTAAGAAGATTCTCTAGATTCCATAAATTCTCTCGAGATTCCAAAGATGGCCCAAAAGATTCCCGATTCTATGTTAGATTCCCTTGGATTCCTTGGCTTATATAAAAGAGTCTTTAGGTTCTCCATGATTTAAGTCAAGATTCTCCTAGATTCCTAAAGATTTTATAAAAGATTCCTTTAGATCATAGAAGATTCTCTTAGGTTCTCCAAGATTCCATGAAAGATTCCCTAAGATTCTCTCAAGATTCACATAGTTTTCTCGAGATTCTATGTATATTTTCCTAGATTCTCTAAGTTTATCAAGATTCCCTAAATTATCAAATATTTCTATAGAAGATTCCTAGGTTCCCCATAAATTCTCTCGAGATTCCCTTACATTCCTAAAAGATGCCTCAAGATTCTGATTCCCATGGTTTTATGTAGATTATCTTGAATTCCCATAGATTCTATAAAAGATTCCTCGTTCTCTTGCAATTCCATCAAGATTCCCTTAGATTCCCAAAGATTCTATATAGATTCACCCTAGATTCTCCATGATTCCATCAAGATTCCCCAAGATTTCCAAAGATTTTTATGAAGATTCTTTTAGATTCCCTAGATTCTGTAGAAGATTCCTTTAGGTTCTCGAAGATTTCATCAAGATTCCACCTAAGCTTATTGAAGATTTTATAGAAGATTCCTTTAGATCATATGTAGATTCCCTTATGGTCTCCAAGATTCCATCAAGATTCCCTAAGAATCTCAAAAGATCCATCAAAGATTCCCAAATATTCTCTCAAGATTCACAAATTCTTCAAAGATTTTATGCTTAGATTCTTCTAGATTCTCACGAGATCATTAGAAGATTCACCTAGATTCTCAGATATTCTATGAAAGGAATTCCCCTCGACCTATCCTTACATCCTCTCGAAATTCCCTATAGATTCCTAGGGTGCAGGGGAGATTCACCTAAGATTTTCCATGATTCTTTGTGTAGTCTCTTGATTCGCCGATTATATGAAGATTCCTATAGTTTTCTCAAAGAGATTTCATGAGACTCCCTAGATTCCTAAAGATATTATTGAGATTCCTTTAGATTCCCTTAGATGCTATGAAGATTGAGATTCCATCAAGATTCCTATAGAGTCTAAATTCCCTCAAATTTCCCTAGATTTTTAAAGATTCTATGTAGATTCTCCTAGATTCTCTAAGATCTATCAAGATTTATCTAGATTCTCAAATATTCTATAGAAGATTGAGTAGGTTTTCCATAAATTCTCTCGAGAGTCCCATAGATCCTCAAAATTTGTCCCAAAGATTCACCTAGATTCCCCATGATTCTATGTAGATACCTTGGATCTATGAAGATTTCCTTGGGTTCTCACGAGATTTCATCAAGATTCCCTAAGATTAGCCAAAAGATTCCATCGAGATTCCCTACATTACGAACTATTCTCTCAAGATTCATGTCGATTCCCCAAAGATTCTATCTAGATTTTCTAGATTCTCTAAGATACTCACGAAGATTCCTCTGAATTTAAAGAGACTCTAGATCCTCTAAGACTCTGAAGATTCCTCTAGATCCCTCTAGATCTCTTGAGATTCCCTAAATTCCCAAAAGACTATTCAAGATTCTCAACATTCCCCAACATTACATGTAGATTCCTCTTAGCTTCCACAGTCAATACATGGGGATTCCCCTAGATTCCCTAAAGATTCTCCCAAAAGTCTAAAAGATTCTCTTGAGATTGATTCCCTAAGGTTGTTGAGATTCCTCTATATTCATAAAGATCCATGAAGATTCATGAGTACCATAGATTCGTAAAGTTCTAAGATTCTAAGAAGATTCTTAGAATCACGATCATGTTGGCTCAATTGCAGCGGAATAGTGCCAAAGCATGATCGTTGAAAAGCTCTCGACGAGAGGAATCGAAGGCATAAGTCCCACCTTCATCAGAGCCTTTATGCGCAAGTTCACGTGCATTTGAATCGCGACTAAAAAGAAGCTTCTTGGAAGGTGCATTTATAAATGCTTTTTTTAACTTTTTGTAATGAGAGTGCCACCTGCCTCTTTTTAAAAAATATATCAATTTAATATAAAGCGTTAAGGTTAAGTTTATCCTCACTTGCCTTTGATCCTAACGGTCCTGTCTGGCACGCACCAAATCCACTTTTTGGCACCTTCCTTGCACCTTCCTCCACAAAATTTAAGGGCTAGGATTTCTTCTCCCCTTACAGTCCAATGGCTTGGGGATGTAGTTGCATGCCCCCATGCATGCCCATGCATGCCCCATAGAATCAATGGCTATATGTTCACCACCTCACCTATTTTCAAGCGAGCGGCCTAGATGATTTGAGCCTTAGGTATGTCCTATTCCATGGGGGCATGGAAACATAATTTTATATATATTACATGATATATATATATATATATATATATATATATATATATATATATATATACTTATATATATATATATATATAAATCGGTATATATATATATATATATATTATATGGAGTTATATATATAAAGGTATATCATAGAATAAATTCAATTGTAAAACCCGGCAAGCTAACTAGAAGGTAAAAGGGTAGAAGAAAGCCTGAGAAGCCCATGCAGGCATCTCCACTACTTGACAACAAGAGATCTGAATCTTTGAAAGAAATACATCACGGGCATCTCCCATAACAACAACGAGAATCTGAAAAGCCACATGCGAATGCCATAACAGCAGCAAGAGATACAAATCAACAGATCTGGGCATCTCCTTTAAACAACAACAAAAGGGCTGAATCTTTTGCCACATGCGGGCATCTCCACTAACAACAACAAAGAGATACAAATGTGATACGAAATGCTGATTGGTCGGTGAAACCATTATGGGCCGGGATTAAACCTGCGCCCTTCGGTTTTTCGGGGAAAACCACGACCACTAATAGTGGCACTAACCAAATAGGGATCCTATTTGTACAAATGTAATATGGCCCGAATAAACCCGATCACCTTGAAAGAAACACGGTGCAAGCTCTTACGCAAATAGTTGGGTGCCAAGAGTCTTCGACAAACTCTAACCATCGCCAGGTAGGCATCTCTGCATGGTGATAAAGCCCGGTAGTACACCAAGTCAACTGGAAATGCCAAAAGATACCCACAAAATCAACTCCAAATAAGCAAATGGAAGAGAAGAAAGCCACCGACAAAATCCTGCGGTAAAACACAAGACACCATGGTCTCTCCCAAAAGAAACACATGAGGGCCATCCATCCTTGCGAGGGCCAAATAAAAAACCACACATTAGCCACCAATAGCATATCTTTGCTCACCTACAAGTCTGCCATACACGGGGCACACATTAGCCATCTGCTAATCTTTTGCCCAACTCCCTAAGGCTTCACACAAGCATAACATGCACCACAATAAGAAAGCCACACATTAGCCACATGCTAATCGCTTTGCCTCCCACCAACAACCTACACAAGGAGATGGGCCCGGAGGGGTGGGGGTGGGTGAGGGAGAAGCTGGCCGCTAAGGAGATCTTGAGGATGGTGATGGGATGGAGAGAGAAGCGAGGGGTATAAAGGCGTAGGGAGAAAACCTAAGCGCGGCGCATCGCGATGGTTTTGACAATTACATTTATATTTCTTATCGTTATCACGAAGATAAATTCAATTATCAAAAAACCGGCGAAACTAACTAGAAGAAGGTAAAGGGTAGAAGAAAGCGCAAGAGAAGCCACATGCAGGCATCTCCACTAACGACAACAAGAATACAAATGCTGAAAATAGGGGGCAGCCAAGTGGGTCACTTATGGGAGGAGGAGGAAGAGAGTCAACAAAGGGCTAAAAGCAGGATTACGTAAGGACCTAAACCCTAGGAGCGAGAAGCAGAAGCAGAAGCTGCTGCTTTTGCAAGGAAGGGCAAATATAACCATCTTTGGACTCGAGCGCCCGTGACCATGTGCCTTGAAGATCCTATGCGGAACATTCAAAGCTGTAGAGTGGCTCCCCTTCTTCGAATGGGTGCCAAAGATGCTGGCATCATCCTGCTGCCACCGAAATCCCAGAAGTAAAATAAGCCAATTTTCTCCTCAAAAGCTGCTCACCAGCCGGATCGCGGTGCCGATCAAATAGCCACCAGCCGCACCATCTGCACCGGCAAATTACCCAAATTCAGCAATCTTTCCGGAGAAGGCTAACGAGGGGCAATAAGGACCCGAGAGGCGTGCAATAGAGACCCAGGCACAACCCCCAAGCTGAGTGCGTCTTTGGGAATGAATGGCTGGGTATGGGGCATCAAATATCTCATTCAAAGCAAGAATAGCAACTCGCTACTAGCGAGGAATCACGACAAAGGCAAAGCACAATAGTACGTACATCTCATAATGTCCAAAAGAATTTGCGGGATGAGCAAATTGGTGTTCGAGAAAAGCTTTAGCGGATCATATGAGGAAGAATAAGTTTGTTTTTCTTCTTAACAGCGGCCGGGGTGGATAACCTCTTAGCAAATCTCGGGCAAGAGCAACTAGAGGATGATCACGTAGGCCGGGTGTGACAGAATGTGATAAAAACAGCAGCGGCAATGGTGGAGCGACCGCTGGCGTAATGGATTAGAAAGGAAGACATGAGGAATGTGAGAGAAAAAGGCAAATAGTAGAAGGAATGGCCGGTGGGTAAGCTAGGTTCTTGGACTTGCACCGGAAATTCTTGAAGAAAGATTCCAAACATGTTGATAACCTCTCAAAGTACTTCCGGATCTAGAGACATCAACAAGCTGGCGAAACAGTTCTTGGCTCAAGCAAGTCATTGTCACCGTCCGGCATTGGCCAAGGCTTCCCCAGACAAAAACATGCGCCGGGAACAACAAACTCACCTAGTGGTATTCACAGCTTTCGCGGTATGATATTAGGACTTGTTGGACACGGGCGGCGGCAGGTGGGTAAGCTAGGTACAGACCTTTTCCACCGGCGGGGAAAGTACCACGGCCAGTCGCAATCTTTGGATCCCATTCTCGATTAACTAAGGTAGTGAGAGAACACCATGGGTGACTCACGATGAAAAACCACCGAGGTCGCGTTGAAACTTTGGGGCTCTATGGCAATGCTTATTTAAAGTCAAGGCCCGATTAGAGGAAGCAATGGTCCTTTGCACCATTCCAGGCGAGAAGCATCCAGGGAGAAGGATCTAAAGGGATAGGGTGCCAACTTAATTTGAAATTAGGTAAGAGATGATTGTCTAAAGTTAGCAAAGCAGTCCCAATCATGGGGTCCACGAGGCTGGAGTCAATATCACGAAAAACCTCGGCGTCAAACTATAGTCATCAAAATCCCTCGGCAGACAAAGTAATGCGCGGCGATTGAGGCCACGGGGAATCAAGCGGGCCGGGGATGTGATGTTATGGCCCAGACATAAAGTAAGAATGCGAACCTGGAGACAATGGAGGTAGGGATCGAGAGCCCCCCTTTGTTCAAAATATAGAAGCAATTTTAAGGAGTCTCCATATGCAAGCGGCGTCTTCGAGCCAAGGTTCCTGACCTTGAAGCTCAAAGGAAATGAGCGGTGAAAGCTCCTGGTACGTAGATGACTCAAGATGGCTTCTAGGTTTCATCCAAAATTACACACTAAACTTCGTTACACATAGCAGGTATCATGAACCCACACACCCCACCGAGGCCGGCATCATAGGATAAAAGAAATGCGAGGGCTGGTTCCCCAAATGAGAGCATAATTCAGCAAATCCGAACCCTTTAGCGACCAAGCATCCAATCTCAAGCGACTGACAAGTGGGTTCAAAGAGTGAACAATGGGACCAGAGGCAATGGAAGCATAAAAGATTCAAAAAGGGTTAAAACTAAGGAGTTTACAAAAGGGACCAAACGGCTTTGAATGAAGCAATCATACCGGAAGGAAACAGAACTGCGGCGAGGCACCCTAGTCTCTTTAGAAAGCGACCGGCCAAATCAAAAACTTTTGTCGTTGTGGTGCAATATGGATAAGAGTCACGACTTAGGGTGACGCGCCGCACAGAAACTTCACCTCAAAAGAAGGCTCAAGTTGACACTTGTGTGGAGCAATAACAAACCAGCCAGTTAAAAGCTTGTAAGACAAAAGCTTAGCATTGAGGAGTAAAATGTTCGGCCGTGCTGCAAAAATGAAGTCATCCACATAGGGAATACAACGAATGGAGTTAGCTCTAAAGTGTTTAACAATCACGGCGGATCAGTTTAGTAGACACATATGGCGATGGATAGACCAAAAGGGAAATTTGTGACATATAAGACTTGCCACAGAGTGGAAACCCAAATAAGTCCAAAATTTGGGAAGGATGCATAGCCACATGGTGATAAGGAATGAAAGGTCTATGGTAAATAAGCCATCACCCCCTTCTCAAAGCTGTTGGCAACTCGATGGTTTAGGTATTTAAAGCCCCTTACACTCCAGAATTGGTTTACATAGCAGGTCCAAGATCAAGCGAGGAATTTATTACCTTTGCGGGACACCCTAGGGGAGAGCAAATGAAAGGGGTAGAAAGGAGCTCAGCAATTTTGCACCCGCCTTAATCAAGTCTGAATGGCGAGAGTGCACAAAGAAGAGTGGCGAGCAACAAGCTTATGGTTTGGGTTTTAGACTTGGGTTGTGAAGGAGGAAACTTGACCAAGGAGATTGTAACCAAATTCTTTTATCCAATCCAACGCCATAAATTTATTACAAATGGCCAAAATGGAAGAGAAATGATCTCTCAAAGCATTTGCTAAGGGCATGAGTGTGGGCAATAGGTGCCATCAACATGGACACAATAAAACATCCGATAGCACGTTCGGAACCACTTTGCATGTTAGTACCACAAGTACCACAAATGCCAAAAACTTAGGGAGAATCTAAATCATTACTTAGAAAAGGATGTGAAATGAAGATAAACATGGGTGAATACAAAAGGGAGTAGATTGTGGAGGATCATTTGCAAAGGAAAGCGATGGAGAAAATATATTCTTTGAATAAAAATGGATAAAACAAATAATAGCGAAAATAGTGTGCAAAGAGGCCAAGATGATAGCGAGGGTTTTATGAGGGGCGAAAACTATGAAGTTAAAGTGAATCACAATCATAAGTAAGGAGTCAAGAGAAAATAACTAAAGGGTGAGGGTTTGGGTTGCAAATTAAAATTAAATGTGGGATGGATAAGACGTGCAAATGTAGAGGAGTGTTATATGGTATATAATGGATAAAGAACCATGTAGCGGATTAGCTTGTAGTAGAATGGGTAAAATGGCGTGTGAAAATGAAGAGTGAAACAAAGCAAGTAGGAGACAATTAGAGTAAGCAAAATGCAAAAGAAACATGAGGGGTAAAAGCAGAAAGAAATGCTCGGAAGGTGACCTTGTGGTAGAAAATAAGCGTAAAGTATTTATTTAAAACAGTGCATGCGATGAAATGAAGTGTTGAGGTAATAACAAATAATAAGATGATCCCAAATTGAAAAATCTGAAACACATTTTTGAACTTTGGAAAGACTACATTAAGATCTATTGTAGAAAAGCGACATTATTAGGATTTGAAGAGTGGAAGTATGAGCTAGTAGCGGGAGAAACCAAAAAGGAATTTAGTAGAGCCTTTGTGGAATGCCTTCTTACACAGTCTCTGTGAGATAAAACATAAAAACTGTCTATACCAAAAGATCTCCTCTGCCTACCGACGAACCCCCATTCCAAGGAGCGGTTTGCGTGCTGGCGTAGCCTCTTATCATTGTCCAGGAGCCAAGGAGCCCAAGTTCAAAACATTAGCTACTCACAGGCCCATCCTATCATAGCGATTTTAATTGCTTCAGGGTTATCAATCAAAGTACCTTTATCAATGCTACATTTGCCGCGAAGGTGATAAGTCTTCTCGATCCTCAATTTATACTCAATATCTTGCCAAGACATCCTCAACTTCATTAGAAATCAAATATCTCCATATTGCTCTCTCAAACCCGGTATTTGGAGTTACGGTTTCTTGCTTTTTCCTCTCCAATCTCTTAACACGCAACCTTTTATTATCTTAAGCATCCGACTCACCCAAGCGATCATCCCTATTGGGCGTGACATTTCCCATCCCTTTGCATGCATTTGGAGCGGGGCGATCATAGAGTAAAACTAAAGCATCTACTTGATGGTCGGTCTCCCACAGAGAGCGTTTACCCGACCCTAATGGCCTCGGCCTTAGGACGTACACTTGCTTAATTTGGGCATTATGCAGTCACAAAAAGTCTAGAGCAGTGCCTGCAAAGAAACTAAATGGCACCGTACTCACGAGGTTGCTCTACTTACGAAATTTGAGAGTGTACTACAATCAGCCAATTTCAAGCGAAATTTTGGGAAGCAGGATGTGCCATACAGAAATAAGGGTCCTTGAACAAGGCGGTGCGCACTTAAAATGCTACTGCTTGATTTGTAGAAAACCATGACAACCCGAGTCTTGTCTGCGATTTGCCTTCTAAAAACCGGTAGCTCTCTATTAACGGCATCCAAGAGAGCAATCTGCGAGAAAAACCGCCCCGCAACCATGGAGCGACCCACAAACTGGGAAAAGCGAAAATAAACACAAGTGGGATAATTGAGAGGGCAAGCTTGATTGCTGTTTGTGGGATTCAGCCCAGCCGAATAATACCCTGTGAGGGCTGCACCAGATCTTAGGGTTCAGATAGCAACCGTTGCCACAAAAGCGACTGTCCCGTGACGGAAAACCAAAAGCCAAGGATGTGGGAAAGCTAGCAAAGCAGCACGGTGGAAGAAGCAAAGTAGGAGCGGTGATCTAAAAAGCGAGCAAGAATAAAGGAAAAGCCCAGGTGGAGTAAGAAGACCAGCGGCAACACAAAATAGGCAAAAGGATAGGCGGGTGAGGAATGGCAAGGTAAGCAAGAAAAAACACTTTCGAGGCCAGACTCACGAGAAGGCTGCGAGGGGAAGGCGAAGCTAAGCGGAAGGAGATCTGAGATGATGAGGTGATGGGGATGGGAAGCCGAGGGTATAAAGGCGTAGGAAAACCTAGCTGCCAAAGCTATATGCAATGGTTTTGACCATTACATTATATATAATGTATGCGATTCACTGGGATCTGATGCACGTTTTAAGGTGGGGCGAGGTGAGGTGTGACATCGAGCCATCCATTTCTTATGGGCATGCATGGAGCGCCATGGGTCATGCATGGAGGCATGCATGGGTCATGCATGGGGGCATGCACCACATTCAGGACCGTTGGATGAAAGGGAGGATAAATCCTAACCCTTGATTTTTTTGTAAGGAAGGTCTGAGGAAGGGTCCCTTAAAGTGGGTTAGTGTAGGGTCTTGGTAGATTAGATCAAAAGGTGAGCATAAATCCCTAGCCATTCACTTTTTTTAATATTAAATTACAGTTTTTTTTTTTTTTTTAAAGGAGGTGAGGTGTCACCCTCATTAATAAAAGGTAATGAGGTGTAAAACATTTTGCAGTGGACTTTCTAGGAAGCTTCCTTCTATTTAATGCTTCGAGGGCGCGTGGGATTTCCGTGGGGGTGGGATGAAGGTGGGACCCATGGTTAGTTCCTCACCAAGTGGGGGCTTGGATTTCAATGAAGGTGGTGCTTTGACACTTCATTTAAGTAGCAAGCTGCGATAGCGTGATGAACACTAAGAGATCTAGGGAATCTTCGAGATGTTAGAGAGTCTAGAGGAATTCCAAAGAGAATCTTAGGGGAATCCATAGGAATCTCTCGGGGAATCTAAAGGAATCTTTATAATACATTGGAGAATCTAGGAGGTCGCAGAAGCAATCTTGGAGAATCTAGGAGGTCTTTGTAGAATCTATAAGAATCTCCAGCGGGGAGAATCTTTGGGAATCACAGGAATCTCTTGAGTAACTAGGGTAATCTTGATGGAATTGGAAAGTGTGCAGATGCTTTAAGAATGTAGGGAGAATCTTTACCTTAGAATCTTAAGGAATCTAAGGAAGGCAAAGGGGATCTAGAAGAATGCTTCACTTAGAATACATAGAAATCTAGCGGAATCTTGGGGAATCTATAGGAATCCGCGAGGGAGAATCTTTGAAATTTGGGGAGTCAGGGGAATCTTTGGAGAGAAATCTTTAAGAATCTAGAGGAATCTTGATGGAATCATGTAAGATACGGAAATCTTTGTGAGGATCTTAGAGAATCTAGAGGAATCTTAGAGAATCTTTGGGGAATTTAAAAGGGGAATCTTTGGGAATTTAAGGGGAATCTTCTAAAAGCTTTGAGAATCTAGTGAAATCATGATGGAATCTTGGATAATCTTCCTATAATCCTAAAGGAATCCAGGAGAATGTTACATAAAATCTTGTGATTCGGTAGAATCACTTAAGGAATCTAGGGAAATCTTCATATAATCTAGAATCTCTATAGAATCTTGGAATCTAGGAGAATCTTTGTACAATAGAAGGAATCTCAAGAGAATCTTAAGAATCTATGAGAATATGAGAGAACTTCTCTGAATCAAAGGGAGATATAAGGAAATTTAGAGAATCACTTCCTTAGAATCTTGGAAATGTAGGAGAATCTACATAGAATCTTGAGGAATCTTGGGATAATCTTTTGAAAATGGGAGAATCACAAAAGAATCTGTGAACATAGGAGATCTAGGGGAGATCTTTGTAAAATCTTTGAGAATCTAGGAGAATCTTGATAGAATCATAAAGAATGGGGAATGCTTATAGAATCTTGTTTGGTGAGTAACATTGAGCCGATTGATTTGTACACTCCCCTCATAGTATAAAATCTTGTATATATATATGTATATATATTATGTATATATATATATATGTATGTATATATATATATATATATATATATATATAAATATATATATATATATACTATATATATATATGTATATATATGTATGTATGTATATATATATACATATATATATATATATATATGTATATATATGTATATATATATATATATATATGGGGCGAATTCGAGCAAGCCCAAACTGGCGAGATGCGAGGGGGTGAATATAAAAGGAAAAACTTAGGAAGCCACTCTAGCCTCCTATATATATATATATATATATATATATATATATATATTATATATCTATATATATATATATATACTATATATATATATATATATATATATATATATATATATATATAGATATATATATATAATAACATATATATATCTTGATATATACTTTCCTTTTGCCTAGGGTCTAATCTAGCCAAGTCCATACTCTCCTAACTTGGTCCTCATATATCTAAGCAGAGATAGGTCCAGCAAGAATACTAGATAAGTTCAATATTTATTAGAAGTACATTCTTTATTTTCACATAAACAAGTATTTCCTTTCAACGTAAACTTTATTGGGAGTGTGTCTTTACAAAGCAAAAAGTGTAGTAGAAATAAAAGAATAGTTTTACATTTCATTCTTTGCAGAAATTATGGTATTATACTTATCCAAGCCCACATAATCCTGGTGTTCATGTTTGACTCATGTGCAAATATTCCATTCTTTTTTAGGTCGCGGCTTCCCACGAAGCAAAGGAGAAACCGGTGGAAGGGAGCCTTGCAGTACTGCTTGACCAAACATGCAAATGTTAGCGATAATCGATGCTTGATGCAAGGGCCAAAGGTACATTGGGTCTACTCGGTTTATCAGCGAATCACCGGTGTATCCTTTGCCTGAAACCATGTCGAGAAGAGAAATGGAATTATAGCGATAATGATTTTACATCGATGGTACGCAATGGGATATGCTGCTTATACAGCTAACATAGATTGCATTCCAAAAGTATAAACGCATAGTGCATCCGATCCATAATGATTTCTAGTTTTGCAGTGCAAATGTAAAGTTTAAGCCTTAGGCAGTATCTTGAAAAAAGAGGCGAGTCCAACTAAGTTTTTGAAGCTCCATTATGCAATCACGAGGCCAAAGTGCGCTTTCCGATTATTTCGCGGGACTGACTAATATCATTATCAATTACCAAATGTATTCTTTTGTACATAGAGTATACATGATAATCATATAGTATAAAAAATAGTTTTGCTTAAGGCTTTCTTGAATCAGGGTGTACGAGTAAAATAAGCTACTTTAGTAAGAATGACAAAAAGGAGCTTTCAAAATTTTAAGATGTAAGTGTTATAATGTACAATGATCATAATCACTCATACATCTTAAAACCATCTCCCCTTTAAATAAATACTAAAAGGCATGGACAAGTAGCTGACGTCCGCGCTGGCACGTCGGCTGTCCAGTACGTGATTCTAGGCACTAGAGGTACAGCCAACATTCACCTGCGTCGGGCCTCCTTCGAGTAAACTGAGAGATCGGTCGAGTGTCTATGTGGGCCGAGGCCATTGTACTATATATATGGTAGAGTTAGCTCATAAGTTTTTAGATGAGTTTTGAGTCTTGTCTCCTTTGAGTTTTTCTCTCTATTCGCGAGAGCTCATGTATTTTCATCGTGATATCAAGGAAGCTTATCATCTTTCTCTCATTTGTTCGTTTTCTTCTTTTTCTTCTCTTTTTCGGCCAAATCGTGACATAGTCCCGGACTCTCTATTAGATCCACGGGTCCTCACGGTTTGTCTTAGAGTTCGAACCCAGACCCCCAAACCTTTGGCTAAGCCCGCTACTTGCGGTCCCGGTTACATCCTACTTTCTTACGTAAGCCATGTCACAGCCAGTAATTTCCGCCCGGAAGGCTCGCTTTCTCGAGCGGCATGTAAGCTTTACAGGCCATCGGTGATGTCGGAAGCTGATGGCGACATGTATGGATCACCTTATGATGAGGGAGGCCATCTTGGTCTAGGGCGCGTTAAAGCACACACAGGTATCCAGATTCGTCCCAGTTCCTGCGCCCCAAAGCGTGCAAACATTGCTCACAACCTCGGTCCCTCATCCCTTTATCGGGGCCTTAGCGAGGGCTCAACCTTCTCAGCAGGTACTTTCACACCCTGAACATGCCTGCATCCATCATTCTTGAATACATCGCCTCTTCCTTGTAACCATCATCTCCACGAGTGTGAACTACATTTATCCACACATATGCTCGCTGCTTTTGGCACCACCGGGGAGATATCCTTTTCCCTCACGTTTCCCCTTTGCTCTTCACATTGTTTATAACCTTAGGATCTCAAAACCAATGCTCGGCTACTTGGTTTCTGTTGAGTCCACCCCTTCGTGAGGTCAAAATTGATTTCAATACCACATCCCACCTCAACCTCAATATCCTCACTATCTGGATTCAGTCCATTGACACTTTCACATCACCCTTAGGACTCACGAAAGCTGACTTATCCACCTTTGGCAACCGCGAGAAAGGCAAGCCCAGTTGAACCAAAGTGCTGAGGCCATATGGAAGAATTTGAGGCTCTAAATTTTGTCCCCTGGTCCGCAGCGCAACCTCAATTTGAAATTCCACATGCTTTTCCACCACCGCTGGCGTGGCTCTCTCCTCATGTGAGCCAAGCGTGCGGCCGTTTGGCGGAGCCCGGGAAGCGATTGGGGTAGGCGGCGGCACTGCGTCTCACATTCGCAGGGGACCACCGGATGATGATCAACTTCATCTCAAGCAACTCAATGAACTTCGAAAGCAAGAGCCCACGGATGCGCGAGGGATTTTGGATGAGCTTCACATTACGCTAAATGGCTGGCGAGTACCTACGAAGGCGGATTTTGAGTGCGGTTTTTCTCAAGGACTTCCTCGGCTAATGCGACTCATGGTGAATACCTGCGTCCAAAAACTTTGGGTAGGGCTATGCGACCTGTCAATCACTTTCGAGTCGATGTTTCCTCGATAGCTCTTCAGGCTCCCGTTCATTCCACAATCGTAGTTCCACAAGCGAACATTCGGCCTCAACCGTAATCCACGGCGAGTCAAAATCACGGTGCATATTTGCAAATACCAAGGCCATTTGGCCAATGAGTGCAACTCCACCAATGGCCGCCTCATTGCAGCGATGCAACATGTGCAATCATGCCGCGGAAGAGTGCGCTGGCGCTCATCCACACCATTCCGCAGCAAAATGGTTTTATCAGGGGTGCAAACCACACCAGCCAACAATGCGCACTGCTCGGCGGCACCTCGCCCGGTGCGACCCGCCAACTCTATGCGACAGCGGGACCAACCCGCGGGGGATCAACCAGCGTCCTCGCGCAGTCGCCACAAGCTCGGTGTTATCCCCTTTGTCAAGAATGGGGTCATACCACTACGTGCGTGTCCTCCCACTTCCACAAGTTCAGTCACGGCTTCTGAAATCGGACCACATCGATCCGCCTCACGGAAACTACCGCTTCCCGGCTCGCTAATGGCAAACAAGGTCGCGACCCATTTGATTCTTGAAAGCCACCAAGAAGCGCCCTCGGCAATCCAGTATCAACCGGCTCGACCAAATCAGCCTGGTGGATCAACAAGCCGAGGAAATTTTTGAGGAGCACTTAATCCTCGATCGTGAGTCAAATTGGGAATTTGGTTTAGTTTCCACGCCGAGACCGAGGCATCCGCGTCCATGACTATTATTGAAGGGCCGCCAGCACGCGCGCTGCGATTGACACCATTCCTCGCGGGGCGAAAAAAGGTTCACTTTGCACGACTTGGAAAGCTCATGCCACATGTCATGCCCAAAAGTTAAGCAAAAGCATTTTGAACCCTCATGCAAGAACAACTGAAGGCAGCACATTGGCAAATGTTCATGCCACCACTAAGAGCTCAACAAAGAGACAAGATACCCCTTCAACATCTCAACCTCCGCATCTCGGACATATCCTAATATTGCAGTAGAGGTTGACTTACTCAAGAGTTGATGTCTTCCCACATACGCCTCAGCACCGGTGGAACCCGGCCGAGATCCTTTTTCTCATGTACCTCTTAAACTCCAAGAGGAGCTGCGCCAAGATCAAAAGTACCTAAAGCCCAGCACCATTTTAAAACTACATCTGCTCTCAGGGCGGGGTTGCCACTCCCAAGCCCCATTTTTTTTGGTTGGGGGTTTGGCCAACTACTCTACACACTGGTCCAGCGCATTTGCAGAAGAATCGACAAGTCAACCGTAATTTCAAATGTCGATGGGTAGCGCGGTCGATCTCATCTGGATAAACTCCGCAAAACAAATGGAGCATCACACACAACTCTTAGGTACCCCATATGACATCAAATTGGCTAATGGCATATCCATGGGAACCTCAAGGTGTCACACCTATTCTTCACATCAACATTTGTGATATAAGCTCCATGGAATTTGGAGTTTGGAAATTTGGCGAAGATCCGGGTGACTATGAAATCGCTGGTAAGGCGGACCTTTTCTCGCGCCCGGGGCAAAGTATAAAACTCTTGGTTGCGGACCAGAGTTAATTATCAGCGATGATGGTCATCTGATACCGCATGGACTTGCGGCCGGCGGGGATCATTTACGTTGACAATCGCGGAACCCTCTCGGAGAACCGGTCACGGAAGAAGCTTTCGGAATATTTATCAGAGATTCGGGGCTCCCTGAGGATGCCTCACGTCATCCTACCCCGAATTATCTTTGTGATCCTTGGGGAGAAATGACTCTTGATCGGGACGGTAGGCTTGCCTTGCTTGACCCTACACGGCTCCTTTTGTCAGATCAGCAGCGTTTGATGCTTTTCGGATCGACACTCCGCAGCTCCTGTTGATGTACACCTTTGTCATGACAACCCTTGCTGGGTGGCCGAGCAATCTCTCTTTTCACCGCACATAAAGTGCACGCGTCGGGTGTCTCCAGCCTCTGCACACATTGTCAGGGAATCTTGATAATACCCCATATTGAGGACTCACGAAGTGAGATTGTGGGCGTTAGCAGCTTAATCAAGCTTTGTAGCATTAACACCAATCTTAGGCTCCTTATAAAACGAGGGGCGTCAAAATTTGTTCAAAAAGATTCAAACACATTTTAGCTTTGGAGTTACAAAGATCTTGGGAATCAGCAAAAGCTTGGGAACTCACCATTCCTACCAAAATCCTGATGCCGCGACCCAGGTGTAGCAGCGGCGATGCGAGGCTCAGCCCTATTCAAAGTGATGGCGTCAAGAAGTGAGGAAATTGACAAACTCGCTAGCTGCGGGTTTGATCTGAGGTGGCAGTGCAGATGGGTGAGCCCCATGCGTCATTGCCCTTAAGCACAATGTTAGATCGCGTCTGTGTGGATTTCGCCGGAACTCAATGGGGCCCGCGGGCGTGATCATTTCACTTCCTTCACCGGACCAAGTTCGGAAAGTGGTTTGAGACATGAATGTACTCCTTTATGGATGGTTTTTAAACACCTGTCGGATCTCCATCAAGGACTCACGTCAACTCAAGACCACTTTCACCACCGAGTGGGGTATCACGTTCGCCTGAAGGTGGTTCCTTTTTGGATTATCAACTCTCCTTCAACGTTTCAACGCATCATGCTCTCGATTTTTCATGATTTCATGAAGGAAAATCCTTCTTGCAAATTTTTCAAGATGACTTCTCGCCCTCACAGTTCCATGGTGACCATTTGGATAAATTGGAACTTCGTCTTCGAAATGTGATGAGGTAGGCATTAGTCTCAATCTCGAAATGCACCTTTTCGTCATACGGTGTTCTTTAGGCCATGTTGTCGGCAAAGCGAGGAATCACCACTGATCACCCGCCAAAATCAGTTCGTGTGCTCAAGGCTCAAGCACCGGCCAATATCAAGGAGACCACGCTCTTTCCGGAAAGGTCAATTATTACTCCACCTTCATACCACGGGGCAGCCATTGCGAGATCCCATTCATAAACTCACGGGTGGCGAATCCACCGGGCTTGGAATTCCCAAGGGAAGCTTTCCAACAGGTGAAGCTTTTGCTTACCTCGAGCACGGTTCTTGTTCCTCCTCAATGGGACAAGCCCTTCACGTTCATGTCGATGTCTCGGCGTTAAGCTATTGGAGCTGTTCTTTCTCAAGAATATGATCGCTGCTTGACAAACCAAATGCTCGCCGGGCCGAAAACTCGCCTGGCTGGCGGCGCCCAGCTATTACGCCGCGGGCGTGAAGCTTTGGGTCTCATTTTACGTGTCCAACGCCCCCAAGTCATTACCTTTAGGCTGATCAAATCAAGTTCTTTGTGGACCACCAAGCACTTCTCTATTTGATCAACAAGTCCACGCCCTAATGGGCGCATTGCTTTCGTTAAGGTCCTTCTTCTCCAAGAATTTGCTCCTTTTGAAATCGTTCATAAGGTGGCAAATCTCATATTTATTCGGATTATCTTTCACGCATCCACACGGATGATCCACTTAGCCCCAGGGTCTCGGCGCCTTTCGATGCTCAACTCTTTTTAGTCGGCAACACCACATTGGTTCCATGATTTTGGTACCTCCTCACGGGGTGCTCTTCCACGAGAAGGCGAGGCATCTCTCACCTTAGCGACAATCCCGTGCCATCAATTTTCCAGAGAGGTTAAAGTGACTACACCATGGTTCTTGGGACATCTCTACAAAAAAGGTAAAGGACACCATCGCCCGGTTTGTGTTCTACCTCATGAAGTTCGGACATTGTTCGAGAAGCTCATCAAGGGGCTCGGTGGTGGTCATTTTCATGGTGACACCGCGACGCATAAAATCCTTCATGCCGGGTATTATTGGCCCATGCTCTTCAAAGATGCTCGCCTACGCCGCCAGACGTGTGGACGCTTGCCCGGTGGTGGGGCCCACTGACGTGGCGGCGCTCTTCCCCTTGGCGCCGGTCGCCACGCGCCACTTCCCGGGCAAATGGGGAATGGACTTTGTGGGACCTATAGATCCTCTGGCGGCACACTGCGTGCGATACATTCTCGGTTCTCGGCTGACTACGCCACCAAATGAAGGAAGCGTGCACTTCTGGACAACAACTGGCTTTGCAAGTACGCTAGGAGTCCTCTATCAACAAATTATCCGCCGATTCGCTGCCTCTACGAGCTGGTGGCCAGAGGTGTTCATTTCATCAATCATACTATCAAGGAGCTGGCGGATTATCTCCGATACATCATCACAAGAGCACACCTTACTATCCTCAAGGCAATGGGTTGTGAAAGCACCAACAAAACTACGGTCACTATTCTCAAGAAAATTTGTGATGCTTCCCATACGCAGTTAGCGGACAAAACTTCCCTCTTTGTTCTTTGGGCCTACAATACTTGTTTCAAGATTGCTCACGGTCACACTCCTTTTAAATTGGTTTATGAGTGGAAGCTCTCATGCCGTTTGAATACATCCTTCCAAACACTTCGTTTTCAAGCGGCTCTTGCTCATAATCCTCGCCTTGCACTCAAAGAGCGGGTCTATCAATTAGAAACGGATTGGATGAACTTCGAAGGGATGCTTATATTAGGTGTTCTTCATGGACAGCTTGTTGCAAAAATCTTTACATGACAAAGCGGTTGAAGACCAAAACATTCAAAGAAGGAGATTTGGTTCTTCTTTATGATTCAGTACAAAAATTTTTGGGTAAACTCAAGTTTGTTGGCTTGGCCCTTATCAAATTGTTCAGTGGTTAGACCAGCGTTTTCCAACTAAGCGAGTTAGATGGCACTCCATTACCTACATTGGTTAATGGTTTTCGTCTCAAAGCATTTCATCACACAGAAAGTGAACATCAACCCACAGAGACAGTTCAAGACGCAAACACCACAGAAAGTGACTAGAAAGGCGATATATTATATTATAGTGGAGATTTTTTACAAAATGGGCGCGGCCCAGCCTATTTCGCTATGGGCAGCTGCCCTATATACAAAACGGGCTCAGAGCCCTATCTACTAAGTCCTAAGAGGAAAAACCCCTACTCGGGTTCCGGGTGAGGTGATGCGGAGGAGATGGTAGAGGTTCTGCTCCGGATCCCAGCGAAGGTGCAGAACCACCTCCATCCCGTTGGTCTTGGGTCGGGATGTTCAGCCATCCGGCACACCAACCGAATCCCATGCGAATGCCACGGTTGTGGCGCGCCAGAGATCCGAACAATTCATCTTGCAAGTGATCCACTCTGACGGTTAGTGGGCATTGTGCAATCTTCGTTCAAGCGGCAGCCATCTTGGCGCCATCGGATGCCTTCGTTCCTCGGTTAGTCTTTATATAGCCCACTGGAGGAACTCCTTGTCGGCGTGGACCAATCACACAAATCGCCAACGCGTGTTTTGCAATGCAAATTTGTTTCTAAAATGAGAATCTTTTCTCCGCCGCATATCTAGCCATGGTACCTTCTGACACATTCCTTTTAAATGATATCCCGCCCGGTTGCGGCGTGAATGCCCTTCCTTCTTTTCACGTCCGAACATTAATGGGTGTCCTTTTGCCATCGTCACATAGATCTTTCTTTCCGCGTCTCATCCTCTTTGCGTTCATTGCTTCTCCCTTACGTTTTGGGACTTAGCCAAATTTTGCCTCTCAATACCCTTCTTGGCATCTTTTGACACTCGCACCATCAAGCGGTTCGGTTTAAGCCCTCTTCATACCTCTTAAGCCTCAGGTTTGTAAGCCCTAAAAACACACCTTTTAGTTCCTCTGCCTTTGTCCTCCTCGTTTTTCGCTTTTCGTCTTCGCCTTTGGCATCCCTCTTCGTTTACGACATCATTTCCATGGCTGCCCCAAAATTTTCTACACTTCAAGCCTCTCGCTCCCAAGGATCCGGCCCCCTTTTGCATCTGTATCCTTCTTGGCGCCCACTTCCGTGAAGCCCTTGTTGTTAGTAAAGAAGTCATTGAATCGACACCAACTTCACGAATTCTCTCAAATGGAACTTCCGGCTCCAAATCGACCGGTTAAGGCGTTCATCGCCAATATTGTTAATGACCCGCCAAGGTTACACCCTTGTGGTCGATGGCACCACTATTTCGTTGGACGCAACATTTGATTTCCGAGGTATTTCATATTCCCTGCACACCCCTTTGTGTATCATGGTCTGCTATCACGGGATCGATGTCACCGAGAGTTTGGTGCACTGCTTATCATGCCAATGTCCATCGTCGACCAATATCGACAAGCCTCCACGAAACCTTTGTTAAATTTCTGTGGCGAAAATTCCCAGGTATTCTATCAAGAACACCCATATCAATAAAGCCTTTCTATAACCTGGTCCTCTTTGCTATACACTCCAAACACCACATAGATTGGCCCCCAAATGATGTTCTATCGTCTTCTCCAAGAAATGGACGCCTTGGGTACCACTTTCATTTTCGGGATTTCTGTGGGAGGCCACTTTCAAGCCCTCATCCGTCATTACTTCCCTCCCACACCACCAAATTCTCTCATAATTCCACTGTTGCTCCTTCCAATCCCACTCACCAAGTTGGCACTTCCGCCCGTCTTCCCTTGGTCATGTTCCGCGATCCACACCCATGTCACTTTGTCTCCCTCCTCCGCTACACCATCCACTTTACATCATTTTTTCCCAAACATCCCAAACCGAGGGCAACAAAGACTCCACCACCACAACACCCTCGTCGGTTGTTGTCCCGATTATCGGCAGGATGCTCAAAAGGCTGCTTCTCTCAAGTTACAAAAAATCCCAAGGCGGCTCTTATGGCCCGGGGTTCAGCGGGCACTAGAGGCCTCTCGATGCGGTACACGGGGACCTTCAAGGCGACCCAAGCGCAATTTGCAACTTTGGAGGCCAAACTTCAAGACAAGGCATGAAGCTCTCTTACAGGGCTCATACGGATCTCAAAAGTACACAAGCTCAAGTCAGCCAACTCATGAGATCAGCGAGGCTCGGCTCGGTCGAAATTGGACTTTATTGGAGCACAACAAGTCCAAAGCCGCTCTCCACGAGAGTACCAGGGCGTAGATATTGCTAAACTCAATGCCTTGTACTAACCGTGAAAATTTCAGCACTCAAGTTCAAAAATCTTTCAGCGGGACGCTCAAAATGCGCCTCCTTGTGGCTCACTTTTCTACATTGCAGACCTTCAAACTCACCTCTCTTCAAGATCGGCTACGGAGGTGCGAAGCGAGAAGATCTTTGGATGACGCGGAGATTAAGTGCTTCGTCCCTCAATACACCGTGGAAATCTTCCTCCCGGGTCAATCCTTTCGAACGGGTGCTGGCGGACGATCCGCTGCTACTTTCGAAAGGGACAATGGGATCAAGTGATCTCGGTGCCAGTGCGACAAAGCTATTGATCTGGCGATGAGGCTCAAGCAAAACTTAGCGCCCATACCGCAATTCTTCCGCGGCATGCCTGCCTGACTTCCCGGTTCCTCCCGCTATCATGATTATGTGGTTGCTTTCGGCGCCACTTCTTCCCTTTCAAGTGGCCGCGGCCGATGGTACGTGGATATTCCTTTGGCAGTCGGTCTGATTTTCTTGATTTGGCCGAACTCTCCATTGAAGACAAAGGGTTGTCTTTGTACCCTTGCAAATCTTTGATCTCATACTTTGTGCGATCCGGACTTTCTCACCTTGAGTGGTTCAGCCCATGGCTTACATCTTTCATGATTTCTATGCGGGTGATACCACGGGAACACTTTGGAAATGGGCCACGCCCGGCTTTTCGGTGACCCCTTTGTGCAATGGGTGCCGGATAACAATCCATATCTTGCGGATCTGCTCGGACCCAAACTCTTCATCGGGAGGTACATGCACAGGCTTGCAAATCATTTATCTCTCTGTGGCGTTTTAAGCTACAACAAATCGGGAAGTATCTAGGACATCCGAGGATCTTCCTATGCACAAATTCATACAAAACTTTGATTTACAATGGATTACAAGCTACGTTGGATAGCAAGACGGTCCCCACGGGATGGGATAGCCCTCTGTCAACTCTCGACTCGCTTCTCTTTGGGATCGTTGGTGTCGGGCTCTTGATCCAGATCTTGTCGATCAATTCGGGGGAGACGGCTCAGCAACCCACGCCCACGGGCATGGTTCCTTCTCCCTATAAGCAGGAAACGTACCTCCCACCCCGGTGTTCCCGACTTTCTGATTGGCGCCTTCCTTTTTGGACCAAGGTCATGGATGGTCATGCAGCCGGACACCACCTCCGGATCTCGGCGGATCTCGTTGGGATCCCGTTTTGTTCGCCGGCTCACATTGGGAAGAAGGTGCCACTCACGGACAACACCACCAGTGGATCTACATTGCTAATGGCGTGGTTGTAGCGTCGGCGGATCGCTTCATGGTCTCGACACCTTCTTGCGAATGCCTCCCACCTCACACGGATCCATACGTCCATCTTCAAGCGAGGATTTTATTTGCTCTCAAATGCATTTTGCTAAAGCTCCTTAAAAAATGCGTCCCATTTTTCCGCTGCGGTCAGAATGCCGTAGCCGGTGCCTTTGGCCTTGACTGTCTCCTCATGGAATGTCCCGGTACATTTCTTGACGCCCACGGCGCTTTTGAAGACATGGTGCGGCTAAACCAGCTTTTCTTATTGATCTTTGATCACGCCTTTGGCCAAAAACCTCCTCAAGCTCTTCAATCACGCCAAGATCTCATAAGCGGTACCATAATGGTGCTCGTCCTCACTCCCGTGGAGGATCACTTTCGAGCCGATGGCACAAAGCCCACCGAAGCGCTTCCTCCTTTTCTTCACTCATTCGGTGTCGATTTTGGTGGGGGAGTGTTAGTCTGTGCCTCCTGGTCTGGGACTATTCATGCATCCTCGACAGACCCGGGTCAAGCTCAAGGATCCCCAGTCGCCCACGGGTCAGACATCAAGGCTCAGAAGACCAAGCGGCAGACCACGCAGTCAAAGCCTGTGGCTGTCAACAAGAGGCGCTTTCGGACAAGGGCGGCCCCGTCACTTGCGTCAGCGTCCGGCGTGATTCTAGGCACTTCAAGAGGCACCCTTAAACATTCCTGCAAATCGGGGCCTCCTTCCGTGTCGGCGCCGAGATCAGTCGGAGTGTCTATATTGGGCCCAAGGCCATTGTACTATATATATGAGTAGAGAGTTAGCTCATAAGTTTTAGATGAGTTTTGAGTCTTGTCTCCTTTCGGTTTTTCTCTATGTAGAGCTCATGTATTTTTCATCATTGATATCAAGGAAGCTTATCATCTTTCTCTCATTTGTTACATTTTTTTCTTCTTTTTCTTCTCTTTTTCAACCAAATCCGCGTGACATAGTCCCCGGGACTCTCCTGTTAGATCCACGGGTCCTCCGGAGGGGGCCGTCTTCAGGGAGTTCGAACCCAGACCCCAAACACTAAATAAAGTCCAACCTGATTATGATTGCTCCTTTCAAATAAGCAACTTGTTTTCTCGGATAGTATTGGCTAAATTGTTTCACCAGACTACGTCCATGCCATTTCAATCCAAAGGTCTATATTAGCAATGATCGGAAGAAACCATGAAGCGACATCATATTTTATGCGGTCCGTATGTAAAGACACGGAGTTTGTATCAGAATAATCATAATAGAGTCACCATCTCAAGCCGTTATAGTATGGTAGTACTTGATCATGAATTACCCTTTAGCTATTTATGCGGAGTAAAAATATTACATCAAAGCTCCAACCGAGGCAAATCGATGGTAATAAGCTTGCTCCTAAGAGCAAATCGGCCGATTGGACCTTCAATAAAATGTATATCTTACATCTTTTGCTGAAGTCGGATCATGAAGCGAGCTTAGCCCACCAAGCTCATAAGAGGGTTGTTCCCAAAAATCCGCAATATGGCGTATCCGAAATGCCTTTAAGGCTTTGTACAAGCCAAATCGGCCATAGTAGCTCGACTGCCATGCAATTGAGTAGAAGATGTATCGCGAGATAAAGGCATGCCAAATCAGGTTCTATGCCTAACCATGAAACTATTATCATGCCGAAATGACTAAGCCCTGACTTCATAGTATTTTTTGCGGGCCGAGAAAGGCCTCGTAGCACACCTAAATCGCATCGATAAAGTCCGACTAGATTCGGTTGTTACATGGATCAGATAGGTTTTTGCGCTCAACTCAAGCATCAACATCGCGTTTTTTTTATGCGAGATCCATCTGTGAGACCGGAGCAGCATGTATTTTACGTGGTCGCTACCATTCAAGCGACCACTTTAGCTCGTGCAAAATTCGAAGATGCCCTAAGCCAAAATATCATTTGCCCTAAGGTTACCTTGCAAATCAAGCCAAATATGTAAATGTGTGGCACCAAAGTGTGATGGGCAAAGCCCGGATGCAAATGGATTTGATAATATCATTTTAACAAAAATGTAAACCGGGGGTAAAATATAGCATAGGCTGCAAGTTTTCCCACACAAATGTCACCTTATATAGGATTTTCTAATGCAATCTAATTGCATCTCAAGTATACTAGGTTGCCACAATTGCCAATATTGTTTTTCCACAATTAAATTGTCGCCATTTCAAATCCTTGCCGGATTGTGCATAGGATCCACGAACAACTTTGTATAAGGTTTAATCGGCCCCAACAATTGTTTGCAAAATATCCCCACAAAAAGCTATAGTTGCACTCGTGTTTAAAATCAAAAACCCATGTGCATATATTTTGGGTACAACAATTAGTCAAATGATGTTTGCTTTAGAAATACTTGCTAAAACAATTTTCAAGACCCTAAGGTACAAGGTTTGGTATTTCTTGCAATACTTCCCATTGTTAACTATTTTTCGAAGGTCTTTTTTGGACCAACATCTTTAAAAAGCAATATGTGGCTTCCAAGTAGCATACGCATATTGCTTATATCTACCACAAATATATATTTTTTTTTTTGTGGCCTTTACACAATGTGGCCACATTTACCTAAATCCACATAGGACCATAGGTAAAATCCGTCACAAGGCCTTAAAAGCCAAATACACGACTTTAGTAGTCATGGTGCCATTGTATTATTGGCAACCAATTATGCCCTTAATTATAGGGGCACTTCAAGATATTAACTCTATTGCATCCGTTACAAAGAAAAGAGTCTGAGTGGTGCCATAGCAAGTTAGGCCACCAATGCAATAAAAGGAGACTACGCTCTAGCTCTTAGTATTTTGAGCCGGTGTTGTGAGAGTACTTTCGACATCTCCCTAAATGGTATATGAGGCTTCACAAGTGCAGAACTAGCTTCTTTGTGTTGCAACCGTCTCCAACCTGTTATATATATTTTTATATATATATATATATATATATATATATATATATATATATATATATATACACTTCTCCTTAGCCTTTTCCAAAGACTTAGGCTTTTCCAAACAAGGTGCTTTGGAAATTATCAGCACCCAGCCATTAGGCTGGGAAAGTTTTGGAGATCCTGCTTGTAATTCACTTTCTATTTTATTTATGCATTTGGCATGGCCAATCATATGGATTACTTAATATTAATTTTATTACTGCTTTCTATCCTCCCTGATCTAAATTCTCATCCATGATATTCCAGTTTATCTTTATTCCACTATAAGTTCTTAAACATCAATCTCATACTCGTTTATGTCCTATGAACCTTACTATTTCTGAGCTAATTTCTGACTTCCAGTATACTCTATGTTTGTTTTGTATCTTCCTATCTTTTAAGAAATCAGTAATTGCTTTGTACATTCATATTTATTAATGCCGGGTACAATGTATATGCTAATTCCTCATTTACTGTTTCCTTTTTTGCTATCATTGAACTAAATTATTTTAGCATGTTATCTTAGCTAAACTATTGCCATTAATAGTCGATACATAGAATGTATTTACCATTCCATTTAGCTTTGTATATTTAGTACTTATACCTAGTACAAATATCATTCTTCTTGCCCAAATTTCATCCATTAATGTAAAATATTAAGCAAAAAACTTTACTTTCACGTTTAATGCATTCCCGGATGTCTTAGAGATCTCATCCACATCAAGACATGTGGAGGACATACAGGTCATGTAATTCTATGAACATAACATGTAACTAAAGAAATACCTCAGTTTTTGTAAAGTTTTACTTTCTGTAGTCTATTAAGCTTGACAAAAGGATTGTTCAGTTCACTTTTTCCAGAGAATACGCATTACTTAGTTGCACTTGCGTCCATAGCATCCATAACATCAAAAAACATGATGAAACTGGAGATGCAGAACCGGTTACCTGCAGCCAACCATTCCAACATTAGCACATGACATGGTAAAGAGGAAAGGGCTGTCAGGTAAGCTAGAGTTCAGCATGGCTTATCGCCCTTCACCAGAGTTTTTCCTATTAAACATTCTTCTGAAATATAATTCAGTAACTGTCATCAAACATTCAAAATCCTTATAATACAGATGCCTTACCAGACGAGCATGTCATGCATGCTTTTTGTCAGTACCAGTTTTTTGTTATACTTACCAACCATAGTTTAGTATTTTTCAGTTTTACATCCATTACGAATTATCTCAGACCTGTATTGCATTTCTGTCTTGACTGATCTGTCCGCCATGCTTGCCAGCCATGTTTTAGCTAAGTATCCATGTGTTTGATTTAAATCCATTCATAACTTATCCAAGATCTACCTTATATTTACTCTTTAACAGATTAATATATCCTGCTTGCTATTTAATCTCCAGAAATTTACTGTAATATTTACAAAACCTGATTTAGCTGAGGCTCCAAATCTATTTCGTCTCCACTGGAGTTCGCCATTTGCTGTATTTCGTTTTGCTCCTCATGCACCTTAGCACCAGACTGAATTTGCTCCACTTCGCAGACCTCCATTTGTGACATATATCTGCTAATCTCGCCCTCTTTCTTTGCTGTAACATTTCCTAGCAGCCTATACTTCTCCACAATGTCCATTAAAAACTGCTTGCTGGGCTGTGCAACGTTTTCCCCTCCTTTTTTGCATAAAGCATTGAGATCAATGCCAGCTCCCCGGATGAGACTGAGCATTTCCGCTCTTGTTAACTTGTTCTTGCCCATAAGGGATGCAAGCACCATGGCGCTCGTGCCCAATCGCCCGCTGTTGAATGCTCCTGTTCTTGCCCAAATGCTGCTGTCTTACCCTAGCCGTGCAGATATTAGGCGGCCTTTTACTTTTCATGATTTTCTTTCTGCTAACTTGGTCTGCTGTTGTTTCTACCAGCACTGGAGGTTTCGAGCCGGACCTGTATTTTCTTTGTGGTGTTGCCGCTATCTGCCAGTGTTGCTTGCTAAACTTGGCTGCCTTACCTCTCCATGCCATGATGCGATTGCATCAGAGTGTACTTGCCGCCATTACTTGCCATAATCAGATTTAGGAAATGCGCATCCGGGTTTGCAAACCCTAGTCTGTTCTTAGGTTTCTGCTACAGTGTTTCTCGACTTCCAGAATACCCCCTTTTTTTTAAAAAAAATTATTATTATTAACTACAGTTCTATCTAAGGCCACACCAGCCACCATGCTGAAAATGTGTTCCAACATATCCTTATAATTTTAGCCGTAATGAGATAAGCAATATAACTTTCCTATCCTCTAGGAGGTGTTAATCCTTATAGGGAATATTCCAAAGTATCCGTTGATTTTTATTTTCTTTTATTTACTCTACAATACATACCACTTGTTAGCAGTCCCAAATATCCTTACCCCATGGGTAATTTTATACTTGATGTGCCACCAATCACCTTTCCCGGTTGCTCCTTTATGTGTTGTCTGCACCATGTCTTTTCCACTCTCTAAGATGTCTTGCACAGGAATATGTTGTGTTAGTGCTCCAATCTCTTATTCCTAGCTTTCTATTTGTTAGTCTTTATTACCATACTCTTGGTATGTGATCCTATCCCATACTACATATGCATCCTTGCTACTTTCTAGAGACTGCTTGTACATGATCCAGGGCTTGTACATGATCCATCTACGTCAATTCCAATTAATTTGATATATATATATATATATATATATATATATATATATATATATATATATATATATATATATATATATATATATATATATATATATATATATATAAGTTAACCCTACCTCCAACCTAAGGCGTAGTAGACCCTTTAGATTTAGGGGGACAGGAAGACCCCATACAAGGGGTCTCCCTGGCAACTGTGCTACTTTTACTAGACGGATTATTGGTAATTTAAATCATTTACCTGTAGTTGTTGAGTTCTTTGATTAGTATATCGGCATCATACTTGAGCACTGGAAATTGTCCATGCCTGATCGTTCTATAGACCGTAGACCAGATATCACTATGCCGGAATCCCTTGTCTATAAATGTTTGTATCAAATTATAGATGTCTTGGGCTGCTCTAGCTGGGTTGTTGTGTACGTACATGTATGGCTGAATTTGGGAAATGATCACGTTTCTTGCCATTTGGTAGGGTCTACATCCATTGGCATGCCCAAATTTTGAAGCTCGAAAAGGGAGTGCATCCCTTTTATCATATCTGTATGTGTCAAACAAACCGTGTATAGGGTCTGTTACTTCAATGCATATATTCAAGAAATTGATTTTCTGCCCTTTGCATTTTCTTTCCTCATGACGGGTCCAGTACGTTGTTTCATCCTTGATAGTTAGATATTCTAGATTGTAGATTGTGTCCGTCTGATTCTGTGGATTCTCTAAAGATAAAAACTTCCTGATATGTGCACTGTTTATACTGGTCAAATCATCCATGTAACGGTATGTGTTGTTGAATGTTGCTGCCACCTCCGTCCTGTCGGCCTTTACCAATCTTTGTATGAAGGTGAATTCGAACCATGCCAAGTATAAGTTACACCAGGCAGGGCTTGACGAGAACCCCATTGGTATCCCTTTGACCTGCTTCCAGATTCTTTCTCCCATTTGTAGATAGCAATTCCTTATGAGCCAGTTATTCATGGAGATGAATTTTTCTTCTTGAATACATGTCCAGCTCCCTCCTGCAGGTGTTTTGTCCTTCCATTCAAGGACAACCTGCCCGTTATTCTTTATCTTATACCATATCTCATTGCTGTTCTTGTTACTTTTCTGATGTTTCCAAATCATGTTTGCCATTTTAGAGATCACTCTACATATTCCATCCTCCCCTTCTATAGGGATATTCTCATAGCATCTATCTATATCTGCTACGAACACGTCTGATATTTTTGCTGGTAGGTTACATGTAAGATCGTATACCGAATTAATCATCCAGCATGCTTTTACTTTATCCTGCCTAAAGAGATTAATTCCAGCCAGTTTTGCTTCACATACCTCTGGCCAAATGAATAAGAATGTATTCAAGCATGCCGTTATCAACTGGGCCAGCTGAGAAAACACAGATTCGTGCGCGCTTGTAATCCACCTATATGTTTTTTTGTGAGCCTTATATATTGCCAATAGGTATGGGAGATTATCATATGTAATGCGCCATTCTCCGAGGACTCCCTGAATGTTTTGTATTATTGCTACTTTTATCTCTGATGGATCAGTTTGAATTTCCATGAAGTCTGCACTAGCTAACCTGTTAAGTGCCTGCTCTCGTATATGCTTAGGACAGATAAAGGAAGGATTGTTGGTTGCTTTATCCACTCCGGAGACATACAGATTTTTGATCAACCAATTTATATTATTTATCACTGCAGTATCCATGATCTGAAACTTCATTTTTCTTGCCTTGTTTGACCTGATGTATTCCCTTGCCATTTTTAAAGTTGCTTTCAAAATCTGTTTCTTGCAATCTGTGACAGTTTTTCTGTCCACCAATCCGTACATTTTGTATCTGTGTACCTCAAAAAATTGTTCTATGGTTTTCTCCATTTCCAATTTAAATTGGACAATGCTGAATGGTTTATCTGGAATATGGTTGAGCCCAATGGCGAGCCATTTCCTTTAAAGCCCCCTGCCGCTATGTACAATTTCTAGAGATGTGGTTCGTATACATGTCCTCAGATTCGCTGAAATGAATCTTTTAAGTGTTGGGTTACCACATGGGCATGGTGCCTCATCCATATCTGCAAAGATCTTTCTTGGTTTGTATAGTATATTTCTAAGGCTGTCTGTGTAGGTCCATCCAAAAGAAGTGTGCTCTAGTATTTCTTTTCCAATCTCTCCGAAGTCTCATGATGATGATCTCTAAATGCTTTGTCAAATCTGATTTTATCTACTACCTTGGAGAAGAATTTAAAATGTATAAACTTGGTCTTCACTTTATTTTTTACTGTTTTAATTGCCCATCTCCCTTCTGCCCTCCTTATCAATAGCCTGTTAGTGGTCTGTTATAGCATCCTAAAACAGATTAGTACCATGGCCAAATTAAAGAGTAGTATTTAGGTTTATGGATGTATGGACTGTATGTCCATTTGCCTGTATTACTGGCTGTAAACCAGGATGTACTTAAGCCCAAAGGCCCGGTTATGACCAAAGGTCTTACTTTTGTTAGTCTGAATCATCTTTATGCATTTACCCCGTACATACTATATAATAGTCAGTCTGCTTACATCTCTACTTCATATTAACTTAGTACTTAACATTCAACATGTTAATTTAAAATACGTATAAGATGTTTGTACTTACTTTTTTTTAAAACGAAATTCTGTTTTGTTTCACTCCCTCCGTCCAGTTGCGTCCTCCTTTGTTCTTGTTGACTGAATATCCGGTATCCACTTGCTCATTTATGATTTCCACTGAAACTGAAGTTTGCTCATTAGCATTTGTGGAGGTGGAGGTATTGCCCTTACTGTCCTTCTTTTTGTATTTAGGTGGTAGAATCACCTGTATCTCATCCTCTTCAATTGTTTGAATTTTTCTTTTATACCCTTGGAAAGTATTTCCATCAGCATCCAGTGGGGCTGATTCCTCCAGGAATCTCTTGTTCTTTATTGTTCTCTCGAGAATGTCTACAAGCTTTGTATTCCCAAATTCTGCTTGAAAGTCTGTAAACTTATCCTCTGCCATTCTGCTGGTCATGTTGAGTAAGATCTCTCGTACTTTGAGGTATCCCATAAAGGCAATAGCCCCCTTTCTCATGGTTTTTGAGTTCATCAAGTTATAAAAGGAATAGAATCTGCCAAGACTTGTTTCATTTGGCCATAATCTGTCCATGTTGTTCATCATGAACCACACCGCATGGTCGTACCATGTAATGTGGTCATTGCATGCATTGCTACTGTTCCTTGTGAATTTGTCACATTTACACTTTAGAAAAGGGCAGAATGTGCGCCACATTTTTACTATATAAAAGTGATCCCTTTCCTCACTCTTCTTGGCCATGTGGCCTTTCTGTCCTAGAAATATGCCATTGTTCTTATTACATTTCTTGCCAAAAAATTGTGTATTCTTACATGGTAACTTCACTTCCTCTTTTCCAATTCTTCTGTTGAAACTGACCGCATCCTTGTGTGCCTGTTCTATTTCCATATCTGTGATGTTGCAGAGTTTTTTCCATGTATCTATACTGATTGGAGCCAGAATGCCCAAGTTCTTTGTTTCCCAGAGAGCGGATTTATATTTGATCAGAGATGCAATTCAACCAATCTAGCCGACATGATCGGGCATCCTCCGCAGCTTGGTTAGTGTGAGGCTTTCACATTGTATTCTTCCAAAGATACCGCCGGGTTTCCATTAACTTTTCATCCCTGGTCTGCTTTGTCTTGGTTTTCAGAATAGCCATTTTCTGCCGCTCAGGTAACTTATTCACATCGAATAAACAGTTTGTCAAACAAACAGGTTCGGGTTCTTTTGGTGCTTCCCTAGCAACTTCCTTGTGCTTGACTCTAGGATTTGTCACTTTGATCTCATTTGTAAGTTCCAATCCAAGAGAACATTTCGTAAATTTTAACACGCCTAGTATTTCCTTCATTTGCCACCAAAGATGCGCCAATGGCAGCTCAAGATAAACTTCATCAATGAGTTTCATGCATGTGACTAGATCATCTCCTGTACTATTGATTTTATTCACCAGATCAAACATATTATTAATGCCAAGAAACGTAATCACAGATATTTCGTCTTCCTCCAGGAATGCTTCCTTTTTAATGAAGTATTTATGAACCTCATTGTTAAGTATGCATCCAAGGACCACCTGGACCGCTTTATTGGGGGGCATTATGCTTGTGTATCCATATCCCATCTCTGCCACATCTGATACCCATTTGCTATACCATTCTGATTTCTGTAATGCTGGTTGCCCTTGTTGATTCAATGAGTCTGGTACTGTACTGCCTTCGTACTGAATATTTCCTTCCTGCTAAATATACGTTTAGTTAATAGTATACCTTCATCTATATATCATAGACTTATATTTGATCAAAAGTTGTGTAGACTTTCAGTTTATGTTGTCCACTAAATATCGGACCAGACCTTTTTACCGCTAATTCATCGTAAAATATTGCGTGATCTCCAAAACCTCATGTCGGTTATACCAACATACTGAAATCACTGCATATATACTTCTCCTTAGCCTTTTCCAAAGACTTAGGCTTTTCCAAACAAGGTGCTTTGGAAATTATCAGCTCCCAGCCATTAGGCTGGGAAAGTTTTGGAGATCCTGCTTGTAATTCACTTTCTATTTTATTTATGCATTTGGCATGGCCAATCATATGGATTACTTAATATTGATTTTATTACTGCTTTCTATCCTCCCTGATCTAAATTCTCATCCATGATATTCCAGTTTTTATCTTTATTCCACTATAAGTTCTTAAACATCAATCTCATACTCGCTTATGTCCTATGAACCTTACTATTTCTCGAGCTAATTTGACTTCCAAAAAAGATACTCTATGTTTGTTTTGTATCTTCCTATCTTTTAAGAAATCAGTAATTGCTTTGTACATTCATATTTATTAATGCCGGGTACAATGTATATGCTAATTCCTCATTTACTGTTTCCTTTTTTGCTATCATTGAACTAAATTATTTTTAGCATGTTATCTTAGCTAAACTATTGCCATTAATAGTCAGATACATAGAATGTATTTACCATTCCATTTAGCTTTGTATATTTAGTACTTATACCTAGTACAAATATCATTCTTACTGCCCAAATTTCATCCATTAATGTAAAATATTAAGCAAAAAACTTACAGTTTACGTTTAATCTGCTCCCAGATGTCTTAGAGATCTCATCCACATCAAGACATGTGGAGGACATACAGGTCATGTAATTCTATGAACATAACATGTAACTAAAGAAATACCTCAGTTTTTGTAAAGTTTTACTTTCTGTAGTCTATTAAGCTTGACAAAAGGATTGTTCAGTTCACTTTTTCCAGAGAATACGCATTACTTAGTTGCACTTGCGTCCATAGCATCCATAACATCAAAAAACATGATGAAACTGGAGATGCAGAACCGGTTACCTGCAGCCAACCATTCCAACATTAGCACATGACATGGTAAAGAGGAAAGGGCTGTCAGGTAAGCTAGAGTTCAGCATGGCTTATCGCCCTTCACCAGAGTTTTTCCTATTAAACATTCTTCTGAAATATAATTCAAGAATCACATCAAACATTCAAAATCCTTATAATACAGATGCCTTACCAGACGAGCATGTCATGCATGCTTTTTGTCAGTACCAGTTTTTTGTAATACTTACCAACCATAGTTTAGTATTTTTCGCTTTTTACATCCATTACTTAATTATCTCGCACCAGATTGTATTTTTGCCTTGATCGACTGGTCGGGCCATGCTTGCCTTACCCATGTTTTAGCTAAGTATCCATGTGTTTGATTTAAATCCATTCATAACTTATCCAAGATCTACCTTATATTTACTCTTTTATCGATTAATATATCCCGCTTGCTATTTAATCTCCAGAAATTTATCGTAATATTTACAAAACCGGATGATTTAGAGGCTCCAAAGTCTATTTCGCCTCCATCGAGTTCGCCATTTGTCAGATTTCTGTTTTGCTCCTCATGCACCTTAGCACTGTGATCAATTTGCTCCACTTCGCAGACCTCCATTTGTGACATATATCCGCTAATCTCGCCCTCTTTCTTTGTTTGTAACATTTCCTAGCAAACCTATACTTCCACAATGTCCATTAAAACCGCTGGCGGGTCAGGCAACATTTTCCCCTCCTTTTTGCATAAAGCATTGAGATCAATGCCGCCCCCGGATGAGACCGAGCATTTCGCTTTTGTTAACTTGTTCTTGCCTATAAGGGATGTAAGCACCATGGCGCTTCGTGCCCAATCGCCCGTTGTTGAATGCTCCCGATTTTTGCCCAAATCTTTCTTTGTCTTACCCTAGCCCGATGCAGATATTAGGGCGCCTTTACTTTTCATGATTTTCTTTTTGCTAACTTGGTCTGCTGTTGTTTCTACCAGCACTGGAGGTTTCGAGCCGGACCTGTATTTTCTTTGTGGTGTTGCCGCTATCTGCCAGTGTTGCTTGCTAAACTTGGCTGCCTTACCTCTCCATGCCATGATGCGACATTGCATCAGAGTGTACTTGCCGCCATTACTTGCCACCGGGATTTAGGAATGCGATCCGGGTTTGTAAACCCTAGTCCGTTTTAGGTTTCGCATGTTGTTTCTAACTTCTTAATACCCCTTTTTTTAAAAAATTATTATTATTAACTACAGATTCTATCTAAGGCCACACCACCCACCACCATTTGAAAATGTGTTCCAACATATCCTTATAATTTTAGCCGTGAATGAGATAAGCAATATAACTTTCCTATCCTCTAGGAGGTGTTAATCCTTATAGGGAATATTCCAAAGTATCCGCTTGATTTTTATTTTCTTTTATTTACTCTACAATACATACCACTTGTTAGCAGTCCCAAATATCCTTACCCCATGGGTAATTTTATACTTGATGTGCCACCAATCACCTTTCCCGGTTGCTCCTTTATGTGTTGTCTGCACCATGTCTTTTCCACTCTCTAAGATGTCTTGCACAGGAATATGTTGTGTTAGTGCTCCAATCTCTTATTCCTAGCTTTCTATTTGTTAGTCTTTATTACCATACTCTTGGTATGTGATCCTATCCCATACTACATATGCATCCTTGCTACTTTCTAGAGACCTGCTCTGTAGGCTTGTACATGATCCATCTGTGGGGTCAATTCCAAGTTAATTTGATATATATATATATATATATATATATATATATATATATATATATATATATATATATATATATATATATATATATATATATATATATATATATATACAAGTTTTTTGTACTATGAGGGGTTGTACTATAAGAGGTTGTACTTTAGGACTTTGCAAAGTCAACGGTGTTGCAAAAGACTTTATTAACCAATTCGCTTTTTTGAATGAGAAATTATACCATGTGAAACCCAAATAACATAAACTCCAAAGACTAAAACCTGAAAAGAACCAATAAAAATCTTAAACCCTTAAACCTAAACAAATGCTAGTAGTCAATAGTTACTCGACACTAAATCTTAAGCCCCTTTAACTTAAAACCCATGTATCAAGGGACATTATAGACCTTTGGGAACCATAGGTATGTACCTTTAAGGATACTTAGTTCCAACCAATCAACATATATTGAACATGTAGATGGTCAAATTCTTGGTCAACAACCATAGCCAAGTTGGATCAACCTCTCAAGTCAATCTCGCTTAAGAACAATTCTCTCTACGCAAGGATGTTTGTTGAATGCCCTTACAAAAAGTAGGCTACTAAAATAGCATACTGAGAAAGTGTATGTACAAAATGGAATAAAATAGAATGCATGATAGTTTGAAGTGTTAGAGCCAAAGATTATTGTCGAGGAAACTTTAACTTGCATCCTTCCTTTTTACATCAAGCATCCCAAGATTACACTATGGCAATAAAAATGGGCGCAGAAGTTAAAGCCCGTGATTGCTACCAAAGATACGACGTATGCATGTGAAGGTCTATCATGCCAACTATTAGTGTTCTAAAGGATGAAATAGCTTGTCTATCCTTTTAATCAAGACTTTGTTAGGAATGTTTTATAATGTGAGGGGAGAACCTATGAATTGGTAATAATTATAATGGTAGTTAAATGGCAGCCTCTTAATTCGATGTGAAATCTAGCTCTAAATAGAATGGATTGTGTAGAGTTTAGGATATTATTGCATTAAGACAAAGGTAGTTTATCTATTTATTAGACTTTTGGCTTTGTCGACGTGTGTGTAAATGTAATGGGTAGTTAATTTTAATGTACTTAAAGTTTTAGATTAAATAGATATGTGAAGATCTTGCAAATGTTTACACGTTTATAAATATGGTCAAAGATCCAAGTAACCCGGTGGGCATAATATTAGACTATACTTGGGCTAATGGCCTTGCAAGATTTAATAGCCAAATCTTTTTTACCATGCTTAAGAGGGTCTAAAGTTGAGTGTCAAAATTAAGTTAGCGAGAAGTCATCCTTTAGAGCTAGTAAATTGGTTCAAAGCATTGTGTTGCATAGTTAAAACCTCATTGAATGAATTGTTGCTCACACGCTGGTTAACGAATGAATGCAACTTGTCGAAAGTTGTCGCGAGGTCAAATAGGGCAACTATTTTGCCCGCTCCATGGTTTCAAGCACAAAATCATTAATACAATTGAAGGCCAAGCCAAATGTAACTGCTAATTAATGAAAAAAGAAATGTGATTCACAAGCCAAAAAACATGCCTGGATAAAGGATATTACTAGTAACATCGCATCATACCTTAGATTTGTGTGGCTTTTCAGTACTGCATGTCCCAACTCCCAAATGACTAGATTGCCATCATCTCCAACTGATCCGAAAAGATTTTCATGCCTTAAATGCCAAGGCGCTACTGGCACGATATATCTCCAGATGACTAGATTGCCATCATCTCCAACTGATCCGAAAAGATTCTCATGCCTTAAATGCCAAGGCACGTCTTCAACAACTCCCTCATGGAACTGGCACAATATATCTCCTGATTAAGAGATACAACATGACTAGAAAAAACATCGTATTAAATGTACAATGATCAATAAATCATCTCACTAAATTGATATGCCTTTCATAAAATATACAACGCACAAAATGAAAACATAAAATAAGAACCAGTAGAAACATGCACAACCACTTTCATGTCAATCTCCAGTACATTTATGAAATGGGCATGTAAACGCCTTGTCTCCAGTGGAAAAACCATTTGAAAGACATACAAAAATTGGCATTTAAAAGACAAATAGCAAACATCATAATGTGCACTACAAATCCATAATCTACTCCAGTTAAGAAAAAGTTCATCTAGGCTTGAAATTTCCTTTGGCAACCTCTTTGTAGATACATCAACTCCAAATACAACCTTTGATCAAAGCATCATAGCACTTGCAAGCATAAGTTTGAAGAACACATTCAAAGTAGCTATTTACAAGCACCATAAGCATTTAAAATGTACCTCCCTTTATTAATGAGATATATGTGCTAAGGAAATACAATTGATTATCTACGAGGATACAAAAAAAAACCCACTTTAGAATCTAGTCAAGCGCATCAAATAAGCATGAGTGCCAAACTTTCTTTGCCTCCATTTCTAGTGGGAACAGCGGTCGGATAAACAATAAGCGATTGGGCCCATTTCTAATGATCTACATTGCACATTATATATAGAATGTGCATACTCATCTAGAACATTATCAATAGCGAATCTAATTTTTCTTTCACCTATAGATTGTGGCAGATCTCCGATTGCAGGCAAATCCTACAATAGTCCAAATAAAATGCGGGATGTCTTGAGATGTTGCTTGATGTCTTGCTATAATGGAACAATAGCTCAAAAGAAAATCCCCGCCACAGTCATCCACAACATGTTATTGGAGTATAAAGCGGGGTTTTTTGAAATGAAAAATGAGGGAACTAGTTATGCCATTAGAACAAAAACACCTTTGGATGTTGCGCCTCACCCTAGTTTATCCAACATGGAAGGACTAGGGTTGAAGACAAAGCACTAGGTTGCATTTAAAATGGACCTAGCAAAACAAATGTAAACAGCCCCTTGATAATGTTCATACCTTTAATATAATGCCCGACTGCATTATATGGCAAAATATAGGAAGTTTAGGACATAATCCATTGACAAAACTATGTTTGAGACTTTTATGTAAATATGTAGGGCCAACTTACTCCCTTCCCATCGCGGGCATCGTTAGAAGAAATCTGGACGTGGGTGTCGATTGCAATCTTCATAGCTTTAGTGATAGCTCGCATGCTTATGAAAGCATAAAGCAAGTCCGAAATGGCCAATTTAACAACTTTCAAGTTACACACATGTTAGATCAAAAGCAAGCTTTCTTACCAAGTGCACCTTGATGTAAATCGAATTTGCCTTCCTAACGCATAAAAATCTAGTTCTGAGACAAACAAAGAACATGGAGTCATTTAAAATCCGAGCAAGATCATAAACTAAAGAAACTAAAGGCTGGATTTGATGAATACCATAGAACGTAATAACTAAGCAAATGATAATGCTCAATTACAAATAAAATCTCAAAACTATGAAGAAATGGCAAGATGCCGTTGTTTTGCAACATAGGCACGATGAAATATACACGAGCTAGTTATAACTTGACTCTTGAAGGCCCAACAAGCCATATTCGTGGACATATTTGTTTGCCATGTTCCTTGAGAAGAGCATGTGCTTGGTGTAATGCGGGTTATTTTAAGATGATGTTATGATATCTAGAAAGCAAAGCATTCAACTGGCCGTGAACAAAATTTGTTGCAGTTTGTAAAAAACCAAGCTCAAGAGTGCATACCTGGTTGTTTGACTCATTCATGCTAAGCATTTGAAAATGTATGCCAAGCAACATTTGTGGACTGACCAATGATCTTCCAATACATGTTCTTGCACAGACAATAGAGCTTTTCATTTAGGAGTTATGGGCCATAACTCAATCTGTAAAAGCGTGGCAAGCAAAGACATTAGACCATTTGGCACTGTTTTAGCCCATTTATGTTAAGAATTTGGAAAATGGATGCCTAGCATCAATTGTGGATCTTCCAGTGACCTTTCCACCGGATGTTTCCTGTGCAGAAAATAGAGCTTTCATTTTGGAGTTATGGCCATATTTCTACCCGACTGTAAAACTGTGGCAGCAAAGACATTGCCTGATTTGGCACTGTTTTGGCCCATTTCTGCTAGGAATTTGGAAAATGGAAGCCTAGCGTCAATTGTGGGCCTTCCAGTGACCTTTCCAACGGATGTTCTTGTGCATAAAACAGAGCTTCAATTTGGGAGTTATGGCCACGTTTCTAGAAAATCTGACTGACATCCATACCGTTCAAAGAAATCTACAGCAGCAGCAGCTTTTTACAAATCAAAAACTAAGATTTATCATGACATTTCCTCATTGGCACTTTAGTTAAGGTTGCAATTATGGATCTAACTGAGTGATTGCAGTAGTTCTATAGTTGTCACAGGACAAATAGAGACCACAATAGCCAGCTTATTTCTTCCCAAAAGGAATGAGTTTTAACATTTGTTTTAGTGAATCACAGAGCAATTGCTGATGAACATTGGAAAAGGCAGTAACTAAATACTTAAGGCACTTACTTTGCACTGGATTTGGCATCATCAAGTTTTGGAAAGTATCCGCTTTTTCCTTCATTTGTGTACTTAGACGTTTCAATGTGGCATAGATCTCTTCACTTCTTGGATGGCTTCTATCTTTCACAAAGAACTCATGCACGTTGTTATCAATCTCGATCCATGCCATTGCAGGTTTTTTCCATGCACCTGCACACTGCCTAAGCTCTGACCACATACATGCCTCAGAAGAATAGATGTCTGACATAAGCATATAGGCAGAGCCATCACATGGAGATAGCTGAACAATTCTTACATAGCAGTGTCTTCCCATCTATTAGACCACTGTCGATTTGCCATTATGTATTGCCTGCTCTGGGTGCAGCCATCCTTAAGCTTCTTTCATAAATTTCTCACGTGTGAATGCCCCATCAAGAACCATAAAGGACACATTTCCTGCATCCCATAACAAGTGTTTGAGCTTTTCTTGTAGACCAGCTTCACGCTGGGACTTATGTTCTGCATCTAATGATAAGCAAGAATCTCAAGCATGCATCGTGGTGTTATCTCTTCCAAAGTCTCATCTATTTGCTTCTGTAAGCCTGGGGCAGATTATCACCCCCTTCTTCCTGCAATAACGGGAAGACCAAATTAGACCAGATAAAATTCATCTATCATACAGTAGCTTTTCTAAAATGGCAACAGCATTTTCATATAACCATGTACATATCCTTGCAAGACCAATATGTTAGGAACCTCAAAGAATCATAGCTCTCTCTATGCTCTTCAAATCACAAAAACTGAAAAAGAGTTGCAGGCTATCACATGCCTTGCAGAGAGCAGAGCTGGAAGAACCAGCATCTATGTTGTTCTTTCTCATTCTGGCCAACAATCGGTAGCTCTGCCATAGCCAAAAGGTACATAGTGAAAATCAGCATGCCAAGAAGGTGGACATTTAACAAGATTTTGCGGGAACCAACTTTCCCGAAGCAAATCCGTCCCAGGCACCATAGCTCCGACAGAGAAAAACTGGATTTGCACTTCCAAAAATACAAACATGGCCCCTGTTTCGTAGACAGTTTGGGCAGAGAATATGGAGACGTTCACTGGGACAGGTCTTTCGATGAAGCTGCTGGCAACAGACATTAGACCAGACAGCCAAATCAGCACATAAGTCGGCCAAAGCAGAGACAAGCCTACAGCGCCATCAAATTCAAGATGATGCACCTCAATGTTTGAATCTCTTACCCAGATCATGAACCGGCCATATCTTTTCTGATTTGAGCATAGGCCATCCAAATTCGGAAGCACCCCATTTCGACAAATATCTGCCTAATTTTTGTACCAATCTGCAAAGACGTTTGAGGAATTTGCATCTTGGCAGACACTGGAACAAAATGGAACACCAGAACAGTGGCAGACACAATTGGCTGGGTCGCGTTACATTTGTTCACACCGTCAAACTAGGATTGATACCTTATATGAGAAAGAAAGCCAAAATGAACAGTGCAATTCTAATGAACAACGAAATACCAAAACAATGGCAAGCAACACTGTGCAAAAATCCCAACGCTAAATAAAAATGGAGTCATTTTAAAAGAGAAGTGACAACTGTTCATCATTCTAGATGCTAACCTGCTGGGAGGCATAACGCAATGGCAGATTCAGCGCCTTCTTTTTCAAGATTTGAAGCTGGGAGCAAAATCCTGAAAAAGGCCTCCGGAAACACAGAAAGCAATAAGCACAAAACCCCGAAATTGGCAATGGATACCATATCTAAATCGCTGCTGCCTGGGACATTTGTCATTTCATAGAAACAGCCATTCTTAAAAGGCAGGATAACTTGACCTGTGTCTGCCTCACTTAGAGCAACTCCGGCAGAGCCACTGTTAACTACGAACCTCATTTATTCTTTGAAAAACTTCAAGCCTGCAAAGCATTCAGAGAAGCCGCTATAGTCAGCTCAGAATGCATCGGAAGGAAAACACATGCAAACGTAAGTTCGAGCTCTGCATTAAAGCTCCAGACATGTCCAGATAAAAATGGGCGCAACCCACTGTCTTTTGATCTCTCTTCTTTATATGTAGAAAATACAAAAATGGCGGAAATTTCAATAAGTTTCAGGAAGGTTTTGGCAATGCCGGAATGCACTGGCACTGATAAGGAACAAAAAAATCCTTTCCAATACGAAGAATGCTTTACTCCTGCCATAGCAAAGATGATGCCACCGGGAAAGAATCATTTAAAAAAAAAAAAAAACCATCGGCTAAGGAATTCGGAAGAACTATAAGAACCCTAATCGTAGAAAAACAAAGGGAGGTAACGAGGATCTGTAAAGGATAAGCCTTCCCTTTACTTGCAAGAGGTCGCCATAGCTAGCTACGATGTTACAGAAGAAACGGACTGAAAAACTTGCCACCCAACAATGTAATTAATGATGCTTAATTGCTGCCAGTGCCACCTCACCCCATATTAAATGTAATACAGTTTCCTTACATTAAATATAAAAGCCCTAACTTCAAGGATGGACGGCCTACATAAAATGCCCCAATTGAATCCCTAGATCTAACGGCACATCAAAAGCCCCAAATAAAGGGGGCTTTGGGGTTGATTGAAGTCCTTTATGCTGGACCGGCCCATCCGTAGATGGACTGGCCGAGATCAATCTTTACTAGCAACTTCCTTGCACCTTCCTCAAGCTTAAAATCAAGGGCCACGATTTAATGCGTGCGATCGACGCCAGTGGATGGGTGCATGCCCCATGCATGGCCCATGCATGCCCCCATCAAATCCAAGGGCCATCGCCGTGACACCGTAAAATCGACTTCTTGCGGGATGAATCTCTACAAACTTTCAACCCCCATAGACCCATAATATAATTGTATATATATAATAGATAATAGATATATATATATATATATATCCTATATATATACAATTATAGCGGGTAATATAAATGTATATAGAGATTTTGAAATGCGCCGACCGGCCCGTGATCCGAGATCCGACGGCCTACCGTGGAGCCACCTCAATCCACCCAAAGTGTACCAAATGTATATAGAGATTTTGTGGTGCACCGACCGCCCGTATCCGAGATCCGACGGCTCCGGTGGAGCCACCTCAATCCACCCTAAGCACCCCCTTATTTGGGGCTTTTTGATCTCGGTCGTTGAATGTGCCGGATCAATGGCCCGATGTTGCCACCTATATATTATATGCAATTAATATTAAATGATGAGTGGGCAAACAATATTTAATGCCCCATTAAAGCCACATGATGAGGTGTCATTTGACATAATGAGGTGGCAACAATTTTAATGAGCCATTAATTACAATTAATTACGTGGCATGGAGCTTAAAAAAAAGAGTAGGCTATAGAAGAAGAAGAAGAGAAAAGAAATGAAGCTTGAAAAAAAATAGATTTTATTTCGAATGTGTTTTCCGGGCCAAGGCGGCCACGGTCCATGGTGGTGATGAGCAGTGGCAGAGCTTGAACCCAAGCATTAAATCTGCTCCAAACAAATTCGAGATTGGCATTTTCGGTGGTCACGCCCAGCTCCAAAGTTCAGGTTGCATCGAATGTCTCTGTATGCTCCGACGAATAATCTGCCGCCAAAAACTACCTGCCTCAGTTTTTTTTCGCGTTTCTTCTTTCTGCTTGGTTTCTTCCTGCGCTTGCTCCTAATTATATACCAAATCTTTGTTCAATCGCTCTGTTTTTATTGTCTCCTATCACCAGATTCGATAATATCCGGCGCTCTCATGATAGCCTCTAGATATAATCAATGTCTTTTTACTCATGCATAGGCTATACCATAGAAAAGGACCGAAATATTCTTCAGGGCAAGCGTGCTCTTGGCAACGCCTATGTCTTGTTTCTGGTAAGCGGCTTATTCTTCCTTCTCCAAATCGGAGTAGACAACGATCCTAGGTGCAGATACTTCTGAGCAATCTAAGGAGTTCGACAAGCGAATTTATCTTCGCCGCAATTTGTATGAGGAATCACAATAGATTTTTCCCGAAGTTTTGTTGATGTGAGAATCGATTCTCTTGCAGAAGCTTATAAGTTTTTTTTGTTGGCGTGGCAATATGTAGCAAAGTGATGGAAATGCTTCGGATGATGCGTGCATATAAGAGTTCTGGTGTGTGATCTAGGTGCACATCCATAAATTTTGGATTTGAAGACTTTTGTTGTTGTGGATTGAATATGCCACAAACGTGATTTATCTATTCCAAATTTATGAAACGTGATTTATCTATTCCGGTTTTATCGATATTTACCGCTCACCCTCGGGTGTAGAAGATATGTCCAACTCCTCCGGGTCAAGTTTAAACTCATTTTTAACTTATGGAGCTCCAAGTGGATCCTTCAGATAATTAGTTTTGTCCAAGATCATGCTAATTTCTTTGCAAGAGAGCATCACCCATCTTTTCTATCAAGATGTCCTTCCCCTCAAACTTTCTTTTAAGGGGAGAGAATTGTAGCGTGTTATCGGCAAATTCGGGTTAAACAATCCATTGCCTTGGTCAAGCCGTAATATTTTTTCAAGATATATGGATCTTTTAATGATGCTGAAGCATTTGAGCATTCTATGGATCTAGTTGAATGGATTCCTTCAAACTGACAGCGGGATTGCCAGGGGCAGAGATACAATTTTGGCTCTTCAATTTTGTATGATCTCTGCAATTTTCTAACCTATCTAGCTTTAGTATTACTCCGGCTTTGTGCTTTTTTGTTGCAGGATGTTGAAGAGAGCTGACAAGCTGGTCTAGGATGTCCTCTACAACACTTACAGCTTTGCATGCAGCACTTATGGAACCAAGATACATTGCATCTCTTGGATTTCGGGATTTGGGTACTAATGCTGGGCTGTGCCATATGGAGATTACTCTACTGCAGGATCCATCACAAAGAGACACTTATATGGCATTCTTCTCAAGCAATCATAATGATGCATTCTCATGTATTCTCATGCAGCCTTTCTTTGGAACATAGTCAACTTTTGAGATCCAAGTGAAGGTATCATGGAAACTCAGATCCTAAGATAGTTTGTTGCTATGTTAGAAACAGTCTTAATGTTTAAGTTCGGAAATTCCTCCATTTGACTAACAACCAGCTTTAGGTGAAGCGTCTATAAGAACGTGTCATATTTAAGGTTTGATATTGGGACTTATTCCTCTTCATGGTTCTCATTGGTCTAGACGATCTATTCATTTTCTAAGTCTTAAGGCATGTGGGGCCTTCAATATTCTAAAGTTTACTCTGTTTTGTGGTTGGAAGCCAGATTTCCTCTACTTTTAGCTGTGTTTTTGAAATGGATATGCAATAGATGCTCTGTTTCTATTGCACATGTGTTGATTCTAATGCATGATCATGTGATGAAACAGGTTCTTTTAAATGTTCCATGGTTCTGCAGTGCTGTATTCAGAATGACAAGTGACGGAATACATATTTAAGTGTTTATCAATCCAATTGAACAAATGTGACATAATATGGCCAATGGGATGAGTCAATGTTGTAGTGCTACGTGCACTTTGTCTAAAACAAAGTTCAGGAAATTTATCTATAAACTTTGCTGAAGGACACTCAAAGCCACAAATGAACTTCAGAACTTGTTGCATTCTTTATCCAATGCAATGTTGACCATCCATGCTTCCAAAGACAATCTGATTTACTTACCAATTATTATTATTCTCCTTACATAGTATCAATCTCTGGTCTAATTTCTTCACATTCATTCACATTTTTGTTCTAGGTTTGTGTGTAGCATTGTTTACTTATGTTGTGTCTATGCTCAGGACGTTGTGTCTAAGAACGTTGTGTCTATGTCCAGTAGGTGAGTTATTTGTATGGGAGAAGGATTTGGCGAAGGCATCCTTGGAGGTGGTGTTCATAAAATTGGTACAGTAGCTGGTGGCAAGATTGATGCTCTTCTTCCAAGGGCCCTATGAGTGATGTTGAAAATATAGAGGAAAGATCTTCACATGCAGATGAAAATTTACAGCAGGGATACTCGGGTTTTGTTGCATGCATGACATTACTGATGATGGATTTACGGATGAACTGGATGCAAAGTATCAGAGTAACATTGAGATAGAAGGATTTTTTTTCCCGTGATCCGCATCCGCATTTTTTTTTTTTTTTCTTTTTTTTTTAGTGGTGCGAAATGCATGCTAGAGCGGTATCCTGCATTGCATTCCGGCCATATGCGATCGATTTCCTTTTTTGTGTTAGCGAGCTAGGCACTCGAATGCGCTTAGGTCTTTTGGGCGTTGCCGACACCCTGCATCGATCCAAGCTCCCTGGTTTTACTTGCACATGTGATGCAACTACAAGACTTGAAATGATAGTTCAATTGTGTTTCTAGGTGCCCATTTTGCATACAGATCTTTCATTTGTTTCAAACTATATTGTTATATCGAGTGAAAAAGGCTTGGTGCTTTAACTAAGTTCAAAGCTCGGGTTGCATGGTACTCTACTTGTGAAATGCAAGCTCTTGATTATCACTCTCCCTTTGCAGGTAAAATGCGCTAGATATGGTGTTTGTTGTTGTGATAGATGTTTCTAACAATGTATTGAAGGGAGAATTTTTAAGTTTGATGTGTACCTTCTCTTTTGCAGCTTGATTTTATTCTGTATTTAAATTCATTGGGCAGGTTTTGGCAAACTAGAACTTGACCACTGATGTATTCCTATTTGTGCACGTTGAGATTTCGAATTGCAATGTATGCACAGTCGTGTTGTTGCTGTGGCTGTTCTTTCTCAGGTCATTAGGGAATGTGTTTTACAATCTGTTACCAATTTTAACTTACTAGAGGGTTATAAGGCTCTGTTAAAATATTGTGCCAGGCTTCTTGCAGATGGAAATATTTCTCCAGGATCTGGTAGTTTGTTCAAGAACCTTATTTCAAGTTCTCTGCTGGAAAAAGAGAATCTAAAATTTTGATCACTCATTTGCAAATTTTATCCTCAGAATGAGTCAAATCTCTATGCATTATGTGCATAATTTAGCCAAGTAAAGCTGGATGAAGAGACTGTTCATTTTATTACTTCAAGGATGACAAAAGATTGTTTTTCAATTTAACCCATCTAGGATAGTGAACAATTTTTTTACATGTTGTAGCCTTTTTGGACTCTATTTTAAGAATAGAATAGAGCAATCTATCTACAATAATAAACATTCTTTTTACATGATGTAGCCTTTGTGGAAATTCTTCTAGATATGGACATTAGTCAAAGCCAATTATGTGGCTTCAACAAAGCAGTGGATTAGGAAGACGTGCGCTGCAACATGCAGTGGCATTGGTTTGTGCTTGGTCCAGAATTTTGATTTGTGCTAACATGATATCCATTCTTGAGGAAAAAACACCTAATGTTGAACACTGCTAATTTTAAGTTTTGGACTAGTCAAGTCACGCAATAGATGGTTGAGCATGGATCCTTAGTTTGGTAAGACTATGAACAAAGCATATTGTTTCTAACCCTGTTAAATCAACCTTGTGTATGTTGTATAGAATAGTTCTAATTGTCTAGACAGTATATTGTGTGCATTGTTTGTGGTTAGCAACAATTGACAATTTTCAAATGCCCATGATCCACCATTCCTTGACCCTTTTGTGTGTAGCGTGAATACTTTTACTTGCAGGCCTAGAGTTAGAAACTAACGGGTTAGTCCCCAAGTGTTTGCCAAGCTTTTAAATATGTAAGTACTAACTACTAACAATTGTTGGCAAAGATCCCTTTTTGGGACCTATGACGACACGATGACACATTCTCGTGCACACACCGCACATAATGAGACTTGCACTCACCCACGCCATTCGCAGAAGACCTACACACACGATGAGACTTGCACTCATCTACTTACCACCGATGGTAGCCAGTGGGTTTTGGACCCTGTAAGGGTACACTGCAACCTTAAAGTCTAACCATATAACTATTGCTGACATCACGTGCCATATAATAGAGGCTTCCACTAGATGCCGCATTGGCATTGACAAATGTCCATAGTGAAACTGCATATGGAGATGTTTTATTGAGGATATGTGTGCAAAGCAGGGAGAAAATATTATCTTTGGCATGCTTTATGCTTTATTAGATGTATCAATAATGACAAGGGTATGCCAGTCTATTTTTATCCTTTTATGCATTAAGAGAAATTCAATAATTATAAAACGCGGCACGTGTAAGGAAATAGGCCTCCACAGAATATAATGTTTATATTCATTAGGTACACAAGGCTACGACTATGCTTTTACAACTAGCAACTTTGTGCGATACATGTGAAAGAGGCCGGACTTCTTCACTAAGATAGAACCCGCTATATAACCTGGCTTGAGTCAATTGTAAGTTTCAAAGGTAAAAATTTATTCTTCCATTCATTATATCTTTTATGATGATTATTATTGCGACTACCTTTCATGACCAAAGGTCCGTTAACTCGTTATCTAAGCTGCACCTAGGTTTAAGCACGCCTAGTGAATAGTTGAGCACGCGATAGCAAGACATTGTTGACGCTTCTTGGATGGTTGCTTTAAAAAATACACGGTGCATTGTTTGTTAGTGATGCTCTTAAGGACACGTTTCAGTTTCCACTATGATCATGCTTTTTGTCAATTTTGCAACTTTGCATGATTCCAAGCAATGAAGACATATTATCTTCCTGTTAGATCTCAAATGTTAACATTTGTGTACTAGCGAGATTAATAATTCACCACTTATGACTCTACAGAATTTATCGGGCTTGAAAACATCAACTTGGAGCTTAAAGAAGCTTTGCGTAATAAATCTTCTAGTCTATTGCACGCATATTATGAGTATCAAGTTGCTTACTTTAGGCTACAAAACACCATTCGATTCATCTTTACATTGGCAAGTGGAGTCGTAATTAGAGAAGCACAAAGAAGAAATGGGTTCTATTGTTGACCATTAAAGCCAAGAGGTCTAGTTCATTCTAGTTCATTATAAACTCATAGTTCAATTGCTCATAATACAAATTCGTTATGCTAAAATCATTTGTGGTACAACCACTTATAGTAGTTTTAACATCACGCCACTAGGCAAAGATCCAACCTCATTATGGCCACTAGTGCAACCTCGTATGGCCATTTTTTTATCATTTAAATTCCATGGTTCAATTCAATGGCTTCATTTTTTTCGCTTTTAAAGCGATTAGAATGGGTTAGCAATGATGTTTGCAAATGCTTTTACAAAAAATGAGATCGTTATGTATGGTTTTTTTTTTCCCAAACGATTAAAAGTTTTCATGCCCTATTCTCGACCGCCATGTATCGTGATTCCAGCTCCCATATCCAATCTCTTTGATGCACCTCCATGATAGTGAACATCGACCATGCAACATAGAGCAACAAATTTAGCTTTTGCACATTCTTAGAATTCAAGTTGAAACAATGCATGCACGCAGCCCAAAGATGTGCTTCATCAAGCCAAGAACGCCATTGAGGGCATCAATTTATGGTGGTTTTGTATTCAACTCTAAATCTTCATTCCGACCACCTAGAAAAGCAAATAACAAAATCAATCGTAGGTGCTCCAGAGGCTTGCGCCAACAAGAGGCTTATTTACATATCTCTTTCAAAAGCCAGCATATCCAATATTACTTTGGTTATCATCATGCGTTGGCGGTTTTCAATAAGCACACAAATTTACCCAAAGAAGATTGTAGCTGAAAGGAAAAGGATTGCCGATTTTATTCCTAGATGATCATAAGCCATTCTTCCAACTTAATTGTTGGCACTCAATAGATACTAATGTTACTAAGCTTGGATTTTGCTCCCAGATGTTTATAAACCATAGCAGACATACCCATTGATAGTACAAAAACTTGTATATATATATATATATATATATATATATATATATATATATATATATATATATATATATATATATATATATATATATATATATATATATATATACAAGTGGTTCTACTATGAGGGACTGCACAAATTCGACCGGAAGCCAATGCAGAGTCATTCAATGAAGATTCTATAAGCATTTCCCTAGGCTCTTTATGAATCCTATGCTAACAAAGATTCTTTTAGAATCTCCTAGATTTCCAAAGATTATGCCAAGATTCTCCAAGATTCTATAGAGATTCCCCTAGATTCTATGAAGATTTCCCTAGATTTCCCAAGATTCTATCAAGATTCTTAAAGATTTTATGAACATTCCCTTAATTCCCCTAGGTTCCCAAAGATTCTCTTGATATTCGTCTAGATTCCCAAAGATTATCCCAAGACTCCTCTAGATTCCCCAAAATTCTATGTAGTTCTATTGAATTCTCCAAGATTTGATGAAGATTCTCCTAGATTCCTTTAGATTATAGGAAAATTCTCCATGATTCTCCAAGATTCCATCATGATTTCACTAGATTCTCAAAGCTTTTAGAAAGATTCCTTTAGATTCCCAAAGATTCTCTTAAGATTCCTCTATTCTCTAAGATCCTATGAAGATTCCCTTAGACTTGACATGATTCCATCAAGATTCCTCTAGATTCTTAAAGATTCTATAAAGATTCCCTTTGATTCCCTTAAATTCTCAAAGATTCTCTCGTGATTCCTATAGATTCCCGTTGATTTTCCAAAGATTCTCTTGAGATTCCCTTTGATTTCCAAGATTCTCTTGAGATTCCCATAGATTCCCAAAGATTCTCTTGAGATTCCCATAGATTCCCTAATATTCTCTTGAGATTCCTTTAGATTCTCTAAGATTCTATGAAGATTCACCTAGATTCTCCAAGATTGCATCGAGATTCCTCTAGATTCTCCAAGTATTTATGAAGATTCCTTTTAGATTCTCCGAGATTCCTATGGATTCCCTTAGAGTTCGATCACATTGGCTCCAACTACAACTAATCTGTGCCAAACCACCACTCATTGGAAAGCTCTCGATGAGAGGAGTCCAATGGCGTGGTCCTTCATCATCAGACCCTCATCTTGCCAAGTTATGTACCTTTGAATGTGATTAAGCGGAAGGAAGCTTCATAGAAAGTCCACTCATAAATGCTTTGCCCACCTCATTACCTTTTTTATTAATGAGGGTGACACCTCACCTCCTTAAAAAAAAAAAAAAAAATCAATTTAATATTAAAAAAGTCAATGGCTAAGATTTATGCTCACCTTTTGATCTAACGGTTAAGATCTCAAGCTACACCAAAGTCTTTAAAGGACCTTCCTTGCACCTTCCTCATAAAACCAAGGGCTAGGATTTATCCTCCTTTTGATCCAACGGTCCGGGGATGTGGTGCATGCCCCCATGCATGACCCATGCATGCCTCCATGCATGCCCATCATATCCGAGGGGCCACAATTGCGCCACCTCTTATTCCCCAAGGGGTGAGCGGCCGAGATGACAACTTTATATAAAATGTCCACGATGCCCATAGCATGTGATATACGTGTATATATATTAATGATATATATATATCGTAATATATATATAATTATTCTATGTGTCCATGGGAAACGATGTACCCATGGATTGTTTACATATTCAAATTAATCTAGGCCGTCTCATTTGGGGGCCAATGAGGTGGCACGCTTATGGCCTTAGGATCTACATGGGGTCATGCATGGGGCATGCACCATGACTCTAGGCAGGTTGGATCAGGGGGAAGGCAAAATCATAGCCCTTGATTTTTTTTAAGGAAGGTGCAAGGGAAGGTCCCTAAAGGTGTTTTTGGTGTGGCCAATCTCGCCCTTGAATCAAAAGGGGGAGGAGAAATCTTGGCCATTAAGTTTTTTTATTAAGTTGCAATTTATTTATTAAAGGAGTTGAGGTGGCATCCTCATTTAATAAAAAAAGTAATGAGGTGGCACCAACATTTATGGAAGGAATTTCAAGGAAGCTTCTTTTTTTAATTATCTTCAAAGGCCCGTGAACTTTGTAGCAAATGGGTGGGATGAAGGTGGTGCCTATGCCCTTGGATTCCTCTCATCAAGAGCTTTCCAATGAGTAGTGCATTGATATCGTTTCGTCGTAGATGAAGCAAATATGATCAAATATTAAGAATCTTCTTGGAATCTTGGAATTTTATGGGAATTTAAGAGAATCTAGTGGAATCTTCATAGAATCTTAAAGAACGTAAAGGAATCTCAAAAGAATCTTAAGGAATCTATGGGAATCACAAGAGAATCTTTAAGAATCTAAGCGAATTTTTATAAAACCTTTGAGAATCTAGGGGAATCTTGATAAAATCTTGAAGAATCTAGGGGAATCTTCATAGAATCTAAGGGGATCTGGGAGAATCTACATAGAAACTTGGGGAATCTAGAGGAATCTCAACAGAATTAGGGAATCTATGGGAATCTTAAGAGAATCTTAGAAAATCTAGCAGAATCTAAGTGCATCTTCGTAGAGTCTTTGAGAATCTACGTGATCTTTAATGGAATCTTGGAGAATCTAGGGGAATATACTTAGATCTAATGGAATCTAGGGGAATATACATAATATCTAAAGGAATCTAGGGGAATCTACATAAAATCTATATATAATCTTAGAGAATCTAGAGGAATCTTTGTAGAACATTAAGAATCTTTGTGAAATCCTGGGGAATCTTTCACATTGGATGTGTTTTGCAGGAGAATATTCATAGAATCTATGGGAATTTAGGAGAATCTACATAGAATCTTGGAGAATCTAGAGGAAATTTGGGTTAATCTTTGATAATCTAGAGGAAACTCAAGAGAATCTTAATGAATCTATGAGAATCTCAACAGATTGTAGAGGAATCTAAGGGAATCTTTGTGAAATCTTCGAGAATCTAGGGAAATGTTTTCTAAGCCTTGAAGAATCTAAGAGAATCTTTATAGAATCTTCACCGAATGACTCAAAATTTGTACACTCCCCTCATAGTACAATATATATTGTATATATATATATATATATATATATATATATATATATATATATATATATATATATATATATATATATATATATATATATATACAATTATTTGAATCTAGACGCCGAGGTGTCGGCACCGATTCGCTTGGATTGTGAAATCCAACGACTCGTCCATACGGAAGCCACGCCATGATCCCCAAGCAACCCCTTATTTGGGGCTTTTGATCTCACCCGTTAGATCGTCCATATTTCAGATCCAACGGCCCTGATGAAGCCACCTCAAATGGCCCCTTCATTTGGGGCTTTTGATCTAGGCCCTAGAATGTGCTAGATCAATGGCTTCTAACAACAAAATTTGTCGGAGTTTGGCTTCTTGGCAAAATGGGTTCGTCGATCCAATCACATGGTTGATGTTCTCGCTACAAAGATCGGGGCATTTGATTGATGAGGTTAGGTCACCACCAAGATCGTGTTGCAAAGCTTCTTGTGCCGCAGAGATTTTGAGCGAGCTTCTTGCAGCAGAGATTTTTGAGCGTGAGCCTATTCTTCTTGTTTGATCTTATTTCAAAGCTTTTTGTTGCCGCAGAGATGGTTCGGCCAAAGAGGGTATGCCGCAGAGATGTCGCAAGTTGCAACGCCGATCCAAGATTAGCTTCAAGAACTCGATTTGCTCTGTTTCAAAAACACCGGTCTTCCGCCATTTCGACCGTATGATTCTACCATTTCGGTTAGGCTGGTGCAAGCAAATAAAAGATTAGAGCATACCGTGTTGTGCATCGAGCATCGAGCATCTTGTTTTGTCAGAGCATACCGTGTTTTGATCGAGCATCTGATCAGATTGCTAACATTTTGGGCCAAGCTTGGCTATGGCGGGTAATGCTAAATGCCTCTACCAAAGGCGTTAAGGCTGATAACGTCTGCAAGTGCAGAAGGCGTTATGGTATTTGAATCTAGGCCGAGGTGTCGCCCGCCAGGCCGGTTCGGGGATTGTGAAATCCAACGACTCGACGAAGCCACGCCATGATCCCCAAGCAACCCCTTATTTGGGGCTTTTGATCTCACCCGTTAGATCGTCCATATTTCAGATCCAACGCCCTGATGAAGCCACCTCAAATGGCCCCTTCATTTGGGGCTTTTGATCTAGGCCCTAGAATGTGCTAGATCAATGGCTTCTAACAACAAAATTTGTCTGAGTTTGGCTTCTTGGCAAAATGGGTTCGCCGATCCAATCACATGGTTGATGTTCACATTACGAGATCGGGGCATTTGATTGATGAGGTTAGGTCACCACCAAGATCGTGTTGCAAAGCTTCTTGTTGTCTGCAGAGATTTTGAGCAAGAGCTTCTTGCAGCAGAGATTTTTGAGCGAGCCTATTCTTCTTGTTTGATCTTATTTCAAAGCTTTTTGTTGCCGCAGAGATGGTTCGTCCAAGAGCGTGTATGCCGCAGAGATGTCATAAGTTGCAACGCGATCCAAGATTAGCTTCAAGAACTCGATTTGCTCTGTTTCAAAAACACCGGTCTTCGCCATTTCGACCGGCGATTCTACCATTTCGGTTAGGCTGGTGCAAGCAAATAAAAGATTAGAGCATATCGGTTGTGCATCGAGAGCATCGAGCATACCGCTTTTGATCGAGCATCGTGTTTTGATCGGAGCATACAAAGGCAGGCATTGCTAACCTGGGCCAAGCTTGGCTATGGCGGGTAATGCTAAATGCCTCGGCCAAAGACGTTAAGGCTGATAACGTCCTGTGCAGAGGCGTTATGGTATTTGAATCTAGACGCCGAGGTGTCGCCGCCTGGACGGTTCAGATTGTGAAATCCAACCACTTCGTGACGAAGCCACGTCATGATCCCCAAGCAACCCCTTATTTGGGGCTTTTGATCTCACCCGTTAGATCGTCCATATTTCAGATCCAACGCCCCGATGAAGCCACCTCAAATGGCCCCTTCATTTGGGGCTTTTGATCTAGGCCCTAGAATGTGCTAGATCAATGGCTTCTAACAACAAAATTTGTCGGAGTTTGGCTTCTTGGCAAAATGGGTTCGGTCGATCCAATCACATGGTTGATGTTCCATTCTGATCGGGGCATTTGATTGATGAGGTTAGGTCACCACCAAGATCGTGTTGCAAAGCTTCTTGTTGCCGCGAGAGATTTTGAGCGAGCTTCTTGCAGCAGAGATTTTTTTGAGCCTATTCTTCTTGTTTGATCTTATTTCAAAGCTTTTTGTTGCCGGCAGAGATGGTTCGCCCAAGAGCGGGTATGCCGCAGAGATGTCGCAAGTTGCAACGCTGATCCAAGATTAGCTTCAAGAACTCGATTTGCTGTTTCAAAAACACCGGTCTTCCGCCATTTCGACCAGGGCAATTCTACCATTTCGGTTAGGCTGGTGCAAGCAAATAAAAGATTAGAGCATCGTATGTTGTGCATGAGCATCGAGCATACCGCTTTTGATCGAGCATACCGTGTTTTGATCGAGCATACGGTCGCGATTGCTAACACGGGCCAAGCTTGGCTATGGCGGGTAATGCTAAATGCCTCGGCCAAAGGCGTTAAGGCTGATAACGTCCTGTGCAGAGGCGTTATGGCCCAGAAAAATGGCCGAGTGGCCATGTGGCGGAAAGTCCGAGGGCCATTGCCCGGACGGTTCGGATTGTGAAATCCAACGACTCGCACGAAGCCACGCCATGATCCCCAAGCAACCCCTTATTTGGGGCTTTGATCTCACCTTAGATCGTCCATATTTCGCATCCAACGCCCCGATGAAGCCACCTCAAATGGCCCCTTCATTTGGGGCTTTTGATCTAGGCCCTAGAATGTGCTAGATCAATGGCCTAGATTTAGCCGCATATATTAAATGCAATTAATCCTATGTTGATGAGGTGGTCCCGAAATTAATGATATTGTGACTTTTGAGGCCCGACAATTAATATCCTGGTAAGTTTGGGTTTTAAATTATCTTAATTAAAATTAAAATGTACACTTTCAATCTTTTCGCCTCATCGGGCTAACTTATGGAAGCGCGGCTCCATTAGGGGTGGCCACATGCAATCTTCACGGCCCTCCCCTCCACAGATATGAATCGATCTGAGAGGGGATACGAGAGAGGGAAGAGGGAAGAACAATGGCGAAGATTTGTAAGAGAGGAAAACAGACGATCAAGACTAAAATTTTTGGGTGTTCCTCTCGCCGGATTGGAACATTAAAAACCGGCCTCCGACATCAATCGGAGGCCTCCGCCGCCCATTTTTCGGCTGAAACTCCTTCCGTTTCAAGATGAAAACTGACATGTGGCCACCCTTATTCCCCGACTCCTCTTCTATACGAAGGGTGGATAAAGAAAAAGAAAATAAAAGAAAATGTGTGCCGAATCGAATTTGTCGCCCGATATACTTTGAGAACCGCTCATTTTTCATGGATCATTTTCGTAAGCCAAACGTTGATCGGCATAAATCTCTCGCCGATCCATCTACGTAGTTGTTATTGTGGATAATCTTCCTTTTAGCAATATATATATCATTATATATATACAATTATTTGAATCTAGACGAGGTGTCGCCACCGGACGGTCGGGATTGGAAATCCAACGACTCAGACGAAGCCACGTCATGATCCCCAAGCAACCCCCTTATTTGGGGCTTTTGATCTCACCCGTTAGATCGTCCATATTTCAGATCCAACGGCCCTGATGAAGCCACCTCAAATGGCCCCTTCATTTGGGGCTTTTGATCTAGGCCCTAGAATGTGCTAGATCAATGGCCTAGATTTAGCCGCATATATTAAATGCAATTAATCCTATGTTGATGAGGTGGTCCCGAAATTAATGATATTGTGACTTTTGAGGCCGACAATTAATATCTGCAAGTTTGGGTTTTAAATTATCTTAATTAAAATTAAAATGTACACTTTCAATCTTTCGCCTCATCTGGGCTAACTTATGGAAGCGCGGCTCCATTAGGGGTGGCCACATGCAATCTTCACGGCCCTCCCCTCCGTATATGAATCTGATACGAGAGGGGATACGAGAGAGGGAAGAGCGGCAGAAACAACCGCGGTAAGAGAGGAAAACAGGGCGATCAAGACTAAAATTTTTGGGTGTTCCTCCACGGATTGGAACATTAAAAGCGGCCTCCGACATCAATCGGAGGCCTCTCCTCCATTTTTCGGCTGAAACTCCTTCCGTTTCAAGATGGCCCGACGACATGTGGCCACCCTTATTCCATGACTCCCTCTTCTATCTGAAGGGGTGGATAAAGAAAAAAAAAAATAAAGAAAAATGTGCCGCGAATCGAATTTGCTGCTCTGATATACTTTGAGAATCCGCTCATTTTTCATGGATCATTTTCTCAGAAGCCAAACAGTGATCGGCATAAATCTCTGTCTGATCCATCTACGTAGTTGTTATTGTGGATAATCTTCCTTTTTAGCAATCAATCTGGTCTCAGTGTGCCAAACGGGCCTAAAATATCATCGATTCCGCGATTTTGTAGTCCCAGGTACTCGTCATCCTAGATCTTATGCACATTTGGGCTCGATTCTCTTTGGAACTGCTCTGCATGTCATGATTGCTCGAAGATGGAGTTCTTAATGCAAAAATTGTTTTCTTTGTTCCATTCTCTGATGTACAGAAACTAGGTCAGGCCAGCACGATGCAAACTTGCGTCTGGGTGGTTCTTTACCGTCTCAAAGCTCGCAATTTGGCAGGTGAGCATTTTGCGAAAGAGCGGCGTTTTGAAACAAGAAAATGGGAGCCTTTTCGTTGGAAACTCATACTGGTTCGTAATATCAAGACGAGCCCGGACGTATTATTTCGTTTGATCATCTCCTCTTCCTTCTTACTGATTATGTTGTGTAGCTGCCCAATTGTATGATCACCGCTTCTCGGACAAAGGCCTGCAACCCCCACAGTGCCTCATCACTGGAAACAACCAATAACAAACGGACTTTATTGCCAGGCAAAGTTAATTCATCACAAATTCCATGTCCAGCAAGAACTAGAGATTTTCCCTCAGCTGCTTAGACTGGCTGCTCACGGCAGACATTGGAAATGCAACATTTGTGCTTCACTTTCTCACAAGCAGGTGTTGTATTGCAGGTATATTATGAAGAAGTTTACACTTGCTCCAAGCAGACTTCAAGAACCACACTCCTCTTCTACAGGTTCACGGAGCTTTATAACAAATGTAACTATGCATCTGCTGCAGACATGCATCTGCTGCAACCATGCGTTGTTATTTTGAATTGTGTACCTTTATTTTCATTCTATGTCATTGTCATGGTTAAGCTGGCCAGACATGCATCTGCTGCAACTATGCATTGTTATTTTATTAATCTGATCCGATATTTCATTGTTATGGTTAAGCCTGCCATTATCTAAAGTTATGAAAATACTTATTGCATATCTCTGCAGCTTGCTCTGCTTTCAATTGGAAGATAGAGATGGAGTCTGACCAATCTAAGAAAGCTGGATTTAAGCTCCAACCTTATCAGGGGCACCATCCATGCTTCATCTTCTATGATGGCGCACATCCATCGATGAGGGATCAACACGGTTATGCAGCCGGGTATGGCTTGCACTTTCTATTATTGTTTTCTGTTCTCTTGCCACCAAATAAATGATGGCTATGGTCTTCTGATATATTTTATGTTTTTTGCAGATCTACAGAGATTTTTGCCATTCCTAGCAAAGATACAGATCCTAGATCCTAGGATGGCGCCATTACATTGCGATTGCCGTTGCAATTTGGTCGTTTTGAGTTTGTCTGATTTGTGGTTTTGAAGTTTTGTAGCAGTTCTATACTTCTCCGCATTTCCAATCCCTCGGTTCTGCCTCTTCTAGGCTCCCAATAGACAATCTTGAATATATCTATATCTGAGATACCCTCAAGATCTAGGTTTCTTCAGTGTTATGCTTCTCAAAAGCCTAGCCTTCATATTCATATCTAGGTTAAAAGCTGCGCTAGTGTTGTTACTTTCAGTCGGAGGTATAAAGATGAGAGGGAAAGGGAGTACGTTTTCTGGATGGTGATCCTTTGCTTTGGAAGCTTTTGTTCGGCATGATATTCACTCCTCGGCTTGAGTCCACCCTAGGGGAATCGAATGTACCTCAGCTCAGTTATCATTTTTTTACCCACCCAACGGACATATTCAAACTGCCGGATTCTGGTAAGAAATCTATTTTCATTTCTACATTTTAGCTTCAAACTCACTATACATGCTCTTTGCCCCAATTTCGTTTTTTCTTGCCTAGGCACGACATTCAGCTGTACACTATACCTCCTCCTACTAGTACTGGATTTGGCAGTGCAAACTATGGGTCATTTGAAGACGAAGCTCCTTTGTTAGAAGAATTGGGTATTAATCCATCTCAAATTTGGCAAAAGAGTCTTGCTGTTTCCATTAAGAACAAACCCAGATCTTCACGAAGATGCTGACTTATCAGGGCCCTTCTTATTTTGTATGGTCTTTGGCTTGTGCCAGCTTCTACATGGGAAGCTGAATTTTGGTGTGATTTTTGGGATGGGGACTTGTGGCTTCCATATTTCTGTATGTTGTCTTTAACCTTATGGCTGGCACAAATGGGCGTCTAGATCTTTAGAAGATGTTGTAGCCTGGTAGGCTACTGCATGATTCCAATGATCATGTTGTCTGCACTTGCCATTTTTATTCCTTCTTATTGTTAATTTACCAGTGAATTCATCTCATCAAGCATCTATAACGAAGTAAGTTTGATTCTGCTGCAGAGGGAACAGATTAAGTCGGGGCATGGAGTCGAGCTCATGGATTATTCCAACACAATCATGAAAATTGAGGTACATGCAAGGTCTTCACTATGTGCTCTAGCATCAACCTGTTTGGAATCTACTAAAAACGTTGAAGTTGGATGTTTTTTATTCTTAATCAACTACTGCAGGGTGTTGTAGAAGCTAAAGTTGATCAATCCAATGTTACGGCTTTAAAAACCAAGATCGAATAGCTTGATGAAAACGGAAGTCCGTGAGGTGCCTCAACGTTGGCTCTCTCGTGATGATGAACTAAAATGCGGCTTTACCTTTATTCGACCATGATCGATCCATGAAATCCATTAGTCCGGCCTTTTCTGCTTCCATTTGCCCGCCGGTTTGTCTATTTCGAACTGTGCCAATCCCCAAGATCTCCAGCTTCGAGCTTTCAATCATGTCAAGAATCGCAAATAAGGACCTGACCGATCATTTTGAAGCTGCAGCTACCATTTTCTTTCATGCAAAGTTTGTATTTGCAGCTCAGGCAAAGACTCTTTCATTTTTCTAGCCTATGCGTCATTTGTTTGAATCAGTGTCGTATCCTCCATCAGAGTTGTTGGCCGATGGCATTTCCTGCGTTCGAGTTTTGTTTGTCCGGGTTGTTCGTTGGAAACTTGCCTTCATTTGATAGTGGCCTGGATGGGCAATCTACTCGTATGTGGCGATTCTGTTTGCATTTATTGTGCACGATTAATATTCTTGAGACATTTCAGCCGTCTTCTTCGCAGGTAGAGATCTACCGGACTTCTTTTCGCATTACTCCAACCTTTCAATTCATAGTTTTTTCTGCCAAGTGCAAGAAACAGTTTTTTCAATTCATATTCTTGAGACCTTTCTGCAAAATGCCAAGTGCAAGAAACAGTTTAACATGGTTATCGTTGCAATAAACATCACCCTTTCAGCATCCCCAGGCAATGGCGATGAGTATGTGCAAATATGTAATTTTCTTACAGTCTTATATGGCAGAGGTACGACTTGGGGGCGATTTGGGTTTTCTCTCTACTCTGTTTACATTCGCTTCGACTTTAATTTTTGGGAGCTGCCCTTGCTCATACCTATGCCTGTAAGGTGAGTCGCTCAGAACACTTTTCCAGATTTCTCAGAGTCAATGCAGGCTGCAAAATTGTAGTGAAAACTTATCTAAGTTCAGGCAGATGTGCTTCTCCGAGGATACAGTGGATACAACACGAGATGGGCACTTTGCTTGCTGAATGAAGTCTTTCCCTTGGTACATGCCTCAATATCAACTTCTAAATCATTTTTCAAATTGTACTTTAATCTATTACTCACAACCTTGAATTGAAATCCTGCATTGTTCTTGCATCCGCAATTTGATCCGCATTCTTTTAATCGTCAATATTTTTGGAATAGTAACATTCTACATCTCCCCCTCCGCTTATTATGTTATTTTTCCGCATCATTCTTGCCCTGAATTTAGGTAATGTTATCGCTTTTTCTTTTTGTCGGACATGATCAAAACCTATATCTTTGGTGATTGTTTTTTTTGAAGCAAATAATTGTGCCCTTCGGATAGGTCAAAATGCACGCCAAAGATGTTCCAATCTCTCGAATACAAGAGCAATCTTTCTCAAATTGTATCTCACCGAAGGTTTGAAGCGTAAATATGTTTCTTAGAAAATTTCGGCAAACAAGCTTAGAAATTTTGTGTGACAGAGGCTGCCAGACTCACCTCAAATTATATTAATCACACCACCACCTATAGATGAAAATGGCCGTCAAATTTATGCGAGGTTTAGACTTGCTTCTTATGTTCATAATAAAGCATCATAAATGCTTAGAATATCGATGATATAAGGTCTCAATTTGTTGGACTCTTCTACATATCCAGGGCCAAATATGGAGATGGTGCTACAAGTCTTCGAGAGCGGACAAATGAAACTGCTGGCCTGTATGCAGAAGCATGTGTGGAAGTTGCAAAAGCAACAGGAACACATATAATTGATCTTTGGTCTAAATGTCAAAAGCACACGAACTGGCAGGTTTGATTTGAGATATTGATCCAAGCAAGCTACTTTTTATATGAGACAAAGACCTATATTTGAGTTCTTACTATTAGTATTGTGGTGGTCAGAGTGATGGCTCGCACCCTAAACTCTGAAGGCAATATGGTTGTGTACACAGAAGCACTTCAAATCCTACAGAAAATTGGCTTAGGAGAAGCCGATCTACAAGTAGATTTTCCATTCAGTTCGGATATCGATGATGAGGACCCAAAAATTTCTTTCAAATGCAGATAATATTAATGGTTTTCTGCTACATAAGACTTGCAATCAACAAACCCAGGAAGCAAGAGAATGCATCATTGGTTTGACCACATCAAACTCGATCTTGATCACTTTAGAATTTTATATATGTAGGCTACAAAATATTATCAAACATTTTACTGCTTTGAGAGCAGATTGTACATGCTTAGGTCAGATTGGCTGCCAAAAAATGTTTGGATGAAATAAATTGAGGATTATATAAGTCTGTGTATGGAGTCAAACGTTGTTGAACCCTAAAATGAATTCTTTTGTCTTTCAGGTTCCTTATTTATTGTCAGTGATGAACATTGATGACTATTATGTGTCTACAATGAATCTTTTTCTGTCCTTTGGCTTATATGACATCAAGTCATGCATATGGTGGGACTATATTTATTGTAAGTAATCTCTGAGATGTAATACTGACAAATTTCTCCTGTAGGTGGTGGTGGGTCCAAAATTTATGTTAGCTGTGTTGCTTTTTGGGATCCTGTTGATGATGGCATTGCACAAGCATATTGTAAGCCGCCATATTGATGATGCTACATGTGTCATTACATGAATGCAACTATTTTGCAATTCCATACACTTTTTGTATCCTAAATGCTTAAGGGGCATTTTAAGGCCATACCATTTTATAGCCTTAAGGGGCAGCAATGGCGAATTATGTTATTCAAGGGCTGATAAGCATTTGGGATGATGATACTTTTGTCATTGTTTATAGGCTGACTGAACATTCCACATAATGTGCATAGCGCGAACATGAATAAGCGATGCAGATTTACTGGGTCGATTCTATTATTAGAGGTACCAAATGGATTGAGAGATGAGAAGGTCGGCTTTCATCTCTCTGATTGCAGCATAATGCAAAGTCTCAACATTAGCATATTTGGCTTTTGGGGTAATTCAGAGAATTCCATTAAAGCATAGCTACATTCTTTCAGCTCTATGTTTTCCCTTCTATTTCTGCTACTAAACGGATACTGCTCCTTTTCTTACATATTTTAGTGCAATGTCTTAACGGTTTGCGGTTTTTATGTTTTAAAACATTTACTGACAATAGAGCGGATCGACATAGCATCTCCTATGACATCTTGGAGGAATTTGCTTAAATTCCTAAATTCTTAAGTTTAGAAAACCCTTTTAAGAGCTGCAGAGGTCATTTTCGGGGCCATTAAATTATTGCCTATGACCAGATATTTGCTGCTTCAACTTCTTAGAAAAACATGCTCATATGTATCTTGCATGAAATTATGGTGCCTCTTATTTTGGTTCGTATGCCAGAAGATATATAATGATATCCGAATGCCATAGTTGTCCTCGAATTCTATTCATTGTTTTGGAGTAGTAGATTTATACCAAAGTTCACCAGTTCTCTCCCTCTTTCAATTATATGGATATGGAAAGCCTACAAAATTCAGTCAATAAACGTGCTTCTACGATACATGTAATATGTCCCAAATGCCAGCATGTGTTCTATACCTATTGTTTCGCATATTTTAGTGCCTGCTCTATTCCCACATCTGCAGCAATTAATAGGCTTGCTTTGAACTATGCACGTGATGGAAGTGCTAGTTGCAAATTAGTTACATGCTCTTAGATCCTTTGTTTACAGGTTACTTTTGGCACAAAAGATTTCAACTATGAGATTACTAGATGTTAAAAATATAAGAGGTGATTATGATGTGAAAGCGGCACTTGCAACAAAAAGACAGAAATAGATGTCAAGAGATGTAGTCTTTGGTTCCTGAATTATGCATTGCCAATGCATACATAGTAACCTTCACATCATCAACAAATGACCCACAATTGCAAAACGGGTTTTAGAATTTGCAGTTGCTTGATGTCAACAAATGATTAACAAAATTGTGGTCAACAAATGATCTACAGAATAGACATAAATTAGATGTCATAGCAAGCAGACGATATTAGTGATGGTAGCTCTTATTATTATAGTGGAGTAGGGTTTTAGTGCTCAAAAGACTCATAAGAATGTGGTGTTAAAGGACTAGCTGATAAGAACGTGTGTGATAAGAACATGTGGTGTTGTGTGTCTAGGCACATTTAAATCAACATACGACTAGCAAGACTTTCTTTGGAACTTTAGAAAGTTAAGTTTCTGATGGATTTGTTATAAGAATAGAAACAATTAAGGTCTTTGCACTCGCATATTATTTAGGCAAATTTTATTCGATGGCAATATACCCTATAGGATCATATGATCATTAGTATAGAGAAATAGAGCTTGTTGCTAAGATCTTTATGATAATTTCCTCATACAATATCTATAGAACTCCTTGCTAAGACTTCATCAGTAAATTCCTCATACAGGTATTTCTATCACAAATGACCAGTACTAATGTTCGAGAAATACATAATAGCGTGCTATTAGATTATAAGTGATTCTAGACAATTTCTTTCAGTCCGCAGAAATCGATTCTCTCCGCAAACTAACTTTTAGCTTTCTTCGATTGACAAACATTACGATTCATGAAGGAAAGACAATATCAATAAACCCCTTAGTGTAATCCCCCATTTGGTAAGGATTGGTCCCGTTCAACAAACTTTCTACTTGCGACTGCCCATGAAATTGAATCATTCTTATTATGTGGATCAAGAAGTTCTAATATACAATGGTGAACTTCTGACTGCTAGAAGTCCTATGACTACATGATACGAGAAATACTACAACGTTGTATCAAAATATATGGTAATGTTAACCGATGCAACTTCCACTATAGATTCTTCAAATTTAATTCTTGACACTAATAGACATTCATCTTTTAGGCAATTTTTATGTCATGCTAGATAAATCAAACGTGACTCTTTGAGTTTGATTCAAATTTAACTCGATATTCACCGACAGGTATTAATAAACAATGGTGACCTTCATCGAATGGCTATTATGCGAGAAATTGAGCTTAAATGTTCGCACCTTTAGACTAAATGCATACTGCATTGATCTGCTTAATCTCGAACTTTATTTCTCGATGTTCATCAGCCATGATTGATAAACCCATTGATAGTACAAAAACTTGTATATATATATATATATATTATTTGAATCTAGACGCCGAGGTGTCACCGTCTGGACGGTTTAGATTGTGAGATCCAACGGTCCTGACGAAGCCACCTCAATCCACCCAAGCGCCCCCTTATATATAAGACATTGAGGTGTCGCCGTCTCCACCGTCCATGTTTGAGATCGATGGTTTGGATCAAAAGCCCTTTCCTTTGGGGCTTTTAATCTAGACCGTCGAAACTGCTGGATTAATGGTCAAGATTTAGCCCCGAATATTAAATGCAATAAATGCTGAGGTGGCAAGAAAAATTAATCACCGTCAAGCAGGCCCATCAGATCTAGAATCTGGTCTTTTTCGCGGTTCAAATCCATGGAGCGGGCAGTAGTTTCTGTTGCCAGATCCATAGATAGCTCGCCGTTTGCAGCAGCAGCGGAGGGCATGTCGTCGTATTCATTTTTTTTCCAAAGCAAGCTCTGCCTCTTATCTCCAGTTAACGGATTCGGCTATGGTGCCCCCTTCTTTGTCTTCTATTAGAGGCATTAGCCCGCTTTTATTATCCTGGGGAACAAGAAGCATTTCCGTTGAGGCCCTTAAGCCCACTGATACATTTGCTAGAAGGCACAATAGTGCTAGCCCTGAAGAGCAGAAAATAAATAATGGCAGAGCTCTGTGTATTTTCTAGTATTGATGATCTTGTAGAAGCCACAGTTCCTAAAGCAATAAAACGGCCGCCAATGGTTCTGAACAAATTCAATGAAGGGCTTACTGAGACCCAGATGGTGGAGCATATGAAGAGCCTGGCCACCATAAGCTGCTTAAATCCTACATTGGAATGGGATATTATAATACCATTGTTCCTCCGTTCATATTACGTAATATAATGGAGAATCCAGGATGGTATACTCAGTATACTCCTTACCAAGCTGAAATTGACAAGGTCGACTTGAGTCTCTTCTTAATTATCAAACTATGATAGCAGATCTTACAGCTTTGCCCATGTCTAATGCTTCACAGCTGCAGCAGATGTTTGCCCATGTCAAACATGGTGCGAAGGTGGTGATGGCAACGGACCTGTTGGCCCTTACGGTTTTGAGACCCCTGGTGAATTGGGTGCAGATATGGCTGTGATGAAGAACAAGGTAACGTGCTATTTGCTGCAATGTCCTATGATTTATTATGCCCTTTGCCCATGACCTGTCTCTTTCACAATTTTTCTTTGCCACAGCCGAGCTTTGCTGCCTCTATATATTGCATTCGATTTGTCCTGATTTTTTGGAGGTAACCTCTTAGGTCATCTGGACGATATTGAATTTGCAGGCAAGCCTTAAACATAAGAATGAGAGCATCTTGGTGTCTCCGGAACAAAAGTTCATTGCATTTTGCGACCCTGATTTTATTGGTCATTTATAAGCTAGAGTTAGTCACCATAGCCGTAGCCAAGCAGACCAAGTACAATGGCCGACGAACTGAAAGTTCTTAGCATATGGGTGAGCATGTTCGGGCTTAGAGTCCAGGCTGCTTTGGAGCTCAAGGGCATTCCATACGAATATTTGGAGCAGGATCTGGCCAACAAAAGCCAGCTTCTTTTGGAGTCTAACCCCGTTCACAAAAATGTTCCTATTCTTATCCACAACGCTAAGCCGCTCTGTGAATCTCTTATTATCCTGGAATACATTGAAGATACCTGGAGGAATAGAGGTCCTAATTTGCTTCCGGAAGATCCCTATGAAAGATATGTGGCTCGATTCTGGGCCGATGTTGTTGAAGGTGCGTTTTTTTTATGATTCGATATGTTAGGTGTTTTATTCCAAGATATTTTGCTTCCTGTTCTTTGTGTTTGATTTTACAAGGGTATTGTTAACAGCTGCATTGTGTTTCTTTCTGTCATGATTTGATATTTCTTTACTTTTGTTTTTGACACCAAAGCATTATGTTTCTTTTCTATTTTTGCTGGCTTAGAGACGATTCTTTCTAGTCTTTTGACGCCCTTAAGGATCTAGTCAATAAAGATAGTGTTAAAGGCCGCTACTTTTTTAGCCAAAATACCCAAGAAAGTAAATTATTTTGTGCTACAAAGTAGCAAATGCTAAGGGTCTAGTTATTAACATTTGGTATTGAAGGCCATTTCTTAGCTGAATGGTGATGATCAAGGCAATCTATTATTCTATGAAGTAAGAAAGGAGATTGTTCTAAGTTTGCATTGCAGGTCTATTATTCTATGAAATAAGGAAGGAGATTGTTCTAAGTTTGCATTGCAGGTTTATGATGCAGGTAGAAGAATCTGGACGACAAAAGGAGAGGAGCAAAAGAAAGGAATTCAGGATCTTATAGATGTGTTCATTTTGCTTGATGATGCTCTTGAAAAGGTGAGCAAAGGAAAACCCTTTTTTGAAGGTGATGAAATAGGGTTTGTGGATGTAGCATTTGGTCCATTTGCATGTTGGTTCCATGCATGGCAAACTATAATTGGATTTAAATTGCCTGGAGAAGATTAGTGCCGCAGACTTAACAGGTTTCTCAAGGCCTTTTCTGAGCATCCTACTGTGAAGAAAGTTCTCCCAGACCCTGAGAAAGTTCTAGAGTTTGTCCGAGCTTTGAGAACCTGCCTGCTGAATTTATCTTAATACGAGATCTACCTTATTATATCCCTTCAAATAACTTCTTGCGCTTAAATAACACCTTCTTTAACACCTCGCTACCTTATTATATCCCTTCAAATAAAACACAAGTCTTATTGCGCTTAAATAACACCTTTAACACCTAATACCAGATCTACCGTATTATATCCCTTCAAATAAAACACAAGTCTTATTGTGCTTAAATAACACCCTTTTTAACACCTATAATCTTTTAACACGAATGTAGCATTCAAATTAATTCGATTCGGGGGCAATGCATGGTTGGATTTATGAGGTAAAATTATAACCTCAATTTTTTATTTTCCTTCATGCTGCTAAGTGGGCGAAGAAATATGACATTTTTTGTTTAAAAGAGTTGCAATTTTAATTTTAACTGAGCAGCTATACTACTATCATAAGAAAAAAAGGCATACTACTATCATAACATGTCGCCAAATAAAGGTGGTGTTCTATCTGCATGCACTAGTCCAACAAAATGTTCCCCCAAGCTGAAGACATAGCTCGGCTTTTTAATGTTATAGACTGAAAAAAATCGTGTACATTCCATATGTTCTTGAAGAGTAACATTTCATTTCATATAGTGTTCTTGGAGCTCTTTAACATATATCTTCTCTCTTTTTCCTGGATAATAACTTATGTTTCGAACAACAATAGAATGATTTGCAGCTTCAAGGAATTTTGACTACGTCGAACAGTACTATTTGAGTCGCCGTAGCTGTTGGATAGCATGAAAGCCTTGAGATCCCTTTGCGTCTCTTATGGTTTACGCATATAAGAAATGAAACATAGCCACGTGGTGCAATCTTATTCGAAGCCCAAGCAGAATTTAACCTGGTTTGTTTCTATGTAAACAAACCACCAAAGTCTAAACCTAGTTTTTTTACCTAGGTTTTTGCTTTACAATAGTGCGTCCTGATACCAACAATGTTGTATGCTGTTGAATGTGGCCTTTATATGGTACAGAAATCCAACCTTTCGCGATCGTTGTACGCACGCAATTTTACATTATTTGTTCTTTTGTAGCACAGTTGCCACAGTCATTCGTAGCATCCCCAACCATGAGATACTCGCTTTTTTGAATGAAATGAGGCTTCGACTATTGGCCCATTTAAATAGATATTATTCTTCATCTCATGGCTTAGTCTACATTGGCATATCTACATGTAGAATTGACATTGCAACGTTAAATTTGTGCCATTTGATAGCCTACAAGGCTTTTGCATCTGCCTATAGTTGCTAAAATAGATTGTTGTCCATGTTCATTTGCTCCTCCATTTGGACCACTGATTTGTTTGACAGATATGAGTTCATTCTAGGTTGATGACTTCATAGAAGGATTCCGATTTGCATGGCTTATTTTGTTAAAAAATTAGCTAAATATCTACACTAGACGCAATCACCATATTGCAATTTCGGTTATTTTTTGGGAATGGCATTCCAATAATAACACCTATGTTTACATGTTATAAGATTTACAACCCTACGAAATTTGCTCATATGGACTCAATTGAAGTTGTCTAAAAAAATTCAAACGTGTCAGTTTGACTTTTAAGGAAATTTAATGGGATCTCAAGGAAGTTGGCACCCATATATATGTGACTTAACGTGTAGCCTATTAGATAATGAATGCTACTCGTTCCGGGCCTATGAAATTTCCATTCATCTCGACTGGAAGCTCAATTTCTTTTGGAAGATAAAGATTTTGAACGAGTGTACAACGTGCAGAATAATTTAACAATTTGGTAGGAATACTATCGATGGAAAGGTTTGAGACCTCTTTGTAATGCCTCTTTCTAAAAACGCATATATAAATGATGAAATGTCGGCTTTTCTATCGAGCAAAATTGATTTAAAGGATAGCCTCTTGCACTTGTGTTAGCTTCTTTAGTAGCAAGGAGGGCTTATAAGGTGTTGTTTTTTTGGCTAATGTTCGTCCTTTAGCTTTGTACCATTATATTGTTATTTTCAGGGTGAGAATATCGAAGCGAAGATTGGAGATGAAGGAGCCTAGAATTCTTTTTGAAATCTTTCTTGCTTGAACTTAAGGGGTAATCTGGTATGTAGTTGTGCCCCATTTCCAACCAACCTATCAATGAATAACTATGTCTGCTACGTCTGTTAATAACTATCAAGGATAGCATAGAGATAGCACTGACAGTGGTGTGCATATGACAGTGGTGTGCATATTATGAGGTCATAGTGCAACTCAATTAGATTCGATTTGACTTCTTCTAACTTAATTCTTGACACTCGACTTTAGACCTTGATTTATTTAAGCTTGGATTTTGTTCTCAGATGTTCGTGAACCATAGTTCGTAGACCCACTGATAGTACAAAAACTTGTATATATATATATATACAAGTTTTTGTACTATCAATGGGTCTGCTCATAGTGGAAGTCGGATCGGTCAACATTGCCATGTAGTTTCATATAAATTCGTAGTCTTTCTCTCAAAGTATAGCCATTGGTAAATTTCGAAATTTTGTTTGTTCAAGTTCAATTCATGTATCATAATGCAGTTCCAAGTTCCAAGTTCATGGATACCGCATATCCAGAATGTACTAAACTGACACAAATTGAACAACTCGTGCTGCAATTCCTGGTCATTTGCACCCTCCCCACTCTCACATTGTAAGGTACTGCAATAAACATGAAGAAAAGTTTGCAGCAAGTGCACCTCACTGCAAAAAGTGATAAAGGAACAGTAGCAAGAAGGTCTGCAAAAGTGCAATGAAGATTCACAAGCCAGTGCCAAATGGTCGCTTGCCCATTTCTGCCATTTACAAATTAGAAGTGAGTGAAACTATCTCAACATTCTCCAAACAGTGGTATCATATACAACTAACTTATCTTTAAATGTTCACTCACCTAAGACCTTAACAGGACATAGTCCTTCTGTATGCCTGCAAGTGAAACTCCATAATTGCATATGAAAGCAGAAACAACACCACGTCGACTACTAACAAATATGCACAAAGTGGAAACAAAGCAACATTAACTTGTATTTCCACGAGAAAAAAATAGAAAAATTATAGAAAGGTTACCTTAACTTCATGGTATGCACTGGATAGTTTGAGAAATTATAGGCTGCAATATAAGGCTAGTTAGTTTCAGAAAAGCTTGTTACTGGATAACAAATAAGAGACGAAAAAATGCTCATTCAGACGCTGCACCTTGGCACAAATTCATCCTGTGATACCACCATTCAAGTTGAGATAAAACTCATAAAGAGGTCTGCAAGCACAAGTATTTGGTGCCTTAAATCCAGTCAATGTTACAGGCTAGATGGTTCCAAAATATGGATCATATGGATAGACTGGTTGAGCCTGCAGATATACAATGTAAGAAGCCTTAGAAGACACAAAGGAGAAAACAATAAGACCATAACTAAAAGTCAAGTGGATACCGCCGCAGTTCCAAGTTCAGCTTGACCATATGGTAACCGATAATCTTCTAGAGGAGCTTGTGTACCTGTTACACTGGAACTTTGATGTTGTTTACCTGGCATGCCAGGTTCAAGTGCTGCAGACCAGTACATCATAACCAAATAAGAAAGCAATCACACAAGCCAAACCAAGTTTATGCCTACCTGATATTTTTTGTGTACAAATGTGTCGCTGCAGAATGTGCATGCAAGAATGATGTGCAACAACATATGCATTTATGCCTGTGATTGGCTCATCTGGCTTGATTTTCTCCTTTGCCTCAGAGTTAGCAAAACGACTGAAAAACGCAATACATGAATTCAAAAATCTCACCTTGCATGGAGTTTACTCTTCTGATCGGATAACGCAGGCGATTCTATGTGTTAAAATTTGTTCTTGGGTTTGTCCCAAAAATGAACTGCCAGACTTTCGCAGTTCAAAGAACAAAGATGGGAATTAGAAATGCGACCATGCCTGATGCAATGGTTTAGCTGAATCCAAAAACTGAAATCCATAGAATGGTGAAGAACATATGCCTTGCAAATTTACCTCAAACCCTTAACCTGCACAAACATCAGTTCACATCCATTGGCAATGATGTCTCATGGTTTTTTAACATTATCAGAGATGAGTATCCTATGAATGCAAATAATTCTTATCTCACTAATGGCAGCATGAAAAGATTTAGCAACAAGTGAATAATTGTACCCTGGAATGGACCAAGTGGAATTGTACCAAGTGAATAATCTTCAAGTGCCAGTTTACTGCAGGTCAGGAGTCTGCGGCATGCATAGAATCTTATTACATGACTCTAACAAGACTAAATGTGATAGCATGCATCAATGAAGACCAGTTCCAGCATTCATCAACAATAATAAAAAAGTTAGAGAAAAATACCACTGTGGGAAGGCAAGCAAAGCGGTCTCGTTAACTGAAACTCGTGATGGCATATCCATCTAGGATCACGGTTAACCATGGCTACGTTTAACTGAGCCAATGCATCTGTTACAGAAATTGGAGCAGTATATACGTTTGGTAAATCCAGTGTCATAGAAATTATCGCCTAACGAAAGGAAGTAACCCGGGATGAACAAAAGCTGTCCTGGTTTTCTGCTGCAACGCAAAAGGCCACTGCCCAGAGAAAAATGTCGAGGAATGAGAATCCACAAACAAAATACCCGGCCTGACTCTGAAACCTGATGTCAACAGCGCTAACACCCAAGGACCTGCGGGCTTCCACAACAAAGCAAACAGGGGGAAAAGAAAAGATGATGGGCTACTCTGTAAGCAACCCTTTCACTTCCATCAAACTCAAACCAATAAGAACGAATTCCTCCACTGTCACAAGAAAAACCAGACTGACAGCAAAGGGCCTCCCTGTGTCCAACTTCCCAACCACCGATTATGAGAGCAACCAGAGTTGGGGAGGAAAATCAAAACACTAGAGCGCAAATGCATTCCGCTAGTGCCCCATTAAAATGCAGATTGGGTATGGAGAGATAAGCAGTCCGGCCGAACCAAGCTTAGAAGCAGATAAATCCGGTCAAACCAAGCAGTCGGCTCCATTCTCTGCTTCCAAAAAATAAATATCATTTTTGCCAAACCTTGAGAAGGATGACCTTCTCACTGCGGCATTCAACAGTCTATCAACTCCGCCATAGCCATGCTCGCCTCAACACCTCGAATCTAATGGATGTCTGCTCGTAGAGGTTCAGTGCAAAAAGCTTTGTATTTGTGTCATTAATTTTTGCTGCCAACTTATTTCTTATACTCTGCCACCTCATGCTTTTATATAAATGATATAATAGCTCTCATAAATATTGTAAGTTTCCTTGCACTTTCTTTTAACCTGAATTGGATGGCCAAGATTTAACCTGCCCCATATCCGACGGCTCGGGGATGTGGTGCATGCCCTCATGCATGCCCCATGCATGCCCCCCATCACATTTCTATGCCCATGCATGACCTCTCCCATGAGGTGGCGGCATCATGGCCTTCCATTTCCAATTGGACGGCTGGCATTAATCTTTATATAGCATGGGTACATCCAAATCTCTATGCGCAAGGGGGCATCCTAATAATTTTATATATATAGTAGATATATATATCTCGTGTTGCCATCTTGTTATATATATACAAGTTTTTGTACTATGAGCGGTTGCACTTTGAGTGGTTGTAACATGAATGATTTTAGCAAAACAATTTCAGCAAGGAGGGAATTAAATTAAATTAGAGTGTAGTTATTCTTGGCATAGTGTAATTGCAAGATGATGCTAATGGATTATAAGAAGCTTACATATGTAGATCGTACCTTATAGCCGTCTCCTTTTCCAAGAATTTTGTATTTGAGATGAAATTCCTGCATAACCTCAACATCATCTTCATGCATTGGGCATTGTTCTTCCTGCTATGATTTCTCTACAGGAAATTGTTGTTACAATTGCGGTAGAAATTATTGTTACCTTAGCAAGTACGCAATAGGACATTAAAGGTTCCATGTGGACATTCGATGAGCACGTAGTCTTTCATTAAAGGGCATTTAGTGGTCTATTGATATTAAATTAACCACCTGACTTAAAAACCTTTGTAGTGAACTTCAAATACATCAAATACTCTAGGTTGTGGGATTAATTGAAAGCTAAAGGCTTGAATTTCGCTATGATATGTTAAAAAGGGGAGTTAAAAGAGTTTAGCTTGTCATATTTCCTTAGGCATGGGCTTCATGGGGATCCTCCCCTATCTAGGTGCATTTGAGAAGTCAAACTAAAATAATGCAAAGACCTTAGTTCAACACCAAGGTTTGGGATTAAATCTGGAAGTTGGGACACGAGGGATGTATTGTCTAGGTTCCACATTCCCTACATTAAACATGAGATGTTTGTTCGCAAATTTATTCTACTTAGCTTATTTTTCTGATGCAAACTGCATATGATTTGGCTAAGTTGAATGAATCAAATTGCTCTACGATCAGCAACAGCTACGCTACCAGCATGTAATAAATCATGAGTAGACAATTTCAAGTGATATTTTTTTCAAAATGTTTGTACCGGTTAAAAGTGTATTGATTTGCTTCTTGAAATTAAAATAGGGATAAAGTACCTTAAGATACGCTTTGACTTGAGCAAGAGGACTGTAATGCGTCGTTCTATCAAGTTGGCAAGTGGCCTGAACATTATATAAAATGCCAAAAAGGTCATCCAATCGACAAATTATTAACTTACATTTCGGAGCGTAAGCATACTTGAACTACCTCTGGCACCACAAAACAGTGGCCATCAACAAAATGAAGCTTAAAATTTGAGCCATTATTCATGATTGATGTTAAGGCACACGATGTGAGAGTGGTGACATACGTTTGCAAAGGTCTAGCAACACAAGAAATAGATACTTTACCACATAAAAGATTCTTCACAGTGATAAAGATAGTTAAAAAGCAAGATAAGGTTCACTTTTTCTTGCACAAATACAGAGGGCAGAAATCTCATGGATTTTCACTGCCTGAACATGAAAATAAAAACATCCTTCATTTTAATCATCTCTTCCATGCAATCAAGAACGTACGTCTAGAAAATCATCGAGGTTCCTTCATTCAATTAAGAGAGAGGGATGTCCAGTGAAAGAGTATGACACTTCATGAGAGGGAGGCATTTTCGTGTGAAAAAGAGATTTGACAAACCATAGATTTCTTCCTCCCAAGGATATCTTGATTAATGATTATTTGAAAATGCCATGGACATTTGAGGTCAATCAAGATGAATTAAACAAACTTGCAAAATTGTATATCATACCATCAAGAAGTATGTTTTTTCGCAATATAGAATGAAAAATTTTACACTCTTTATTGTGTAACTGTTATACCAAAACATAGACGTACATAATAGCATAACTGTCCCAATTTCAGAGGGAATTGTCACACTTCAAGAGCTTAGGAAGTTTCCACGGTCTATTTTCTGGCTTAGGAAGTTTTCACCTTCTATTTTCTTTCGTCCTACATGCATCTTCAACAAGCAATAGTCCATGCTTTATGTGGAACACTCAACAAGCAATAGTCCATGCTTTATGTGGAACACTCGCAGTTTGAGGTCCATCATTAGAATTCTAAATTTTTATCTAGACTTTTCTCTTCCGAGAATTATTCTCAACTTCTTGTGGACTAGTTGCAGAGAACAACATAATCTGAGGCTGAGGCTGTGAGAATGCTTGTACTATTTAAATTATCTGATCCCTGAATCCATGCTGTAGCATGCAATCTACCTCGTCCATCACCAGCATGCAAACATCTCCCAAGTCAAGGTCATGCTTGGATTTTCTAAAATGCTTGCAATCCATGGCCTGCTAAAAATGTCTGACAATCTTGTAGCATTATTGACTACCTTTCAGATACAAATGTGTCGGACTGACAGATTTTAAGTTTAGAACATATTTTATGTGGTGCCAACAACATGATGTCAACAATGCTTTGGCATGTTCAATATAATCACAACATATACTAGCTGCAGAAACTCAGCAACTGTTAAAGCAGTAGTTCAAGAATAATCTCTCCATATATTGGGAGACAATCGTTTTGCACTCCTGAACGATCACTCTTGGAAATGGACTAGCACAAAAAAATGCACAAAGTTCAAATACCTAGAAGACTTTGATGAGCTTTAGTTCATCGCGCGTTTTATTTCAAAATCCGTCACTCTGCAAATGTTCCATCATCATTAAACACTGCATAACGTTTTTTGATAAGCACGCCTTCTTCCTCATATTGGAAAATTTAGAGTGCAGAAGTACCTTGTATGGCCCATCAACTTCAAAGTCTATTGCTCACTTGATGTCCTGTAAGTGTGGAAAAGATCTTGCAAAGCAGCGACCCAGTCCGTCCAAGCATCTATTGCACATTCATTGCAAAAACACAGATAAAAACAGAGTAAATTTGGCTTCCAACCACAAAACAGAGCAAAATTTTAAATTTTGAAAGCCTCACAAGCTTGAAAACTAGCTCGGGAGAATTGTCCTGCATCAGATCAAAGGCTTGCAGAGTAAAACTTCTGAATTCGTTAATTAATAAACCAGGCGAGTTTTTTGAAGTCGCTAACTTGCACGAATACATTAAACATCCGGGGCCAAAATCAAGCAGTTGACTGCCCTTTTCTAAGAGCTGGACTCTCCATCTCAGGAAATTCTCTGTTTTAGACCCTATATTATAATTTTCACCATTCAAAATCTGCCACGACAGCAGCAGTCAGCAAGACAGAATTATTTTCTTTTATAAGAACAAAAATATGGGATTCAAACACCACCAAAACTATGCAATTCGAACTTTTGGTTGCCAATATAAAAAAGCCAATCAAATCTGTAATACCATGCAGCGAATTTAGGATTTTCTTGAACTTCTGATTACCATAAGGAATCATGAACATGTAACTCATGTTCTCGTCAATTAAATAGCGACATGGAAAAACCCATGCTTTAGGTAAACAAAGGAATCGTTTGTGAATAGGGGACAGAATAATCTGCTCATCCATATTAATTCCGCATGGCAAACTAAATCAGGGCTTCACCAAATTGCACCTTCCCTTTGTTGACACATGTTAAAAGACGAAAATCAACATTCAGATGTGCGCCTTACCAGGTAGTTTTTACATTGTGAACACAGTAGCTGCCATGAAGAACACCATTGAGACAGCTATCCAAAAGTACTGCAGACATGAAAAGAGTAGCAAATAATCGGTACATCCTCCGGAATGTTATACCAAACTATTCTGCAAAAATAAAAAAATGGCAAAGTAGCTCCATTAATCTTTGAAGTTACTACTGTACTGGTAATGTCTCCCATATGATTTCATCAGTCAAATAGAGCTAACCAATCTATTTTATACGAACAGAGCTGTGCGTGGCAGGGGCGGCATACCTGTAACCACGGGGAGACGAGGAAGGAGGACGGTGGAGTATTCATGGTTCGCATCCATTTGACCAGCTGGAAACAAAAGAAAGAGGAACTTCTTTGCTTCTAACTTTTTCCCAGCTCAAATCCAGAGCTCCAGAGCTACTTCAGCAAAATCGACCTTGTTGCACATGCAAATGTGGAATCTGATGGCCTTGATAGGCATTTGCAGCTGAAGTTGAGGAACTTGCAACCGAAGAGGCTGGTGCTCCTCTCACTAAACGAATTGTATCATCATTTTGTACACCTGAAACCAGATTAAAAACGAAGAATTAAATATCTACCACAACTTCAAATCCATAGAACAAATTTGACCATTTAGGTAGGAATGAAGACTAATATATGCTTTAGCCTATTCATGATAAGAAATGGCCTCTCTAGACCACATGGACTGCATGCAAATAATGAACAATTCGCTTTAGAATCAGTCCAAATAAAGATAATTATAAAAAGCTTAGCATTATTACCCGAGCAAAGACATGAAAATACTTAAAGCACCAGACAGGGGAAAACCTACCGTAGCTTTCCAAAACATTGTCATCCTGCAAGACTCGCCCCTTATAGATTAGACGCTGTTGATCGGCTGGTATACCTGAATTCTCCACTGATAGGGTCTTGAGGGCGCTGACGGTGGAGGCCAGATCTACCTCAACCGTGAACTTAGTTCCATTTGAGCAACGGTATGAACACTAGCCTTGGAGCTGGGTTCCACACTAGATTCTGCAGCTGCCATGGCCTCCGATTCTCCTCCCATCTTGCTCGCCAGACAAGGCTAAAAACTGACCTAATCCTCCTCCTCCCCTTGCCATAATCTCCAACAAAGCCGTAATTTACCTCAGGAAGCCTCAAAGCACCTCCAAGAAAATCGGTTGCCCTATCATGACATTACCTGCTAAAAGGGCAATCCGATGGCGATGGCGGTGTTCGTGGCCTCCTGCAACTGAAAAGCAAAGAGAATCCGTTGCCTCCTTCCCTTTTCTTTCATCCTTTTTTAACGACCCAAGCAAATTCATAAATGTGATAACACCTCATCATTAGCTTAGCTTCTGAGACACGAACATTAAAACCTTTAGGAAAAATTAAGAAACAAGATATAAGATGTCGCCACTTCCCAGGATAGCATTTAATTTTTAAGATCTTTGTATGAACAGCCAAGATCAAACTCCTAAATCCAAGGGCCTAGATCAAAAGCCCCAAAAAGGGGCCACTTTTGTAGAGACGGTCTAGACCAAATCCCTAAATCCGATGGCCCAGATTAGAAGCCCCAAATAAGTGAGTTGCTTGGGGATGATGACGTGGTTTCGCCGTCTACCGTTGGATCTCACAACCGGACCGTTTCAAAACAAAACACACCCCGCCTAGATTCAAATAATTCTATATATATAACAGATATATATATATATATATACAAGTTTTTGTACTATCAATGGGATAAAATAAAATGGGATGAAACGAAAATGTATAGATAGTTTGAATCATACATGCACCTTTCTTCTTTCATAGCAAGATCCTGAGATAAGATTACACTACCAAGAATGAAATCAAGCAAGAACCTAAAATCAACATACAAACTGATAATTTTGCATTTTCAAATATCAAATGCACGACAGAATCCCTTATCATGCCTATTATTCATGTTCTAATGGGCGGAAGAGCTTGTCCATCTTTTAATCAAGCGTTTGTTATGAAAGCTTTATATTTCGAGGGTAGAGCTCTATTAACTGGTAACAAATGGCAGGTGTTTAACTCCTCAAGTGGAATCTAACTCTAAATATAACTGAGTGTGTAGAGCTTAGGATATTAGTCATTTATCTATTTATAAGGCTTTGGCATGTCATGAATATCTTTCATATGGCATATCAAGAGGACACTTACACAACACAAACACAGCGTACAATTACATCAAATGAACTAATGAACATTGAATTTTTTGACACCAAAAAGTGGTTCACTAAAAAGCAATTAAGGTTGACATGCCTTTCAAGAAAAAATAAGGGAATATTGTTTTTGGTAATTGCTAACTATTGCAATGCAATCAGAGGCAATTGCTAGCTACAATGTCCCATTGTAAAATTGATAGCAAGTAATTTTTTCCTAGATTTTGGGCGATGCCAGCTCAATTCTTATTCTGAAAATGCACATCAACAATTCGTCATTCATCTTTCTATGTGCCGCCACAATTCTTCTCTTCAAAATGCAATCCAAATATTCACCATTCATCTTTCCAATTCCTTTGGGATGGATGGCTATTCTAGCAATTTTATACGCTTTTTGTGATGACTCTGTGGCGTACATTAAAAAAAAAAAGGAAGTGTGGTATATTGAATCTAGATTTTGAGAGGCAACTCATGTTTAACCTAAGCATTTAAAATTTTCTTGTAGAGGATTAGGTTCCTGAGTACCTACATGCTTGCTACATTAGCAAGCATCGAAAGAATAGAAGAGAATTTGTTAAGACATGTCGGTATATCGCATGGACATGTTTCATCTTCCATTTGATGATCTACTTCTCATTTCTATTTGTCATTTCAGCCTTGGAAAATGCTTCAGACATTAAGCCAACTATCCCTATTTAATTCTGCACAAAATTATATAGATGGTCACAAGCCAATGACACATCATCTTTGACACTATAAAAAGCCATAATATGTAAATCCAGTTTAAGCATGCCATCGCATGAGAATGAAACTCCATACCACAATGACACTTAAATGGAGACATGCAATACAAACTTCCTCAAGACCTCGCAATTTATACAACTGCCCCCTTTTTTTTTTTATCCAGACAAAAGACCTAACTAAGAAAATTATAACATTTTTGAAACATGAGACATGTTCTGCTAGACTAGTGAATGCCATCTCGCGATTTCGCTAGCCACACACCAAGTTGATTGATCGTGTAGCAAGTCACCCTTCATATGTGTCATCTTCGTCATATGGAAGGGGCCAAAGAGCACCACGTAACGTTCCAATTCAGCTTTCTGTCTGCATAACTAAAAGAAGTTACACAGAGAACGTAAAATATGACTCCAATAAATATTGATAGATGAAATACATACACTGCCTACGATTGAAGGTCAATCTGAGCCTCTAGAGGTGCAAGTCACGGGGGACTCAACAAAGGCGAGGTTTAGATCACATTCATTTTAAGAAGATTTAATAAGTCACTCCAATGTGGCTGCCCTAAATCACCTGCATGTTCCAAAACACCTCTCAGATCTAGCCAGGCTTAATTTCCAGTCAATAAAATAGATATTACAATAATCAAGCACAAAAACATAGAAGACATAATTGAATCTAAACATTTTCGAGCTTGGTCATTTTGCGAGAACAAAGCTAAAATCTTAGGGTTGAGATTCCATCGACGGCAATTGATGCCCGGAAGTTGAAACTTCGGCCAATCGTGTTGGAACGATTCCAAACTTCCCTTGTTTTTTGTGATTCCACTAGCAGAGGTAATTGAGCTTTGGATTTTGCTTGGTAGATGATGTGGATGCTATTATTCCTCCATCTTTTAGCCAATCAATTACCCTCTTATGATCTTGACACGAATCAAATCAACGGAATAGATTTTTGTGGAAGAACTACCTAACCGTAGTGGAATCGATGCATCCTGCTCTCATAGTTTAGTTTTTAGGGTATTTGATGCCACCTAGTTAAGCGGCGACTTCCGTAGTTGGAATGTCGACTTTTACATCTACTATAAAAAAAATCTTTTGTGCACTTTTAATACTTTCAATACGGAAGGAAATATTAATTGGAAAGATAGAAATTATTCACCTGTGCTTTTAGTCTGCTAGTTTGTCTGCACATCGCTTGGCATTCTAGCTTAAATCACCTCCATCTCACCATAATAATTCGTAATTGTCTGTTGTAGGTCTCACATACGAGACACTAGCTTCATGAAAAAATAAAACCCTGTCAAAGGCGTCCAGATATAACTCAAAGGCGTCCAGATATAACTCTAGCAAATTTGTCACGTGGAGATGCGCAACAATTGAACTCAGGTATTTCACCTTAAGGTGTAGTTTATGGCATGTATAGAATTGAATATGTAAGAAAACCATTGCAAAACACAGAGACTAGTTAGAACGTTTACCTGCATTTCATTCTGTTGTCACGCGTCAGCTATCATACGTTGAATACTTGCTCATAGAGCATCACAGTCAAGATTTTTAAACTCTTCGAACTGATATAGCACGTCATTACCTATTACTTAGCAAAAAAAAAAAGAAAAATCATTGAAGCTAAATCAAGCTTAAAATGCAAAGAAAATCAAGTCCGACAAGCACCTGCTTCTCCAGTTTTTTCTGAACCTTCTGTTATTGTGAAAGCTCCAATAATGAAGAGCATTAAGAAATGCTTAAAGCTCTAGCTGCTGCAAGACCGAAATGATATGATTCTAGCTGCTGCAAGACCGAAATAAATGATATGCTTCAAGCAAGCGGGCAATCCCTAGACAGATATTGAATGGGCCAGCCAGTATTGGCCTTTTAAATGAGAAGTATGAAACCCGCAACAGTAAAAGCAGAGGATAGGGCTTAACGAATGCGATCCCTTCAAGCGATTTGGAGCAGACTTAGCAAAGAATAAGAGATAAAGGAACATAAAAAGGGAAAGAAGTAAACGCCACGAATCTCTTCATTTTCAATCAATGATCTCGAGCCAACCATCATCCATCTTGCATACCGTGAACAAACATTTGCTACTACATTGATTGAACCGGTAGAAAACCCGGTCGAAATTTTCTAAAAACACGAGCAGTTAAACTCCACAGGTCAAGCGGAAGCTCACAACCATATGGAATCCAAGAAAAAAAAATTCAAGTCGCTTGATTTCGACATATAATTGACCCCTTTGGTTCAATCCTGCGAAGTTACGAGATTTGGATAATGCAAGCGCAAGCGGGCCTCAAAATCTTCAAAGAGTCTCAGATAGCCATTTGCTTCTGAGTTGGAAAATCCGGTTGGAGGTGCGATTGCACCGCCACGCCATAAGTACCATGGAGATGGCAATCCCAATCGATGAGTTTTGTAAAAATTCACAGGATCCATCGTAATGCTACTAAAATAAAGATGATTGATCAAGATTTAATAAGATTTTACCCAGGAAATCAACGACTAAGCGACCATCGAGAATCGATCCCCGTGGCTTTCATTTACCTATTAACAAAGAACAAAAATGGAGGTTTTGGGTCTAGCTCAGGAAGAAAAGCATAACGGACGGGACAGGACACAATTGGCCGGGTGCCCAAGAATAGCACTCGAGAGAATACCATAAGGAAAGAACCACGTCGAATCCCAAAGATATATCGAAATCCATCTCCATAAGCCAAACCATGGCGTGTTATACAAATGCCACTTCTAAAAAGTACGTGAGGAAGCACCCCGCATATGGAATAAAACCTTGAAAACCGTTTTAGCCGAATTTTACTACGGGTCTTGAACTTCCTAGAATTTTTCAAAGAATCATAATCGACCAAACTGAAGATTATGACCCGAGATTGCATCTTACATGAGCCCAACTCAAAAATCTTACAAAGTCTTCAATCCGCCATACGGACCTTTAAAACCCGGAAGAAGAATCCAAAATACAAACCTTAAGCCTAAAAATGGGTCAAATTTATGCCGAGTCTAAAAACTGATGTAAAAGCAGGACCGTTAGGCATGTGTTAAGCAAAATCCCATTTTGAAAGGCGACCTTCAGCTCGGCTTCGGTTGTGCACAGGAACAATAGAAGCTTCGGTTATTGCTCGCAATGATTTTATTTACCGAAGCGAGCCAAAGGCACATCCTTGTGATGTCGGAAAACTTTTTTGGCAAAGTATTTGCGTTAATTAGATTCTAATGGAACGAAATGTTGAAACTAAACTCTAAAGTCGAGCTTCAAATCAATTACCTATACAGGGATTCACAAACGTCGTCGTCATATCCTGCTCTCCGCCATAGCCCGACCACAAGCCAGCCGGAACCGAGAACAGAGAAAAGGCATATTGTACGTCCCAGATTAAATCACAAATTCTAATGGTATAGATCAAAGGCATCAAATAAGGGCCTGCTTGACGGTCATTAATTTTTCTTGCCACCTCAGCATTTATTGCATTTAATATTCGGGGCTAAATCTTGACCATTAATCCAGCATTTTCAACGGTCTAGATTAAAAGCCCCAAAGGAAAGGGCTTTTGATCCAAACCATCGATCTCAAACATGGACGGTGGAGACGGCGACACCTCAATGTCTTATATATAAGGGGGTGCTTGGGTGGATTGAGGTGGCTTCGTCAGGACCGTTGGATCTCACAATCTAAACCGTCCAGACGGCGACACCTCGGCGTCTAGATTCAAATAATTGTATATATATAACGGATAGTAGAAGTAGATATATATAAAATTATTTCTATGTGTCCATGGGAAACGATGTACCCATGGATTGTTTACATATTCAAATCAATCTAGGTCATTCTGTTTGGGGCCAATGAGGTGGCACAAACTACGACCTTAGGATCTACATAGGGTCATGCATGGGGCATGCACCATGCCTCTAGACCGTCGGATGAAGGGGGGAAGGCAAAATCATGGCCCTTGATTTTTTATAGGAAGGTGCAAGAAAGGTCCCTAAAGGTGCTTTTTGGTGTGGCCAATCTCAGCCCTTGGATCAAAAGGGGTAGGAGAAATCCTGGCCATTAAGTTTTTTATTAAGTTGCAATTTATTTTATTAAAGGAGTTGAGGTGGCATCCTCATTTAATAAAAAAGTAATGAGGTGGCACCAACATTTATGGAAGGACTTTCAAGGAAGCTTCTTTTTGTAATTGTCTTCAAAGGCCTAAGAACTTGCAAAGAAAGGGGTCCGGATGAAGGTGGGACCCATGCCATTGGATTCCTCTCTCGCCGAGAGCTTTCCAATGAGTAGTGGTTTGATATCGTTCCGCTGCAGTTGAAGCGAATATGATCGAATACTAAGAATCTTCTTGGAATCTTGGAATTTTATGGAATCTATGGGAATTTAAGAGAATCTAGGGGAATCTTCATAGGATCTTAAAGAATGTAAAGGAATCTCAATAGAATCTTTAAGAATCTAAGTTTAATCTTTATAAAACCTTTGAGAATCTAGGGGAATCTTGATAAAATCTTGAAGAATCTAGGGGAATCTTCATAGAATCTAAGGGGATGTGAGAGAATCTACATAGAAACTTGGAGAATCTAGAGGAATCTCAAATTGAATTAGGGGAATCTATGGGAATCTTAAGAGAACCTTAGGAAATCTAGCGTAATCTAAGCCGCATCTTTGTAGAGCCTTTGAGAATCTACATGATCTTTAATGAAATCTTGGAGAATCTAGGGGAATGTACATGGGGTCATGCATGGGGCATGCACCATGCCTCTAGACCGGTCGGATCAAGGGGAAGGCAAAATCATGGCCCTTGATTTTTATGCAAGGAAGGTCCCTAAAGGTGCGTTTTGGTGTGGCCAATCTTGGCCCTTGGATCAAAAGGGAGAGGAGAAATCCTGGCCATTAAGTTTTTTATTAAGTTGCAATTTATTTTATTAAAGGAGTTGAGGTGGCATCCTCATTTAATAAAAAAGTAATGAGGTGGCACCAACATTTATGGAAGGAATTTCGAGGAAGCTTCTTTTTTGTGATTGTCTTCAAAGGCCGGTAACTTGCAGCAAAGGGGCCGGATGAAGGTGAGGCCCATGCCATTGGATTCCTCTCGTCAAGAGCTTTCCAATGAGTAGTGGTTTGATATCGTTCCGTCGCAGTTGAAGTGAATATGATCGAATACTAAGAATCTTCTTGGAATCTTGGAATTTCATGGAATCTATGGGAATTTAAGAGAATCTAGGGGAATCTTCATAGGATGTCAAAGAATGTAAAGGAATCTCAATAGAATCTTTAAGAATCTAAGCGAATCTTTATAAAACCTTTGAGAATCTAGGGGAATCTTGATAAAATCTTGAAGAATCTAGGGGAATCTTCATAGAATCTAAGGGGATGTGGGAGAATCTACATAGAAACTTGGAGAATATAGAGGAATCTCAACAGAATTAGGGAATCTATGGGAATCTTAAGAGAACCTTAGGAAATCTAGCAGAATCTAAGCGCATCTTTGTAGAGCCTTTGAGAATCTACATGATCTTTAATGAAATCTTGGAGAATCTAGGGGAATGTACTTAGATCTAATGGAATATATAGGGGAATATACATAAAATCTACAAGAAATTTATCGCGGCGGCCAAGGCCGCTGCGAACATTTCTCTTTACCAACTTGGTATCAATTCTAAACTCACTACTATGGAGAACATTTTAGGGTGAAGTTTCTCAATTCAAACTGCAGCAAAAAAAGACGTAGTTGAAAAAACCAATCTTTTACATTTTCTGTTAGGGTAACAGCATAAAAGTGTTTGTCGATTGCACTAGGCTTGACCCATTACCAAACCAGAGTGTAAACAATTTGCTTTTTAAATAAGATTGCACTAGGCTTGACCCATTATCAAACCAAACAATTTGCTTTTTAAATGTAATTTCTTAACCGACATTCATTTGTTCACACCATATGGAGAATGGGCAAGCCATAATCACAATGCAAACAGTTGCCGCCAAAGTTGGAGCTTGGATATGTGCATATATATTTTTATAACTAGCAAGGTGACGACTTTTCCTTTTATTTCGCTTATCATTAGATGTAGCAAGGTGACGAAGTTTTCCTTTTATTTTGATACCATTAGATGACCGTGGAGCTCGAGAGAACTAAGAATACACTAGACATAATGGTCATGTCATCCTTACGATAACAACGCGAATCGCCAAAGTAATAGATATATTATATCTTGGAGAACTTGACCATAGAACGCCAAGTCCATTCATGTCACTTGAGAAGGCTAACGTGTAAGAAGTGACTACGTAATCCGAGAGGGAGTTGAGATTTCAAAATCAATGGTCTATATGAGGTGGGCGCGACTAACCACGAACTTTCAAAGTCCCATAATATGTCTAGACCATGTTATATGCATTCTCATGCATTGCTTAGTTATACTGCCAAAGTTGAAAAGATATATGAGCATATGTCAATATACACAAAGAAAGTAGCGGTATAGATAGAAGATAGCTACACAGCAACACTAACTTTAGTTAGGTAACAAAATCATTCCGTTCGCAAAAAATCTATTATTTGTCTATCTCTGTACAAAATGGTTTGCATTATCTGAAGTTGATTGGAAGCAAGCTTTTTCAAATATCCGCAAGAACTCGAGGTTGCACTTGATCAACATTTCCACAAAAAAACATGTATCTTCCTTTGTGTTTCCCTCTGGAATATCTACAACATAAGACTCTATGGCCAGTGTCCCTGAACTTCCATCTACTAGTTCTGGATGCAACGTAATTATGGACCAATAATTCTGCATCAACACAATATCATAAGCAGATGAATCCAGCAGTTCAGCATCCATGTTCAAGATTTCTTTACAACTTTCATGCAGACATGGATCTACATCTTTAGCATCTTCCCAAGTTATGGGAACATCTGCTAGCTGTTTGAAGAATGAAACAACAAATAATATGTCTAACTGCACTCCGTCCATCAAGGCCAATGCAATCACCTGACCACAAAAATGAAAATAAGTGAGATGTCCGTATGTCTACATTGATCTATACGATCACTTATTCTTAACATAATGGGCACTCGAGGAACCCTTCAAATGCCTGCTCTTTTAAAGCTGCAGGGAGATAAAACTTTTGGTCTCTAGGCATTGTTTCGTCCTCCCCTATTTGTGTTCTGCAACTTATTGCTGCTTTCCCGTAACGCAAAAGTGTGTTTCTAAGACCACTTCTCAACATCAATGGTGAAAGCCTCTGTTTACGTCCTGGTTAATTAATCATCTCACAAGCTAGAAATTGAGGTGCATCTTCCGAAATTGTCTCTACCAAGTTGCGAATAGCTAGAAATTGAGGTGCATCTTCCGAAATTGTATCTACTAAGTTGCGAATAGCTAAAACAGTAGTGAAAATTCATGTACATTTTGAGTATGAAATGATGTTTTTCTAGGCAGCATCCGTTGTTTTTTGAATGACTAACTGCACATAAATACACTCTAGACGCTTCTCATGATATTGCTCCATAACATTGTCAAAATTTGTTAGGACTATTTGTGCAATTTAAATCAGGAAAGATGTTATTTTTGAATTAGCATTGCGCGAGATCCGTGTGTGACAAAATTTCTAATAGTTGTTTTCATATCATCGTTAGAACGTGGTATTGAACATTGGGTCTTGAGTATGAACTTCTATACTTCCACATATTCCCCATCTTTGTAATTTTTCACAGATTAACTTATATCAACCAAGAAATATACACATAAATTAGAGGTCTATCCTAAGGATGTTGTTCGAGTTATTTCATTGTAAGCATCAAGGTGGATTTTGCCATGTTTCTTCAGAGCTTCTTCAATGTAAGCAGTGTCTACGTAACATCAAATTTGATCACATTGCATGCATGAGGTTTGTGCAAAACACAATGCAAAATGATAGTTTTATTAAATATCTACATTACTAGATATAGTTTCCTCGCATATCTATATAGCAGATATAGTTTCCTGCATATCTATATAGCGAGATGTAGTTTCATGTTTCTTGCACCTCTATTCAAAGATGCTTTGTATAATTTGATGTCTTAATTAGATGCCACTCTAAATATTTAAGTCCAATATAAAACAATAACGTAAAGTGTCCCTTCTCAACCTAGGCGTATTTCAATACATGTTGCCTTGTTTTGGGGAAAAATATCCAGATCGTGGGCTGGGATAGAGAGGAACACATTTGAAAATATAACCAACACCACGCAATCCACAAAATAAACCATAAAACCAACTGCACAACCTCGAAGGTTAGCTATTCTAGAGGATAAATCTACGGCCAGGTTGACGAGGAAAGTCAAGGCTACCATAATTACCACTCACAACATATATGTTTCTAAAAAAGGTTTATAAACAAAGTGTGAAAAACATTCACACCGAGATCTCAACTCGGGCGTTTTGGCAAAGATCCACTTCATGGTGAAGATTCAGCAACAACTTCCAAATTTTGAACTTTTCAAATGGTCCAATGGGATTTGCTTCGATGGTGTGCTAGGGTTTCCCTTCCCACTGCCTTGCTCTTCATCCTAAAAGTCACGCTTCCTTCACTTCCTTGTTCATATCGGGGAGTGACTTTCCTCCACAAAGTTGCATTTCCCAAATGCATCCCCTGAATGAAGATCATGTCGAGATGAAAGAAGCAATGTTTACACATTCCCCTTTCTATATCCTTAGAAGTCAATTAAAGAACTCGAAGCACTCCTCGTTTGGTGCAACACTCGCAACATTTGATTCAGCAGAGCCTTCCAAATGTTGGGCAAGAGATAAAGGGCTTTGAGCTTCAAGGAGATGTTGGGCTTTCTCAATCTCATTTGCTTCACAAAGTGCGAGATGAAAGCTTTTGATATGTAATGCTCGAAAGAACATGGCCACTTCTAACATCTCGCCTAGAAGTCGCCGAGCACCTTCAATATTTTGTTTCACGATAAAGTCCTAATTACTGTTGTGCCTCTTGAAACTTTCCCGATGATTATCTCTTCAACTTCTGCCGAATCTAGCCTTTCATAGCATATTTATAAACCTTGTGTAATGCTTTTGCTCACAACTTCGGTATCCTTTTTGGCGTTTCCACCAATTGTAGGCCTTGAAAATGCAAAAATATATGTTAACATCAACCACAGTAAAATAGAAAATCAAGATCATCTCGTAAGGCCTCCAACCACTCGGACTTTTTAACACTGCCCCACCATATAAAGAGGAACAGAAACAAAGCAACTTCGCAAGCAAGCAGCTTTGCAAGTTAAACAATGATTCATTAACAAAACACAACACAACAAAATGTGAAGAAATAACTGGATCAACCAACAAAAAAGTTGTCCCTGGATGGGGACGGAAGAATTACAATATACCTAAGAAGACTTGAGGCTGGATATGCTTAGAGAAGAGCTTTCAAATAACTTGGGTTGCTCTGTTTTGTTTGGAGAAGGCCGACGGATCTAGAAGGGGCGAGAAGATCTCCTCTTTACTCCACGCACCTTTAAGAAGAGGACATAGAGCTTCCTAAGCCTTTAGCAGTTAAAACCACGGTTCTAAGTCATTTTATCCCATTATTAGACTTAATTGGTCGGGCCGGCTTTTGTGTGCAACTGCAAACTCGAGTTCTATCTCCATAGGTAATGCAAACTCGAAGTTCTATCTTCCATAGAATTTGACAGTTTCAGCCTATTAGTGCCGTTACTTTCGGGATTTTGTAAGCTTTCCTAGGCGGTTGCTTCGCCCCGCCGGGAAACTAGAAGCCCAAATCATCACCGCATTTATCACTCCAAAATTATCTTCCTATAGTGGGTTGTTTCCTTGCCAAATCGGCCTTGGAACAATTGTTTTATAAATACAGAAGAAGCGGCGATTCAAGCTATTGCAAAAACCTTGGGAAGGTGGCGGCCCGGCTATGGCGTCGAGTAATGGAGGAACCGTAGGAGCTTCTGGCTTTCTACAACCTAACAGATGTCAAGCATACCGCCATCGCCAATGATAGGGCCCGGTTTGCGGGAAGAGATCGTGCAAGAAAAGAAACGTGGCAAATAAATGGGAGAATAGATTGGCGGAGAACACGAAAAAAAAAAAAAAAAAAAGAAAAATATGAGACTAGAATTACATATGTTTAGAAAAGGAATCTAGGGGAATCTACATAAAATCTATATATAATCTTAGAGAATCTAGAGGAATCTTTGTAGAATATTAAGAATCTAGAAGAATCTATAGAATCTTGGGGAATCTTTCACATTGGATGAGAATCTACATAGAATCTTGGAGAATCTAGAGGAAATTTGGGTTAGTCTTCAAGAATCTAGGGGAAACTCAAGAGAATATTAAAGAATCTATGAGAATCTCAAGAGAATGTAGAGGAATCTAAGGGAATCTTCGTGAAATCTTCAAGAATCTAGGGAAATTTTTTTGAGCCTTGAAGAATCTAAGAGAATCTTTATAGAATCTTCACTGGATGGCTCAAAATTTGTACACTTCCTCATAGTACAACCACTTGTATATATATATGTGGAATTCCATATTTGTTGGATATTATTGTATTTGAATTCTCCCACTTGAACATTGTGCCAAGGAAAATTAATCTACTGATTTTACTCTTCTAATTGGCCATGTAAAAGCACATGTTTCTAGGATCATCTAATCTTCATGCACTTTCATGAGAAGTTTGGAGCTCAAACATAGCACCCGCAAGAGTCTCAATAGCTAATTTTGTGATTTAATTATGTTCTTATGTCATATTGCTCCACACATATACTGAGTTATTTCATATAGGGTTCTTTGTTTATAAATAATGGTTGTTTAAGTGTTTTCTTTTATTATGTTCTTATTGTTTTGATATTATCAAAGTGAAATGGTAATAAGATACGGCTTAACTGCTTGAATGAACCCGCCCCTTCGTCGTTGCCGGAGGGCTGGAGCGGATAAGCAACGTGCATATCAGGTGATTGGTATGTGAACGTATATTCGTGTCGCAAACGATATACGTGTGAGCCCGGCCCGGGCGAGGGATTGATCATCCCTGGATTTATTTTTTTTTTTTATTTTTTTTTTAGAAATTGCAATCGGTTATATTATGCTTACAAGAATGATGGTGAATGGACGTAATAAGTTGCATTAGCCTTCACTTAATGTCTATTTAGATAGGAACTTAACTATATGGGAACTTGAAAAAAAAGACCAATACAAAATGGTCGTGCATACGCCGTAAGAAACAAAATTAAAATAATACATCTTAGGGTTTCGATGGATTAGGGTTCCGGGCCCATAGACAAAGAATTGACTAAAACCCATCCAACAAGAAAAGGCTTACCAAGCGATTACTGATTCTAACATGAAGGACCTGGAGTGAAAAAACATAGGCACAAGCCCGCCCGTAGCCAGTGTTAAGTATGGGACAAATGCATATTTAAAAGCATACAAGATGTTCGCCCCAGAGCTTGATCTTACATTTGCATGCTCGTCCCCGGCCCCGGCCATCGAGACAGGCCGCTTAGATGCATGGGAAGGAAGAAGGGGACTTGAATATGGCCACAAGAAGAAGGATTGAAGCTGAGATGAAGGGGCTTCTAAGAAGAAGAAAATATTTGATTTCCACAGGTTGCAAAAACACCGTGATGGCAGATTGCACCTCAAGAGAGGAGATAAGGAGATGGAGGATGCTAAGGTAAAAGCCAAAGATAAGCATGGATGATGAATATAGAGGTCAAAAAATGATGATAGCACCCTAAAGCTGATTATGACATTAATGAAAGAGTGCGGACTCAAGGACAAAGAAACAGCCATGGAGGAGAACCAACACACAAGCTATTCAAAGCCCGATCTTCAAGACCACCGTGTTCTTGGATCTATTAATTTTCGGCCCATTCATTGAATAAATTTTAAGTTAAATTTAGAGCTCCTAAATAGCTTGCATTAGCATAATTGCATACGCTATAAATTCTATAAAGGTCGTTATGATCGTAATTATTAGAGACAATAAAGAAAGGATGGTAGATCTTAGAAAGGAATGGAATAATAGCTTAAATGCACTGCATAATGACAATGGAAACTTATAGATCAAGGTATGACATACCATGATCTAAGCACATTGTACATTAATTATGGCGGAAGGCTTTGCTAACATTATGTGTGACTTATTAATGTATTAAGACAGGTTCAATGAGTTTCTACATAATAAAATCTGATAGCAGGCAAGGTAAAGCAGATTGAGACAAGACATAATCTAGGGGGACTAATCAAAAACATGTTTAACATTAAATAAGCCATGATTCCCCAGTAATAATCGGCCATGGCGTACCATAGTATTTTACTTTACATCAAGCAATTGTGAAGGGATAACCCAAGAAACTTATAGCTTACCCGCTAGTGACTTAGGCTTTTACCCTTCTTAGGCTAAATACCCTTTGGTTTCACTGCAGGTAACCGAGTTTCTTGCTCTTTTGCTTTGATGTTCTTTATGGATGTTCAAGCTACAAGTATTCTCGAAATTCTTCAAGTTGTTACTGAACTTATTTGATGAAGTAAGATCTTTCCAAGAGAATAACATTTGTATTTACATTAGGTTTATTTGTAAACCCATATTGAGTTAAAATTTTGAAGAGAATGGAATTTGACTAATGACAAATTGTATTCTTAAATGATGTTATTGAAAGTTGCAATGAAAAGATAAAGAAAACATGACTATGGCCTTGAAGGGAGTCACCTGTTACCTGATAGGGCTGCAAATTGTACTCTAAAGTACTTAATGTATTAAGAGTAAAAGGTCTTTGACTTTAAAGGTTTTTTTGTCCATACTCAGTTTTCTAGTTTTACTAGAAACCATAGTTCATGTTCTTAATTCTCAGGTGATTTATCTGATCTATCTGATTTATATGATTTATCTGATTCAGCTAAATTATTACATTACCTGTTATAGGAAATGGTTAACAAAAACAAAACTGATATATCAGAAGAAGAACAATGGATCAAGGAATTAGTCCCATTCAAGTACAAGGAGAATGGCATTATGACACCCAATATGGCTGTCCAGAATATACTTGGTTGCATCCGGAATGCTGATATACACAGTGTGATTATTTTCAATGAGAAAAAATTGAAAGATAGGAGGCTTTCTCCCGTTATCTGCTTAGGCTTCAGCGGATGGTTCAAAGTGTTTGGACAGATTAAAAAGGCCAATTATGAGTACAGCAAATGCAAGGACATTATTGACTCCCTTTACAAAGATATAGGCACTATCCTTTACAAAAGGACCTGCTTGGAAGATGAGATGGCACGAAAGTTTGTTATTGGCCTGTCTATTCTTGAAAAGGTCAATGAAATTGACCCGCCTACCTTTGATATAGAAGATAAGAACTGCAAGAACAGTCCCAAGGCATCTCCTGAAATTAACGAAAATTGTCTCTTCTCTGATCTAGACTTATCTGAATTTGACTTTCAGACTACAGAAAATGACAATATTAAGGATGGGAATATCCAGATAGATGGGGAATCTAGCATGGTTGGTACTTTTGAAGAAATCCCCAATCTCACACTTGGTAATTCATCTTGCTTTCCAATTATTATTGAGCAGGTGGTTGAATGTTTGGGAGCTTCTTATTCTCATGCTTTATGGAGAAGCCAAAATTTTGGTGCACTTGCCCCCATTGACTTGGATACCTGGATAGCATTTGCTGGTATTACCAAGGAAGAAATCAATACAGCTAAAATCACTGCCACAAAATTGGAGAAAACATTCAAGATGACTGAAGTAATGGTTCCATTTGATATGGCAACCTTTGACCAGATTTGTATCAGAAACAAAGGAATACAGATTGGACAAAAAGGACACATGGCTTATCCCAATGAAGATAGAGATGACTTTTATTTAAAAAGAGTTTGGCGCACTCACTGCCCATACTTCACATGTCTTTGCCCAAAACACAAGAATTCTCCTTGCCATTGTGGCATTATTTGGTTTGATCAAGCAATATGGTTTGTTCTCAACCATATGGAAGAGCTGGACCTGGGTACATCCCCCATCATGAGAATGGTGAATTTCACCAAAATGCTCAATAAGACACTGAAACCTGCAGTTATTGCTTATATTTCTTACTTAGAAGTAAGGAAGATCATGATTGATATGACGCTGACTATGGCACAGAACCCCAATGCAAACCTCAAGATGAAATTTGGAAACAATAGGATGGCGGATATTCTGGAAAAAAGTATTAAACCCATCTCATTCCTGAAAGCTAATGCTGGCAACAACTATAAAACATATTCAAAGAAGCCTCTGGCTGGCAGAAACTTGCATCAGTCTAACATTACCAAAGGTGTACCATGGATGCCCCCAAGGTTGACCAGCGACCCTGCACTTGCTAGCATTCTTGAAGCAAAAGGGGCCAGTAGTAATACTGAAAAGAAGAAAGACACAAATAATACTGAAAAAGAGAAGGTTATCCACTTGGATGAAAGTACACCTGACAGCATAGAGATTGTTGAAGATAGCCAAAAGGAAAAATAGAAGGCTGGAACAAGGAAACAGGCAGGCCTCTAATAGACAATTATGTCTGGAAATATTTGATAGTTTTTTTAAAAAAACAGTAACTATCTGTTTTGATGGTTCATGAACCTTTTTTGCCTTAAAAACAGAAACTGTCTGTTATAATGTTTCATGATAATGAAAGTTATTGAAGTATACATCTCTGTACATTACTAACTTAAGTTATATATGTAGGTGGTTATTAACAATCCAAGAACTATCTCCAGAGATGTTAATATGATGAAACACTTGGTCAACAACAAGGATAAGAAAGACAAAAAGATTGTTCACTTCAAATTCTTATCCAAATGTCTGGAAAAATTTGAGATCAGAAATATTTTTCAGATAGTATTATCTGAAACTCTTGAAGAAAAGGGAGTGGAATTACTTGATAAAACAGTTTTTGCATGGAAATACATGGACCAGTTAAGAGATGTGGTATATAAACCCTTCTCTATTTTTGCCGAGGCAAGAAATAATAGATGTCCTTGCTCAAACCCCAGTTTGAGAACCTTTCTGGACCACAACATTGGACACGTCAGAACAACAGATTTAGCAATTATTCACAATCCCAAGCTAAGAAAAGCTTTCGAGAAAGGGCTCAATAACATTCCTGATTGCAGCTTCAATGTGCAAAAATTCATGGAAGAATTCGAATTAACCTGTACACAGTTCTTTACAGTACATCAATTTGATCTGACCGATCTTACGACAGATGATATTCAGGGCATCATCAACATGCTAATGCAATATGCACATATGGAAGTGGTGGAATTCAGAAAAAATATGAAAGGAAAAAGGTTTCTCTGGGATGATCCCAATGTAAGAAAAAATGTTGAATGGCTGGTAGGTAATTTATACATCTCTGGCCTTGACAAAGCATGCAATAATCCAGTGTTCATCTGCCAAAAACACATATTTGAGAAAGCTCAGGAAAGACTAAACAGCCCAGACTTTGAGAACACTAAACTTACTCCTACTTATGTTGCTGAGATGGCTAAGAAAGAAATTCAAAGCTTTATGGGGATTGATACAGAAATACAGTGTAGATTACCATATATTATGGCAACCTACAAAGCACACAAACAAGAATACAGGTGGCTCACCAACGCACATGACTCTATTTTCTCTGAATTGGCCGACTTGGTCACGGCTTTATTAAATGATGTTCTGAAAATTTGGCCCTTGGTATGTTTCAAAATTACTGCAAAAATCAGAATGTTCAGAAACTTCAAAGTCAATGCATCATGGATCATCGATTCATCATATGATATGGTTCTAAATTTACCACAAAAGATCTATGACGTCTTTGCAGCCGACATTACACATTGCTATGAGACAATACCTCTTGAAGGGGATGAAGGTTTAATTGAAATACTAAACGAGGTAATCGACATGATATGGGAGTACATGATAACAGAAAAACATATGTTTCACTTATTATACAGAAACAAGGAAGGAAGCTACTTGATAAAATGGGAAAAGAACATCAAAAGAAACATCCACATGACATGTTGGAGAGCTATTGAGAAAAATACAGTCAAACAGATGAACATGTGGTTACTATCCAACTGTTACCTACAGCTTGGTAAAAAAATTTTTAGGCAGAAAAAAGGTATACCAATGGGATTTTCTTGCAGTCCTGCTTGGTGCAATCTATACCTTGCATGGTATGAATTGAAATTCATACTCAAACTTGCTGACAAAGGCAGATACGAGGATATCAAAAGATTCCAATATACGACTAGGTACATGGACGACCTCAAAATTGTAAATGGAGGTAACATTAAAGAATTCTTGGATACACATGCAGAGATTACAATATATAATATGGAGTATATTGGAATAAAAGATGAGACAACATACCAAATAGGAGACCAGGACAAGGCTGATTCCAGAGGCTTTAAAATTAACTATATGAATGTTACTATTCAAGTTACTGATCCAGACAGGGGCATATTCATAATGACTAGATTTGACAAAAGAGACAAGTTACCTTTTCACGTTAATAAGTTCATCAAGGCTGATAGCTGCAGACCATACAGACAGGCTATGAAAGTCATCATCTCACAAATACTACCCTATGTTTATGCACACTCAAGTCATACTACTGCTGCAGCAGATATAGCAGGTCTTATAAAGGCTTTCCAGAACAATGGCTTTAACAAAGATAGACTGATCAGACTGGTTCTACATACGCTCCAGAATGATAAATTCCCTGGACTCATCTACAATATAAAAGACATTCTTCAAGTGGTCCATTAAATGCAGTTTGTTTGAGCTTTTTCACACGAAAAATAGGGAGGGCAGGGCCTATGTGTTACAACAAGGCCCTGCTCCCCTTGTTGTAACAGTCATATGACAATAAAAGCCACCCTCACTACGGAAGGAGGTAGGGTTTTTTTATTAGAAATTGCACTGGTTATATTATGCTTACAAGAATGATGGTGAATGGACAGAATAAGTTGCATTAGCCTTCACTTAATGTCTATTTAGATAGGAACTTAACTATATGGGAACTTTGAAAAAAAGACCAATACAAAATGGTCGTGCATACGTCAGGTAAGAAACAAAATTAAAATAATACATCTTAGGGTTTCGGATGGATTAGGGTTCCATCCATAGACAAAGAATTGATCTAAAACCCATCCAACAAGAAAAGGCTTACCAAGCATTCATGATTCTAACATGAAGGACTGGAGTGAAAACATAGGCACAAGCCCGTCTGCAAGTGTTAAGTAATCTTTGGGACAAATGCATATTTAAAAGCATACAAAATGTTCGGCCCTGTAGCTGATCTTACATTTGCATGCCCGTCCTGTCCTGCTGCATCTGAGACAGGCCAGTTAGATGCATGGGAAGGAAGAAGGGGGACTTGAATATGGCCACAAGAAGAAGGATTGAAGCTGAGATGAAGGGGGCTTCTAAGAAGAAGAAAATATTTGATTTCCAATGTGGTTGCAAAAACACCGTGGATGGCAGATTGCACCAAAGAGAGGAGATAAGGAGATGGAGGATGCTAAGGTAAAAGCCAAAGATAAGCATGAGCAGATGAATATAGAGGTCAAAAATGATGATAGCACTGGCGTAAAGCTGATTATGCAGAATGAAAGAGTGCAGACTAAGGACAAAGAAACAGCCATGGAGGAGAACCAACACACAAGCTATTCAGCCGATCTTCAAGACCACCAGGTTCTTGGATCTATTAATTTTCGTCCATTCATTGAATAAATTTTAAGTTAAATTTAGAGCTCCTAAATAGCTTGCATTAGCATAATTGCATACGCTATAAATTCTATAAAGGTCGTTATGATCGTAATTATTAGAGACAATAAAGAAAGGATGGTAGATCTTAGAAAGGAATGGAATAATAGCTTAAATGCACTCTGCAAAGAATGGAAACTTATAGATCAAGGTATGACATACCATGATCTAAGCACATTGTACATTAATTATGGCAGTAAGGCTTTGCTAACATTATGTGTGACTTATTAATGTATTAAGACAGGTTCAATGAGTTTCTACATAATAAAATCTGATAGCAGGCAAGGTAAAGCTGATTGAGACAAGACATAATCTAGGGGGACTAATCAAAAACATGCTCCTGTTGTTAAATAAGCCATGATTCCCCTGTAATAATCAGTCATGGCAGCCATAGTATTTTACTTTACATCAAGCAATTGTGAAGGGGATAACCCAAGAAACTTATAGCTTACCTGCTAGTGACTTAGGCTTTTACCTCTTAGGCTAACAGTCCTTTGGTTTCACTGCAGGTTAACGAGTTTCTTGCTCTTTTGCTTTGATGTTCTTTATGGATGTTCAAGCTACAAGTATTCTCGAAATTCTTCAAGTTGTTACTGAACTTATTTGATGAAGTAAGATCTTTCCAAGAGAATAACATTTGTATTTACATTAGGTTTATTTGTAAACCCATATTGAGTTAAAATTTTGAAGAGAATGGAATTTGACTAATGACAAATTGTATTCTTAAATGATGTTATTGAAAGTTGCAATGAAAAGATAAAGAAAACATGACTATGGCCTTGAAGGAGTCACCACACCGATAGGGCTGCAAATTGTACTCTAAAGTACTTAATGTATTAAGAGTAAAAGGTCTTTGACTTTAAAGGTTTTTTTTTTTTTTTTTTTTTTTTTTGAGGGAATGAGATTTTTCCCATTAATTATAGATTGAAAAATACATAATATTCAAATATTTGACCAAGTTAATGGATCAAAATACCAGAAATAGATAATGAGTGCCGGTTCAACAAGGTGCTCCGCACGGAGGGTTGCCCTCCATGACCGGAGGGTGAAGTTGCTCAAATCATATTTGAAAGCCATGTTTTGATAATGAATTCAAATTGCTACTTCTAGATAATAGAGTACTTGATACTATGACTTTTTTAATAGCATGATGTACGTGGGAGTACTTGATACTTGATAACATACAAAACAATGCATGAAGAATCGAAATAGAGAAATAAGGGGGGGGGACGCAAAAGAACTTAGGAAATTTGAATTGTTTTGCATATCAATTTTGTTTAGGGTATGAAGAAAGAACTCAATATTTTAATTGAAGAAGGTTGCTAAGAATTTAATAGCATGAATTACATGGAAGTTGCAAGCAAAGTACATTTGCTTAGAAATGCAAAGGCATGTCTTTTGTTGCTCAATAATTATGGGTTGTCTTCTAAACCTAGGCCCAGTTGAAGGCAATGACACCCGTCGCAACAATGCTCAACACCCTAAGGCAACAAAGTACATCGAGCATATACTAGTAGATTCACAGCTAACGTTGTCAGGCATCCTCTGTCTTCAAGAGACGAGAGCGAATTTGTGAGATTAGGAAATTCACAAATCCACCATCATGTGGATTTCTCCAAATTTGCAAAAGATATCTGGCATACTGTCAATCAACTATTTGAAGCACAAACTAAGCATATAAAGGTACTTCTAAAGAAAAAAGCTATTTCATTTCATACTAAAGGAGCGAGTCTTGTTGAACACTCAAACATTTTGAGGTCTACTCTACAAATCATATGGTTGGGATCAATGCAAACTGCTTAGTAAACTAAGGGTAAAACTTGGGCATGGGTATGGTCTCTTGGGATGCACATGTAAGAAATGCATAGGATTTGCATTTGAGCTGTTATTAGCTGGTGTTATGATCATACATGATAATGTTTGAAAAATATAATTATTGTGACATTTGAGGCATGTGGAATAAGAAATATTGCATAAGGGCATAGTCTCCGGGGGGCCGAGTCCATGTACGGTGACTTGGACTTGTTATCCTAGCATGAATTCTTTGTCACACTATATGGAAAAAGTGGTCCTCCAGTGCTGGACGCAGCGTGGACGGGTGTGTGCACATGAGACAAACCCCACCCGTATTGGCTGCAGGGCCTAATTGCCTGGGTGGCATGTTAGAACAGGAGTAGGCATTGTATGCTGATGAGATTGTTTAAGCATGGCATATGAAAACGATATCTGTGGCATATGTATACTAACTTGGTTGGTTCGGTGCAATGGGACTATGGGTAAGCATTTATGATCGTTATGGTATTATGAGTTGTATCTGTGAATGACTAGTTCCTTAAGTGCCCCAAACCCCTACTTACTAGGACTAACCCCGTGTTAGTGTAAGCGAGACTGCGATGGAGCCGAAAAGTGCGGCAAGGTCGTAGAGACACGGGGTTAGAGGCCCGATGGGATCAAGAGTTGGAGGCAAGATTTTCCCGGGATGGGAATTCGGTGGGAGGAGGTGCTAGATTTCCTTCATGAATTTGAGGACGAAGTTAGTGAGCAGCTACCAAACACGGTCCAGAGAGTTGAAGAGAGTCATCCTTCCGGGGTAGAAACTAGTGGGATCTACCCTCTTTTTATGGAACCTTGTTTAGAAGGCAATGAAGTCCACCGTATCGCGGATTTAAGGGGATGACCTCCCATTGGATTCAGGGGATCAAGCGGCCATAGACGCCTTAATGAGTGAACCCTGTGATGATAAGAGTTCTCTAGTTGAAGACTTTTCTCATACCTAGCAATTGTATTGATTGTGGGTTTGAGTGTCTTAGAGTTTTGGATGTATTTACATATATGATTTGTCTTCAACACTTGTTGATGATAATGAAAGCAAAGATTAAATTCTTTACCATGATGAACAACGATAGAAATTGCATCAATATTTAAGGAGCTCCAACCACCCCGTGTAAAAACATTAATATCAATTGTGTAAGAGGACCGGATCCCAAGCTGCCTCAGAGAGGCCAGCTTGGCAAGCCCGTTCCACCCTCTTACAATCATCAATCATTTTTGTATTCAAAAAAAATTCTTATTAGACTTGGGCATAAACTATAGATGCACGTGCAGCTCCTTCCTTTAACAGCGTTGTGCTAAAGGGCTTTCAAAATCTTCCTCGACAAGACATTCTAGCTTTCTCAACATTGTTGCAGTCAGACAACTTCCACCCTTAGTTTCTCCAACATATATACCATCATTTGATCCTATAGATCTATATCATTCTACCTTATCACGCTGAAAACATCTAAGTTTTTTTTAAGAAACATTAAATCTTTAACTCCAGTTACCAGGATTTCCAGCTTCCCTAGTAACTTCCTCAAAACTATGTAATACAACTTGTTGTTCTGTATTTCGAATCAGAACATACTTAACTCTCCATATATATGTAGCCCCTACATCTTTTCGATTAATCATTTCTTTCTTTCAATCAAGTGATCATGCAACCAATGCCTTACTCTAATGAAAGCATCTTCTGCATCATCATCTTCCTCCACTCTCTATGGTCTATGAACAAAGCCATGGCCTCTACCTTTGTAAACCACAACCTGTGAGCCCTCAACTAACTCCTCTAGTTTGCAGATATTATCTAGTGGGGAAAGTGGATCCTTGTCTCCACCAACAAGTAGTGGCACCTTTATCTTCTTCCCCAAGTCTCAAATCTAGTGCCATAGAAGACGACTGTTGTAGCAAAGGTATTGATTTCTTCTCTTGCAATGATTTCTAGAGCACGCCCTCCTCCAAAACAGAACCCAATTATGGCTATTTTATTTCTGTCATCGTTTACAGATGATGTTGATGCTAACACTTCAGCTAGCCATTTTGTAGAGGCCTCGATATCTTCATAAATCCTGTCTAAAGGATGTGTTTTGCGCCACTGCTCATAGTCATCTGATTGTTTCTCTTTGTTCCAAGGGTTGCCCCGGAACATATCCGGAACAAATACACTGCAACACATTAAAAAGAACATCACTAATCTGATGGTAGAATAAATTTGTACAAGGAACTATCATCCCATCTTAAAGAAATTCCTTTCTAAAGAGGTTTCACCCTTAAGTGCCACTGCCGCAAGTTTGCTTATGATATCACACAGCTCAAAGCGAATGCAGCACAATCAGATGGTTGGAATTAGCATACTTATATCCAACTTGCACCTGGTCTATATGACAACTATAATTATACACTAGGCATATTTTTTTTTAAAGCTAATGCCTCAGCCAAAACTGAGCAGCAATATAGCTACAAGATATTTCTTTATTCAGCAGCTGCTTAACAAATGACACTTTGTACTAATTTTACTATTTTACCAAGCTGACATGGGGTGGAAAATCTTGAATGCAATTTCTTCTTTTATATCTGCATTTGTCTGACCTCAGTTTTATACGTTTGGTCCACTTCTCCTACTGAAACACCATGTCTTGCGCCAACGAGCATAAGAGCTGAAATCAATATAAGCTTCTTCAATAAGGGTTTTACAAATTCTTTTTCACCAAGAACCTATTGCCATTACACAAACAGCCATAATTTGCAAAAAGATGTACAAGGAAAACAGCAGGAAAGAAAGCAAACGTAAAGCACAAATACCTTGCAAGACAGACCTGCAAAATGCAATCTATCAGTAATTGAAGGAGCCCATTTGCCAGAAGCCGTGGTAAGGCCTTCAGGATTCAAATTAGTTCTACCATCAAGAGGGGCCTGTTCAAGTTTGGCAATGGAAAAATACACAAGAACGTGGGTAGCAGCTGCAAGGTCACGACTAAGGAGCCAAGGCTCAAGTATTCCGTTCTGAAAAAATACCAAATCTGCACAGCCTTATATCAGGACCTAATTCACAGCACAATATACAACTAGTTGCATTGCTGGGTAGCAAGTATACCATCCCTATGAGTAGGAGGAGATCAACTACTCCATTTAGGCCATCATTTTTGGTACACACAAAAATGGGTCCTTGAGAATTGCTAGGTATTGGCTCTCCTCTTTTCACAATTACGTCTTTACCATCGCCCATTTGTGCAACAACTTGCCCTATTCTACCAGCGCCCACTATCACTGCCGGAACTATTTCTCCCATCTTTCCTTTCCTTGTGAACAACGTATGGAAGGTTTAAAGCATGCCTTGCTTGTTGTGGGTAGAAAGATGGACACGGCCATTGCCCTTAGGAGGACCAAGCACCAAGCACCGATTAGTCGGTTTTCAAATGGCTGCCCAACAACAGCGGCCACCGCCAGTTTACACCCTATAATAAGTTTGGAGCAGTCATTGATATATTCTTGGCATATACTAATATATACTTAGAATATACTACAAACCCACATCAACAAGGGCTTGCCCCCCTAGGGGCAACCCAAAAAATACAACATATAGATATTCCAATGCATATCCATATAATACTGAAGTAGTGTGATATGCATCTTAGAAAAATAAAATTGTACTGATAAGTATTGCCTTATGCCTCTATAATATAAGATTTCAAGTCCTGCTTCTTGATAAGCTGAGTTATCTGAAAATTCTTGTGATAGCACAAAGTCTCCAATTACTTGAAAAAGAAGGAAGGAAAATATGACAAAGAAATAGCAGATTAGATATGAGATGGATATAAAGACTATGGGTCAAGGAAGGGAAAGTGACCAGAGAAATTAGGCTGCAGGATAAAATTGGTGTGCCTTCCCAAGTCCATGCATTCCAGCAGATCAGAAACACAAGATGTAGCCATTAAGATCAAGAGATTTCCATATGCATCTGCCTTTCCTCTGTGGTAATAGTAGCATTCCCTGTAGAATGTGAATTGTTTCTCTCATCATCCGCATGCTCTAAGATCTTTCATCGATCACAAGATGGTGAATGCGGTCGCAAAACACGAGCAAATGAACGCTGGTCCGCTGAAATTTTATGCATGATCCTAAACCTTTATGCAAGCATATGCACTCCGGCTCACAAATGCACCATGGATTCAAGTCTTCAAGGTCTGGATTGTATGGCACGGTAAGATTACCCGGGTCCCCGATCTCGGACATTTCACAGCTGACTTCTTTTCTCCTTCTTCGATTTGCTGATGATCCTTTTCCCTTATCCATTACGAAATCTCAAATCTTTGGAGCTGGGTCGGGCGCTGACCGAGTGGAATCCTGAGAGGAATTAAAGCTGTAGCGCTTTGATCACTTTCGGTATGGAGCTTTGCTCTTCACCTTCTTCTTGTTATAACCTTTAGGGTTACGAACGGGTCTAAATTCCCGCTTCTTTTATTCAGCACTTTGTCTTAATTGTCGGTCTTGTCTTATCTGCCCTCCTTATTTTTTAGATATCGCGTATCCTCCACTGTCTCACGCTGTTGCTCGACACTGCATTTCACGACCTCCTAGCTCTATAACCATAATTATTTCCTTATTACTCGTGTCTGGCTCTTGTAATGATTTTCCGGCCAATTGTGGCGTTAATTCCCGCCGAGATTATCAATTATTATTCATATATTCTCGCCGTCCACCGAATTTACCACGCCACCTTATCTTTTTAGTAATTTAGATATTTACGAATTCAAGTTACCTAACATTTTAACATTAATTAATATTATTTTCTAGCAATTTATTTGTTAAGATTTAAATTGAATTGAATTAACTAGGAATTAGGTTAACCGCTATCCTCATCCCCTTAAATTAAATTAAATTAAATACTGGATCGTTCTAGCGGCTCAGTGTTTTGAATTTAGGAAGCGGACTTTTCGAGTTCTTTTTTCCCATATTTCCACGTGGGTTTCATGAATTAACGATTTCTTTCAAGGACCTCTAACCTCGTGAGCGCTAGCTGGGTACCCCTTGTTTCAACCTAATACCTTATTTCATTTTTTCAGTGATTGTTTAGAGATAATTCGAGATATTCATATCTCGATGGCCAAAACATTTTCTCTCACCCGGGGTCACTTGATTCTGGTCTAAATAACCTACATGTAACTGCAGATTTACAATATCTAGGATTGAATGAATAAGCACAATTTCATTATTTTTGGACAATACCTGAATTTGTGGACCTTTTTTTGGAGAACTTGTTTCGATGGATTTTCATACACTAACAATAGTGAGTGATGCATATGCTTCAACAACAAGCACTAGAACCTTGACAAGTTGTTGGATAGCTTCTTCTTATTGAAGAAGCCTAAGCATAATTGAGTCTCTATCTCAATGTGCGGTCACCAGCAATCATTAGCCTCCATCTCGTCTTCGAACAATTGATATAATTGGATGGGTACACCAGGTTCCTCAGGTGACGTGCTCCCCAACAAGTCGCTTGTATAGTCTCGTAGTTCTTTTTCTTATCATCCATTTAGGGTTCTTCAAAGAGCATACCCCGCCCATGTCAAAAACAAGTTATCATCAGACGTGCCACTATAAACGTAAGCTCTTTATCTTTGAATGGATTGAATTCCGGTATAGGTTTATCCTCGCCCATGAGCAACGTTCCTTCGCGGTGATGGCTTGACGCTTGTGGTACATGATGGGCCATTCTCAAGCTCCAAAACTAGAGGCCCAATATGCCCTATCAACCCTCATCATCATGAGATGTGCACATGTTTATTGAAAGATAAAGATATGAAATCACATACCTATTTCGTTTTTGTATAAATAAATCGTCCACTTGCAAGAGAAATTTCATTGTAAGACCTTCATGGATGGCTCGATCAAATGGACCTTCAAGTACCTACAACGAGTCCACCAAAGATAATCGAGAATAGATAGTGCCAACTTCGGCTTTTGAAAGTGCATTCTTATCGAAAAGCGGCAGAGTCGAGGTCCGGGATGACACATACGCTTTTGGCATTATAGTAGTCCATATATAATGAAATAGTCCAAAAATGAAAGTTGAGATTGCTAGGCGGATAGAACCCCTTGGGTTCAATCCAATAGTGTTCAATCCTAGAAATTGGTCGAGATCAGAACATCCCGGCCTCGTAAGAAAATACGAGACTATTCGAAGATATTGTGATGCCATGCGCCAGATGTCACATTCTAATTATTCAAGGTATACCTAGTTAATGGTGTTGCCCCATTACATCTTCCACCTTTTTTCTTTTAGAGTTCAAGGTGCCGGCTCAATGTCAATGATGCACAACATCATGGTTCCAGAGTCTTTAGGGCTCCCCAGAGTCATCTCGCACCCTCCATGGGCAACAAACCCTTTGGCAACGGGGGACGCCCACCTTTTGAATGTAAAAGGGAACCCTTCTGCTATGGATCTTCAATCCTAGAAACCGGGTCACATACTACTTAAAAGATATATCATTACAAATTGCTAGCCGCCTTCATTTCAAGCACAATACACATGAAAAATCATATCAAAACTTGGTGAAAATGTCTTTAAAAAAAAGAGAGAGAAAAATTGACTCACATTAATGAGCCCAAATTGGGTAGACAACCAATTTTGGGCCAACTAAGGTCGCCCCAATTTATGGGCTAAATTTTTTTTTTTTTTTTTTTTTTTGCCCTATAATTGGGCCGCCCAATTTGGGTATACAAAATTGAGCTCGCCTTTATTTGGGCTCAAATTGGCCGCCCAGCCTATTTCAAAGGCATAAGATTCAAAGGCTTTATATGTGCATAAATTGGGCGCATCCCATTTCAAGGTAATCTAGATTTGGTCTTCAAAGATGCCGGCCACACATCCTTAATTCAAACCCTACCACAACTAGCTATGTGATTTCAGATAAAAGCTCGAACCTCTTCTTGAAGCCTAAGATGTGTCTCATCATCTCATCATGAGTGTCGCAATGCATAATGCAACTCTTAGCTAAGAGCATTAACCAAAGGAGATCAGCGCACGATTAAACATTTAAATTACAATAAAAACTACTCTAGAATAGCAATAAGATTACAACTACAAAAGTAGTAGTGCATTACACTAGTATATGCTATGTGCGAATAAAAAGACAAAATCTACCTTGTGGTGGCAAAACGGCTAGTCAAGAGCGCCAAAGATGGATGGCAAGATGTCGAGAATATAGAATGGGTAGTAAGAGGTTTTGGCAATATTAAGTCGAGGGGGGGAAATTCAAATTTGAATTTTGAATTTCAATAACCACACACGTGGCAACTTTATTTTAAATTTTAAATAGTCATAAAAAAGGGGGTTTATTTTGTGACGCATTATGGGCCCACCAAATATCCCCATGATCTTTCCTTATGATGCCACGTGCCATCCTCCATGCAACCTTTATCCATGTGCTTTTCAAATATTAGGACATCATTTTAGAGCTGCAAGGTGGTTGTTTTCTTCCTCCTCCATTGGGTGTGCTCGTCCAGGAAGGTGCCCATCTTTTAGAAGACTTTTTGAAGCATTTTTGCATGTCCAAGACCGTGAAAGGTTAGTGCATTTCATTTTTTATTGCTTTTATTCTTTTTATATAGTTTTGTCCTCCTTACATGCTTTATATACGCACATCAAATGTTGTTCCTTTTACTTTTTGACATGGATGACCCTTTCCTTTTCTTGCTTTTGGTGGGAATACATGTCCTTTTTTTCTCTTTATCTTGCTATAGCACATGCATGTTGCCCACTAGCAAAGAACAAGCTTTCCAACAAGATCAAAAAATTCCAAAATCGAGTCCTGATGCATAAATTATATCAAAAAGTATTTTTGCCTCCTCGGCCCTCCAAAATTGGAGGCAAAGTTACCAATTTGAGCCCAATTTATGAGCCCATCTCTATAAATAGTATGCTTCATTAGTGTTCTATCAAATTTCTCCAAACAAGCTTTCCAAATAGATAAAAAAATGCCAAAATCAAAGTCCTGAGGCAAAAGTTATGCCAAAAAATCTATTCCGCCAATCCCCGAATCCCCTTAAATTGGGCTCACCAATTTGAGCCCAATTTACGAGCCCATCTCTATAAATAGTATGCTTCATTAGTGCTCTATCAAAGCCCTCCCGAACAAGCTTTCCAACGAGATAAAAATACCAAAATCTTGAGTCCTGAGGCAAAAGTTATGCCAAAAAATCTATTCTGCCACCCCGGACCTTCTTAAATTAAATTGCCCGCCCAATTTGAGCCCAATTTACGAGCCCATCTCTATAAATAGTATGCTTCATTAGTGTCTCTATCAAAGCTCCTCTCAAGAAGCTTTCCAACGAGATAAAAATGCCAAAATTGGAGTCCTGATGCAAAAGTTATGCCAAAAATCTATTCTCGCCACCCCTGTAATCCCCTTAAATTATGCCCGCCCAATTTGAGCCTCCAATTTACGAGCCCATCTCTATAAATAGTATGCTTCCATTAGTGCCTCTATCAAAGCCCTTTGAAGAAGCTTCAAATCTAAATAAAATGCCAAAATCTGAGTCTGGATGCAAAAGTTATGCCAAAAAATCTATTCTGCCACCTGCATCCCCTTAAATTGGGCGCCCGCCCAATTTGAGTCAAATTTATGAGCCCACTTCTATAAATAGTATGTTCCATTAAGACTTATCAAAGCTGCCAAAGAAGCTTTCCAACGAGATAAAAAAATGCCAAAATTGAGTCCGGATGCAAAAGTTATGCCAAAAAATCTATTCCACAATTTTGAAGTTTTTTAAATTGGGCCGTCATTAATTTGAGCCAAATTTGGGGACTATTTGCATAAACATTATGCCCGATTAGATATTTTTATCAAAGCTCGACAAGTTTTCCAACGAGTTAAAGAACGTCAAGAATGGAGTCCTGGATGCAAACGCTATGGTAAATAAATTATTCGCCAACCCGAACCATTTAAGGGTTCCGGGGTGGCGTAATAGAACTTTGGCATAACTTTTGCATTGGAATTCCATTTTCTATGTTCTTTTGGTTCTTAGAAAGTTTGTTCGTGAGGACTTTAATGTAGACATAATAATTAAGCATAGTATTCATACAAATGGGCTCCAAATTTGGCTCTTGGGTCGCCCAAAGGTAAGCAAGGTAACACTATCTAGGGCAAATTGGGCGCTTCGGGCTTTGGCCCTGGGGAAAACTTTTGCCATACCCAGCAGTTTGGCCCTTGGGACATAATCTTTTGTTCTAACCGAACTTTTATTGGCCGTGGTGTAATCAAGGGCTATGAGAGTCTTGACAAATCGAGAAGTCGGCTCCACATGAGGTAGAAGAGGGGGAAATAAGTCTTTGAGCTTCCAAGAATTCATGGAGAGGACTAAGCTTTGAAATACACAACGCCGCCATCTCACCTACCCCGCACGATTCCCAAAATTTTGCATCATTCTAATAAAAAAAACCCTATATTCTAAAAAAAACCAAAGTTCATTTTCGAGGCATATGGACTCTAGGGAAAGTCCATATAATGAAATTGTGCTTGAATGAGTGTATGAGCGTGTATACTTACCGCATCGCCCATCTGACACTGACGCCAGCCCATCCCCATTGACATAAGCCCATCGCCTATGAGGTACATACCATTCTAGGACTCCATATCGACCTTTGCAAAATGAATATCTCCAATCATGAACAAAACCCATAAATATCATGTTTTTTAAACCTACAAATCAAGTGAGATTTAATGTCTTTGTGGGTAAGTTTAAGAGGCTATATATTACAAATGAATAATGGAGCTCTCTTTTACTTTTTACTTTTTACGTATTATTTTTTACTTTTTACTTTTTTTCTTTAACTTATGACATAAAAGATACTATCGACTATTTATTATAATAATTGAATTACTTGTAAGGTGTTTGATCTCGAGAATTAATATGGATTACAATTAGTTATGGTGGAGCACTTAATGGATGGCGGTTGATATATTATGAACACTATGATAGTTAGCAATTAGAACTATTCTCGTGATTCACCGAGTTGGATGCAAGGAAATTGGTTGAAATGGTGCGAGAGGATTATCGAGGTTTCACATTAATGCCACCTAAATCTGCTTTTAAATTAGATATCATTGATGTAAGGAAGATGTATTGCTCAAAAGCTCGGATAGATGAGTTTGATGGAGTTCGTAATAGAATAGAATAGAATACATTAATGTCCCTTGTGCCCATGAAGACCCACGGACTTAGCATGGGCGAGCTCTCTAAAAGGGCGCTACTAGCAAGACTGCCTCACTGCTCTATTAATAGAAATGCATTTCTAGGTGTCTTCTTTTGCGCTCATGGTTGAGATTGCCGCATAAGCAAAAATGTGATTGATCAAGGTTAAAAGTGTGAGAAAGGGATGCGAGTAAGGGATCATTATTAATAATAATAACTAGTCAAAAGCACGTTTGATTACTTTTTTAGAAATTACATGTTTTTGATGATGTTCTTTGTAATTTGTAATAAAGTTTCTTATATCAATGTCATGTACAATGCAACAATACCGCAATAATATATTATTTGTTCCAATATTATTTTATTTGAAAAAATTGTCGAGCATTCTGTGGGCTTTTCATCGAGCATACATTTAAATCAAGGCAAAAAACTTGTGGCATGCATAGAGGTGTATCGATGGTCATCCCACCATATATATCTTAACAAAAAAAAAACAAACATAGACCAATCTTCCATGCCCCTAAATCTACTAAAGGCCCATTCATCAAAGGCATATAAGGCCACATTTCCCAAAGATAATAAAGGTTTCATTATTAGGTCCATCCCCAATGCCTTATAAGGCTACATTCATTTAGTAAGCTAAAGTATTTACAAATTAGAATGCACAAATGCTTTGTTACATTCTCAAACATGAACAAACTTCCTTGCCATCTGCAACTCTATAACATCCCCCCTATTATAGTGTTTTCTTTAATATGTACATATCCCCTATCATAGTGCTTGCATGCATACACATATTGGCAAGCTGCATTTTCCACAACGATATCCTTGTAGTTAGAAAAATTGATGCGCAATGATATCCTTTGTAGTTAGATATGTTGATGTGATATGTGTTTGCTCCAAATTAACAGCCAATGTTTCCCGCCGCTTTATCTTGCCTTTGGATATGCATCTCGAACGCACTCTGGAAAGGATTGTAGTGATCGTTAATTGTCAAAAGAAGTAAAAACAAAAAAAAATGGACCATTTATTGTGTTATATTATTGTGAAGTACATATGTAGGGCCAAAGGAATGTACACACCAAACAAAGCAATAAAGGGCTATGTTACATTGGTACCAGTGCATTTTTTTCGTGTTGCCCTTCTTTTCCCATAAAAATATTGTACAAAATTGCCAAGAATGAACTATCTATAGATGATGATGACGACGGACGGATTTTAATGTTTTTAAAGTGGTAATTAGTGGGAATAATACGAGATTCAACAAACCCAAAGATAAATCATAAATGCGCCAAATCCAATCACTTCCCTTGTTATTTCATAGTTAGCCAGTTCCATGACGTGATAACATATTGAATTACCTTCTAGTCGTGTTTAGCCAATTCTATTCCAACAACTGTATGTCGTATGTTCCATACAACTGGGGTACTAAGATAGCAAAAGAAATGACATCAATTCAAACTTCCAAGGGCCCTTACCATTCATCAGAAATAAGAAAAAAAATACGAACAAAATATGTATATCCACCGCTAAATCCGCGGGTTGAGGAAGTAAACAAAGAAGTAGTTTACCATTTTTCAGATATCGACTAAAATATCGAGGTAAGGATTTGTTCTTCGAGGATAACGTCACCCACACGAGGATGAAACCGGAACAAAATCTACCCTATCGTCAATGTGATGGAAGGAATAAAATGATAAACAATAGATACACACCGTGAGTCGATGCAATGGCAAATTAGGGAGGAGATTAGTCGAGCAATGCCATTTCGTTCAAACAGAGTTAAGAATGCTCCTCATTACTTTTAAGGCCGGGACCACTTCCATGAAGATATCATTACATAATCAGCTTGTGACTTGAATTTCCATGAATTCTGAAGCCGTAGATGAAATCAAACGGCGAAAACAAGCAGCCACCTGCACAAAAGTCTCACCTGGCAAAGAATGTGACCTCTAGAATTGTTTCAAATGTCCACTTGCCAGGCAAACGTGCGAAAAACAAACAAAAATGTGACCATTTATTGTGTTATATTATTTCTTGAAGTACATGGTAGGGCCAAGGAATGTACATACCAAACAAAGCAATAAAGGGACTATGTTACATTGGTACCAGTGCCATTTTCGTGTTGCCCTTCTTTTCCCATAAAAAATATTGTACAAAATTGCCAAGAATGAACTATCTATAGATGATGACGACGGACGGAATTTTAACAATTTTTATGCAAAGTAAGTAGCTTATGGGAATAATGAAAATTCAATAAACCCAAAAGATAAATAATAAATGCCTCAAAATCAATCACCCCTTGTTATTGTTTCATAGTTAGCCGCCCATGACGTGATAACATGTTGAATTACCCTTCTAGTCGTGTTTAGCCAATTCCTATTCCAATTATTCTTGCCAGATAAATCCACATTATTGTGCCCTATTATACCCCGTTGTGTTTGTCCCATCCCTTTTCAGGACCATTAAAATGCTTTCTTTGCTGCTTGACTAAATCTTGGGAAATCAGGCTGTTGCTTTGTTTCATTGTAAAAATTATAAAGAGCTTTAAAGAGCGTAATCATTTACTAGAGAGCGTAGAGACCCTATGAAAATCCTTAGAAAATACACAGCCAGGATTAGGTACCAGTAAATAACCCGGCTCTGTTTTTATTCAATATTTGTATTCAAACTCTCACATTTCTGCTATGATCTTGCTTTAAAATATACAATATATCATGGCATCATGTGCTAGCACTCACACAAGAGACCAGGAATGTCATCCCTGTAATTACTGTATTTCTACTCACACATGCCTTGTGCCAAAGTTCATGGACCAACAAGCACAAAGCTAGGTGCTGTCAATCAATGAATAATTTATAATAGTTCCACTTCTATGTTGGCACAACGCTCCCTGGGAACTTCATTGATGGTATGCTGAAGCTCCTTCATACAAAATAGGAGTTTGCCACCACGGTCAGCTCCAGTAAGCTGGAGCTGCTCCAAAGAAAAACGAACCTGTTTTAGATCACCTGCAAGTGGTTGGCCCCCACTCATCACCATAGCCAATAGGAGCTCATTTCAGAGCCTACATGAATTTGACTTGAAGTACCTCACATGTATGAACATAGATGAGGAAAAAGAATATCATAAGAGTAACTGGCCATCACGACTCAGATTTTCTTTGAAAATTTCTCATCCTTTACTTCTTCCAAGATGCGATAGTCATCTGCCTTTCTACCTGCTTATTTCAGCTTCAATAACCAACTAATTTTTCTAAAACAAACCGACTCTTTTTGGCATTATATTCTTTGGGTCATTTTCTAATTAGCCTAACCGAGTTGCATAGCTGCCAAGTTCGAAAATGCAGAATATCTTAGCATCGTGCAATATTTTATTCTATTATACCTAACACTAGATTCATACTAAGAGAAACAAAGAACACCATACCAGAGAGAGTTGTGAGTCTCATCCAAGCAGGGAGATATGTTGACAAACATGAAGCGTTTTTACATTTCCTCAAGAATCACTCATAAGCATGAGTAAGCTTGTGATTTCAGTAAGGTATGTGCTGCTCTCTATGGCCAGTGAACTAATAGTCTAAGTGCAGATAAGGACTTATTTATACTTTGGGCCTCCTTTAATTGTTTTATTCTTTCAGGAGCTTCCAGCCAAGTCCACAAAACTCAGCTGCAATTGATGGGATTCTTATTAACTCCAAACCAAAGCCAATCTACAGAGTGCAGAAATGTGTCTTCTTCATGCAGATTCCAAATTTCAATCTTACTTTGCCTTTTCCCAATGAATTTGGTTGCATGTTTGTACTCTCGATTATAACAGATAGTATCAAATGTGGCGAGAACTTTCTGCATTCATTTGGGTCCCCAGATGTATGCGCTTTCAACTCAGTCACTACTATTGTTTCTAAATTCGTACTTGTAATCACTGGCACAAGAGTTGCATTTTCCTACTATGTCCTGTAATTAGCTGCGTCTAAACTATTGGAAGGAACAAGTAGTAATGCGGATAAAATGGACTATTTTTATCCCAGAATCTTCGATTTCAAGCTTCTGATTTCAAGCTTCTGCGCTTTTAAAATTCTTTAGAAACAGAGTCCACTAAGAGTATCCTGTAAAAGTTCAGCGCATGTAAGAGTATGGTTCCACCCAAAAAACATATTTCGAATCATTTGCCTGGGTAAAACAACTTAATGATGAGCTTTACAGATTACCGAAAACAACTGCTTTTCTTCAACGAAAAGAGGCATTTCGATCGCTTTTAAAGTTCATAGTTGCTCTTGGTGTAAAGCCTGGTTTTCTTCAGTGCCATAGATGAGTATGAAAGTCTTTCCGGATCCCGGTTGAACATATACAAATATGCATACGGTAGATATGAAGAAAGATGCTGCCTTTGTATTTTCAGGCTATAGCATCTTGGCTTCTTCTTCATCAAAATACATGATCAGAAGCTAAGTGCTTTCTGTTTTGACTTGTCATCCTTCAAGGGTCTTCCAAGGTGAATTCATCTGGACCCAGTAAGAACCATCTTCTGGTTTCAACCTTTCTTTCTCAACCAGGGGCCTCCGGCGTGCATTACACTTTCTAATCTTCCCTTTCATATCTAAAGGCAAATAAAGGAAGAATGTAACTAAGTGAACCCTATTTCACAAATATTATCAACTATATGCCTTCCAGCATCTTGGTATCTCTTCCTTTAAAACTGCTATTCTTTGTAAAACATTTCAAGCTGCACCAATTGATCTGCTTGCCGCTTTAAAATGTCAGCAGTTTGTGCATTACTTCTGATCTATATTCTAGAAATAACGCACCATACATGTCAAACTAGGAAGTATCTTTTTAAAGGAAGTGAATGTCTGAGGCATTTAAAGCATTACAGTAATCCACGTGAATTGTTTCCTCAAATCCAGGCTTTTGCCAAGGCTTTAAGAATGATTCTTTTCAGTATAGGGTACAGCCAGGCAAATCAGGGCGATGGCTACGAACCTAAAACTAGACTTGGCTTCGGATTTGCAGGTCTTGAAAGCCCAGAAATATCAAAACGCTGATTTAAGCCGACCTGTTTACTGAAAATATCATTACCTTTTTTTTACCTTTTCTTCAACAAAATCTGGATATAGTATGCGGATATTTATTCAACAAAATGCAGGATATAAAGTTCAGGTGGGCATTGAAAATCACTTGTCGACTGACCTTGTTAGAAACTCTTCTCATCTCATCTCCCTAACTTTCTTGTGCCAAATAAAAATTGGAGATTTGTTATCTTGTGGATGGATTTTGCTTTTGAGAGTCTTGCCAGGTGGATCACCTCAGTTAAATGAATACAAGTATGGAGATATAATGTCGGGGCAATTGACATATATCCTAACATTTTCAAGCACTACTCAATGTTCTTGGTACATTGAATTTCACCAGGTAGTCGTGTTTAGCCCTAATACGAGCAAGGGGCCTCTCATACTACCCACATTGCAAAAGTATTGCTGCGTAGATCGTGGCTGATCACATTCTTTGATGACCATGGTAGATTCCTCCCTATTCACGGGAATTCAACTTCGATTTGAATTTGGATATTGGATGTTATTCCGAAGACTCCATTGATTTTCTATGTAAAATGGCGTCAACTTTGATGATCTTCAACCTGGCATACCATGACATGACTTTGTTAAATCCTCTTTCACAAGCGTGTTTCTTTCAATAGAACTCCTCAATGGATCACTTTGGAGTGGCTATCGACATTGCATACTTGCTCAGAAGCTTTTCTCTTGCCAAGATTTGCGGTTCATAAAGATGACTTCTTTGTACTCATGGATACGTACTCACGGAGATATGATGTGATATGTGGGATTTGAAGCGTCATATCTATGGAAGCTTAAAGTAATGTGGCTCAAAGCTTGGGGAGTTCGAAGAAGAAGGTCCTTCCCATAATGCGAGGATTTGATAGCTTTGTCAATGCTTGTGCTTTTAACAAATTGAAAAGGGATCTTTTTGGGCTCTTCGGTGGAGTTATCTATGGCTTGCGGCAAAAAGTTGTACTGAATCTAGCCATCTCTTGCAAATCAAATATTCAATGATAGATAAAATAAAGGATAGCTTTGAAAATGAGCATTTAACAAATCCAAGTTCTATGTTTAGATCTTTGTTATAGTTACATGAAAAGTTTTTTTTTTTTTTGAAGGGCAGCATAATAATGGTTGACCATTATTTTGTGCTTCAATTCCATAACGATAAATAGCCTGGTGGTGTCATTTGTCAAGGCTGAGTTTAAGCTTCAGCTATTTTGTTTGATGAGAAGTTTATATTTAAGTGAAATGGAAATACTGATTCTTCCGTCCTTGATTGTTTAATGTACTAAGTTTTGCTAAGCTTCGAGAATATTGCAAAGACCAATAATTCTCATTTGCATATATGTTGATATGTCAGGTTAATGACTAAAGATAAACACAATGGAGGAATGCAGAGTGTTGCTGCAG